>CM076574.1:158609369-159077140 GCA_034641835.2 Pinus albicaulis
AAATGTGGTGTTAGAGTCAGCCTTTGCAGCCTTCCTCCAGTGATCAAACATGCTCTTTCAAAGTGATTTTAAAGTGTCAAGGTCAAATTTTGTCATTACAATGAGTCTTCAAGCAAAATTTGGTCACTAGGCATTAGGTCTAGGGTTTGCTTTCACTTCTTCCAAAGTTGTCCAAATGTCAGTACATGTCACCATTCAGCTGAGTGTACCATCATTCATAGGGTTTTCATCATCATGTCAAGTTCCATTGAGTCATTTCACAGCTTTTTCATGCTTCAGTTGTGCCTTGGTAAGGTCCATTTCCCTCTCTTAGGGTTTTGGAGGTAATTTCTCTTGGATGGTCAAATCATCGAAAAAATTGTATCCTGATGTTCATACACCTTCCCCTATCATTAATTCACCTAATTAAACACTTCCCATCACTGAGATCCCCCAAATTCCTCATTTTTGCACAAACCCTAGTTTCTAGCCAAAACTTGGCAATTTCCTAGGCTAGGCCTGTGTTTTGCCCTTTTGGACCCCTTCCCCTCACTCAATCTCTATTATTCCACTTTCCACTGCTTCCTAACATCCCTCCCTACTTCCCAAAATTTCCCCAAGAATTTAGAAGCCCCCTATCCCCTTCATTTCGCTTCATTTCGACAACATTCCTTGTTTCACACATCGGGATAAGTTTCACTCAAAAGAGTTTTCAGAGAAATCAAAGATGAATTTTAGAAAACTGAGAGAGGTTTTCGTTCAAAACATTCCAAGGACGAAAACCCTCCTTCACTTTTTACACAGGTATCATGGTTTTGGAGAAATGTCAAAAATACCGTTGCCTCAGGAGAATTGAATGCACCTCTGAAGTGACCTTGGGAAAATCAATATTTCTCCTAGCATGGTTGGCCAAATGACTTGCATGATGAGTCAAATGATAACTAGACAGAAAGATCTTTCCAATGAGCTATCATGAGCTCAATTTGGAGTTTAGAAAGACCTTCAAAAGTTGACTGCAACAGCGCTCGGCCTTGAGGCAGCCTCATTCTGCTCATTTTGACTAGTGTTGGGAGATTTGGTTTTTGATCAGGTAAATGGAATCCAAATTGCATAATTCAACTTTTTTTGGAAATTAGACTCCAATAGCTTTCCAACGAGCTATCACACGCCTGATTTGGACACCGGGAAGGCCTCCAAAAGCTTACTGAAAAATGCACTATGGGGCAAGAGCGACCCACTTGAGGGGAGCGACCCACTTGGGCATTTTTCACAGTGTAAAAATGAATGGGAGCGACCCACCTGGGCAGAGTGACCCACTTGCCAGCAGAGTTCAGAAAATTGTGTTTTTGCGCCCAGTTTCGATTCGAATCAATTCCAGCTGCTTGCAAACAAGTTTTTATCATTGCTCAGTAGTTTTTAATGTGTTGGTGGTATCTTGAAGTCTTCAAACATTTGAATGGAAGAGAAAAACCCTACATACATGGCTGAGTTGTTCTTCAGGGTTTTAAAATATGTATGGATGGTTTTATGAGCATTTTTACCACCTTATATCATTGATATATATCCACCTTGGCATGTATGTTCAAAGCCCACTGTTTTCACATCCATTATACCAATGTGGTCTTCATTATCATTTTACCACTGTCATGGCCTTTGTTCCATGATGTTCATTGACATATTATATCCCATTGCCCATTGATAACACGTTTTCATAACTTTGTTTTCACTGCCCATTGACATTTGTAACTCTGTTTTCATTGCCCATTGACAAACACAGTCATATGATGCATTGCTCTCTTTGACAAAATTTACCCAATATTCTAAGGGCTACTTGCTACCATTTGTAAAGTTTCACTTGCACTTAAAACAGAGACTGTGTTTCTATTTCAATCCACCTAAAACAGAGCTGGTATCATTTTTTGTTTCCTTAATGGTGCTTTGACAGTGGGGGATATTTGTTGGGTGTTGAAACACACATCATAACTTTGTTTGCACTGCTTTCATACCAGTATACATAGTGCCAATAGCTTGGTCAGGGCCATGTCAGAGACAGAGTCAGTGTATGAGCAGGAGTCGGATAGTGACTCAATCGTTGAGGTTGATGCACTGAGATGGAGCATACCAGTGCACCAGTAGTGGTAACATATCAGAGAAGCCACAGAGCTTTGTTTCAACATCACGACGAGTACTATCTTCACCCGGGGTGGAAGGGGTCTCGTTGACTTCATCAACAACGCGAGTACTATCTCCACATGGCGTGGAAGGGGTCTCGCCTTCTTCATCAGCGCAGGTACATTCACAGGATCATGATAGAGACCAACACATACAACCGAGACAGTGTTTTCACCACAGGAGCTGCATGCACCAGGAGAGCACTAAAATGGAGGAAAAGGCCTGATCCACTCCGGATTTTGGCCGAGGCTTCATTGAATGAGCAAGATACATGATGGAGGGTCTCCGCTCCGAATTTGGGCAAATTCGGAGAAAATTTTGTCATTTTCAAATTTTTTGGTCTAAAAACAGGGTTTTCAGTTACGTGGGTCGCGCGCTCATGCGCTCACTTTTTTTTGGGACACTTGCTGGAGGAAATTTTTACATTTTTGGATTTTTCATGGTTAATTATGCATCCTCTGAAGTCAACTTAGCATTTCATCAAAATCTGAATGGTCAAACAGCTCAAAAACACCATGAAAACCACCTTGCTGCCACCTTTTGCACCAGCAGGGAGTACCTCTGGGAGAATGAGGTTTTGGAGGGTCAAATGAGCTCCAAATTCATAAATTCCACTTGGGTTGGAAATTAGACATCCAGGTATTTCCAACGAGCTATCATGAGCCTGACTTGGATGCCGGAAGGCCCAAAATCGTCGGAACATGAGCGGCACCCACTCCTGGGCCAGGAGCGACCCACTTGTAATTTTTCCCCTGACTTTCAAATGGCAAATTTCTGCCTTTTTCGCCTAGTATGGACCAGTTTTGCTTGTGGATAGAATTTTTGGGTTTTTATGATGTAAATTCATGTTTTGCATGTAAATTTGGCTTATTTTTATCTCTTCTAGAAGATTCACTCTCAAAAGGGTAAAAAATCATGTAATGGATCAGTTTCCACTCTTTTAGAGGCAAGTTGTTAGCTGCCTAGATTGTAGTTCCATGATTAGAATTGGTTGAAACTGATCCCTTAAGAGGGAATTCGACCCCTAGAGGTGGGGAAAGGGGTTAGAGTGATCTATATATTGTAATTTCTGAGGCATTCTACAGGTTGGACTCTTGGGATACTTTTGATACTATTGTACATACTTTTCATATTTTGGCTAAGGAAAGATCGGGGGTTTTGCGGCACTTGTTGGGATCCTTGTGGTGTTCTGTTCTTGATGATGTTTCTCCTTTGTTTACTGTAAGTTTCTTCATGTTTAATGTTGCCATCCTTTCATTATGCTTCTGAACTAAATTGAATGAGTGAAATAAGGTTGAATCCATTGTTTACAGTGCTTAGCCTTTGAATTCAGTTAGTTCTATATGTTTTCAACTGTTTGGAGAGGATCCAAGTTCTTCTTTGCCCTCTTCAGCTCCTCGTCGGTCTAATCTATCCATAAATCCAATTTGAAGCATCAAGATCATCACCTACCTCGCCCCAGCTTGAACTCTGCAAAGGTCTGACCTTATCCCCGGACCCAAAATTTGTTTTCCCATTACTCCAGCGAAAACCCAAAAAACCAAAAATCAAATATACCTATCTCTTTACTAGCCTAAAATCAGTTCCTATTGTAAGTCATCTCGCATCCTATTGCTCATTTTCTCGAGATTGACGGAGAGAGCCCTCTCCTGTCCTCGTAGGGCTAGCTACGAGGCTGAGCGTGGTTTGATGTAGCCTTGAGTTTTACTTCATTTCAGCCTGAGGTAGATTTGAGTGCTAACATAGTGGCGACCATACTGGGGAAGATCTCAATGGTTTGTTTGTTATAGACGGAGTCTGAAGTCACGCCAGGTAGCCTTCGAAACGCTGTTGCTATGCATCAGCGAAGTAGATAAACGCTGCTTCAGTCGATCTCCGGTTTAACTTGTAATCGTAGCATTTAACTTGTAAATTGCCCCAGTACGTGTATCAAGTTCAGATCTGGTCGTTGATGGTGAACAACGGTCAGACATCGCAAGGCTGAAATCATTCACTTGGCGACTTCATTCATTGAACAAATCCAGAAATCGATGCTTCATGGTGACTTCACTACAGGGAGATCAGTAGCTGTGAGATTTTCAAGATGGACCGAATCACGAGAAGATATGCTCCCATGAGCCGAGATCACATTCCAAGTTTTCCGAATAAGATGCCCAAGGTAGATTGGTCAAGGAATCTGCCTACGTTTAACGATGATGGTAAGAAAGATGCTGCTTTACATCTAGTTAGATTTCACATGCATATTCGCAAGTTGAAGGTGGATTTTCCTGAAGATTGCTTGATGAAGATATTCCTGGCCACTCTAGAAGGTGAAGCCCAATCTTGGTATGAAAATTTGCCGCTGGCCTGTATTTATTGTTTAAAGGATTTTCATGCTCTGTTCATTGAAAGATATCAAGTATCTTATCCATCATTAAATTTAGTTCATGATTGTTGCAAACATGCTTCTACTTTTATTGAAAGCCTTGAGAAATATTATGAAGATGATAATTTCATGGATGATGAGATCATGGAAGCATTGTATGAAAACCCATTTCAGCAGCATAAAGACGATCATGAGAATTTGCAGCAAGATCAAGATCTTAGTGTGGTAAAAGATGAAGGAATTTTGCATCTTGATAGTGAACAGGAATTACATGAAATGGATCAGCAGTATGAGGAAAATTTGTATACTCCTTCACTTGAAATCAATGAAGACAATCACTGTTTGAGCAGAAGAAAACAAAGGTATGGACTCAAGTGTTTTCAGTTCATCAGAACAAAGTCTTCATAAAGAGGTAATTCAGTTAGTTCATGAAAAGCAAGATGGAATTTTTGTTCAAGAAAGTGAAAAAGTTTCTTTTGATGAATTTTTGGTAGATGATAGAAATGTCATGTTTGAGCTTCAAGAATCATTGGAAGTTTCTTTTCTCATGATTGATGATTGTAATGAAAATCCGGCTATCCTATCATATGAAGATGACCTACCATATTTTCAGACTATAAAAGATCAGACCATTCAGGATTCCCTTTCAGTTTCTTCTTCATATGTTTCATGTTTTGAAATGTTCTTTGAAAAGGAGAACTGCTCATCTACTTGTTCAGAGTTTTTCGAAGCCCAGGAACATATTGTTATTGAAGTACATGATGAAGGAAGATCAGAATTAGAAGCAAAGGACACCTTGTTTTTTCAGTAGGAGGTAAATCTTCATGTTTTTCAGGATCCAATGGCAGATTTGTTACAGTCAGCAGTGAAAGTGATTATTGCAGTGTTCAGTGATGAAGGAGATCATGGTCAGCTATGTTTTTGGATGCCCAGTTATCAGTTTGTATTGTTGACCAGGAGATCTGATCAGGGAAATCAGTCAAGAAGCCATCTGCTTGATTGGTTACAGTGGAAAGCCAATTATACATGATTGTACATATTTCATTAGTATGCAGGCAGTTGTCATCATGATTCCAAATCTTGATGGATTGCTGCCTTTTTTTCCAAAAGCTTTGTAAAGTCTTGCTTTAAGTCAGTCATGAGTCATTTGTGTTTGGTCTGTAGAGTCAGTTTTTCAAGTTATTTCAGTTTGCCATCGAGTCGGTTTGAGTCAAGTTTCAGTTAAGTTTCAGTCAGTTTTCAGTCAAGTTTTCATTCAATAAATGTGTCAAAGGTTTTGTGTTATCCGTTCAAATAATGATTCCATCGCCCAATGGATAAGGCACTGGTCTGCTCTCCCAGAGATCTGCCGTTCTTGGCACCTCCACGGAGCTGGAGCTACCATCCCCATTGGAGCCAATGTTAGAGTCAGCCTTTGCAGCCTTCCTCCAGTGATCAAACATGCTCTTTCAAAGTGATTTTAAAGTGTCAAGGTCAAATTTTGTCATTTCAATGAGTCTTCAAGCAAAATTTGGTCACAGGGCATTAGGTCTAGGGTTTGCTTTCACTCCTTTCAAAGTTGTCCAAATGCCGGTCCATGTCACCATTCAGCTGAGTGTACCATCATTCAGAGAGTTTTCATCATCATGTCAAGTTCCGTTGGGTCATTTTACACCTCGTTCATGCTTCAGTTGTGCCTAGGAAAGGTCCATTTCCCTCTCCTAGGGTTTTGGAGGTAATTTCTCTTGGATGGTCAAATCATCGGAAAAACTTGTATCCTGATGTTCACACACCTTCCCCTATCCTTAATATACCTCATTAAACACTTCCCATCACTGAGATCCCTAAAATTCCTCATTTTTGCACAAACCCTAGTTTCTAGCCACAACTTGGCAATTTTCTAGGCTAGGCCTGTGTTTTTCCCTTTTGGACCCCTTCCCCTCACTCAATCTCTGTGATTCCACTTCCCCCTGCTTCCTAACATCCCTCCCTACTTCCAAAAATTTCCCCAAGAATTTAGAAGCCCCTTATCCCCTTCATTTCGCTTCATTTCGACAAAATTCCTTGTTTCACACATCGGGGTAAGTTTCACTCAAAAGATGTTTCAGAGCAATAAAAGATGAATTTGGGAAAACTGAGAGAGGTTTTTGTCCACAACATGCCAAGGAAGAAAACCCTCCTTCACTTTTTACACAGGTATCATGGTTTTAGAGAAATATCAAAAATACCGTTGCCTCAGGAGAATTGAATGCACCTCTGAAGTGACCTTGGGAAAATCAATATTTCTCCTAGCATGGTTGGCCAAATGACTTGCATGATGAGTCAAATGATAACTAGACAGAAATAAATTTCCAATGAGCTATCATGAGCTCAATTTGGAGTTGAGGAAGACCTTCAAAAGTTGACTGCAACAGCGCTCTGCCTTGAGGCAGCCTCATTCTGCTCATTTTGACTAGTGTTGGGAGATTTGATTTTTGATAGGGTAAATGAAATCCAAATTGCATAATTCCACTTGTGTTGGAAATTAGACTCCAATATCTTTCCAACGAGCTATCACACGCTTAATTTGGACATCGGGAAGGCCTCGAAAAGCTTCCCGAAAAATGCACTATGTGGCAAGAGGGAAGAGCGACCCACTTGAGGGGAGCGACCCACTTGAGCATTTCAGCCAGTGTAAAAATGAATGGGAGCGACCCACTTGGGGGGAGCGACCCACTTAAACAACAAAGCCCAGAAAATTGTGTTTTTGCGCCCAGTTTCGATTCGAATCAACTCCAGCTGCTTGCAAACAAGTTTTTATCATTGCTCAGTAGTTTTTAATGTGTTGGTGGTATCTTGAAGTCTTCAAACATTTGAATGGAAGAGAAAAACCCTACATACATGGCTGATTTGTTCTTCAGGGTTTTAAAATATGTATGGATGGTTTTATGAGCATTTTTACCACCTTATATCATTGATATATATCCACCTTGGCATGTATGTTCAAAGCCCACTGTTTTCACATCCATTATACCAATGTGGTCTTCATTATCATTTTACCACTGTCATGACCTTTGTCCCATGATGTTCATTGACATATTATATCCCATTGCCCATTGATAACACGTTTTCATAACTTTGTTTTCACTGCCCATTGACATTTGTAACTCTGTGGTTATTGCCCATTGACAAACACATTCATATGATGCATTGCTCCCTTTGACAAGATTTGCTCAATATTCTAAAGGCTGCCTACTTCCTTTGGTCAAGTTTCACTTGTAATTAAACAGAGCTGGTATCATTGTTTGTTTCCTTAATGGTGCTTTGAAAGTGGGGGATATTTATTGGGTGTTGAAACACACATCATAACTCTGTTTTCACTGCATCTATATCAGTATACATAGTGCCAATATCTTGTTCCAGGCCATGTCAGAGACAGAGTCAGTGTATGAGCAGGAGTCGGACAGTGACTCAATCGTTGAGGTTGATGCACTGAGATGGAGCATACCAGTGCACCAGTAGTGGTAACATATCAGAGAAGCCACAGAGCTTTGTTTCAACATCACGATGAGTACTATCTCCACCCGGGGTGGAAGGGGTCTCGTTGACTTCATCAGCAACGCGAGTACTATCTCCACATGGCGTGGAAGGGGTCTCGCCTTCTTCATCAGCGTAGGTACATTCACAGGATCATGATAGAGACCAACACATACAACCGAGACAGTGTTTTCACCACAGGAGCTACATGCACCAGGAGAGCACTAAAATGGCGGAAAAGGCCTGATCCACTCCGGATTTTGGCCGAGGCTTCATTGACTGAGCAAGATACATGATGGAGGACCTCCGCTCCGAATTTGGGCAAATTCTGAGAAAATTTTGTCATTTTCAAATTTTTGGGTCAAAAAACAGGTTTTGCAGTTAAGTGGGTCGCGCGCTCATGCGCTCACTTTTTTTTGGGACACTTGCTGGAGGAAATTTTTACATTTTTGGATTTTTCATGGTTAATTATGCATCCTCTGAAGTCAATTTATCATTTCATCAAAATCTGGATGGTCAAAAAGCTCAAAAACACCATGAAAACCACCTTGCTGCCACCTTTTGCACCAGCAGGGAGTACCTCTGGGAGAATGAGGTTTTGGAGGGTCAAATGAGCTCCAAATTCAGAAATTCTACTTGGGTTGGATAGTCAACATCCAGGGCTTTCCAACGAGCTATCATGAGCTCAATTTGGATGCCGGGAAGTACCTCAAAATCAGGCTGGAACATGAGCGACCCACTCGGCTCAGGAGCGACCCACTTGAAATTTTTCCTGAATTTTCAGCTGCCAGCTCAGTTTTTCGCCTAGTATGGACCAGTTTTGCTTGTGGATAGAATTTTTGGGTTTTTATGATGTAAATTCATATTTGACATGTAACTTTGGCTTATTTTTATCTCTTCTAGAAGATTCACTCTCAAAAGGGTAAAAAATCATGTAATGGATCAGTTTCCACTCTTTTAGAGGCAAGTTGTTAGCTGCCTAGATTGTAGTTCCATGATTAGAATTAGTTGAAACTGATCCCTGAAGAGGGAATTCGACCCCTAGAGGTGGGGAAAGGTGTTAGAGTGATCTATATATTGTAATTTCTCAATCATTTTCAGAGGTTGGAGAGGTTGGACTCTTGGGATACTTTGATATCATTGTACATACTTTTCATATTTTGGCTAAGGAAAGATCAGGGGTTTTGCGGCACTTGTTGGGATCCTTGTGGTGTTCTGTTCTTGATGGTGTTTCCTCTTTGTTTACTGTAAGTTTCTTCATGTTTAAATGTATGCCATCCTTTCATATGCTTCTGAACTAAATTGAATGAGTGAATAAGGTTGAATCCATTGTTTACAGTGCTTGGCCTTTGAATTCAGTTAGTTCTATATGTTTTCAGCTGTTTGGAGAGGATCCAAGTTCTTCTTTGCCCTCTTCAGCTCCTCGTCAGTCTAAACTATCCATATATCCAATTTAAAGCATCAAGATCATCACCTACCTCGCCCCAGCTTGAACTCTGCAAAGGTCTGACCTTATCCCCGGACCCAAAATTTGTTTTCCCATTACTCCAACGAAAACCCAAAAAACCAAAAATCAAACATACCTATCTCTTTACTAGCCTAAAATCAGTTCTTATTGTAAGTCATCTCGCATCCTATTGCTTATTTTCTCGAGATTGACGGAGAGAGCCCTCTCCTGTCCTCGTAGGGCTAGCTACGAGGCTGAGCGTGGTTTGATGTAGCCTTGAGTTTTACTTCATTTCAGCCTGAGGTAGATTTGAGTGCTAACAGATCCAAGGGATGTGGCTCAGTTGGTTATGGCATATCCAATTATAGTTTGATATATGTCTCAAATAGTGGAGTACAACTACAAGGATATGCAAATTTAGATTGGGAAGAGAGTATAGAATATAGAAAGAGTTCATCAATAAATTGCTTCAGTATAAGCTATGTTATGATTTCTTGGATGAGTAGGAAGTAGACATTAGTTTCACTCATTACTATAGAAGTCGAGTATATTTTATCTTGGTTGGAAATTTGTGAAGCATTGTGGCTTCAAAATCTACTTTCAAGATTGTCTTGATCAAGTGCATGTAATTATAATGATGACTGGTTGAAGCACAGTAAGATCTAACTCCGAGAAATGGTACAGAAGGAAGCAGTGTGGCTTTAGTATTATTCTACAGTTAAGCATATTGTTAACAAATCCTTTTTCCCAGGGTGGACTCTGTATACTTCAGGACAAGCTTTAAGTGATTGAGTATGCCTCTCTCACCAAGAGGGAGTGATGAAATTGCAGCATCCAGGATAATTGTTCTCCCTGGGTGAGGTTGACCAAGATCAGGGAAAATGGTCGAGAGTAATAGCAGCATGGAAAATAATTCTTCCTGTGTCAATTATGTTGATTGGAATTAGGAATAATGGTCCAACATAGGATAATCATTCTTCCTGTGTCAAGTATATTGACCAGAATTAGGAATAATGGTCTGACAGAGGATAGACATTCTGTTGGAAATACTGAGAGGGGGGGTGAATAAGTATTCCTTTCAATTAGAGCATTAGTTAATCTTCAATTATTATCAGTGTTTGTACAATGATAGCATTAAACAAAAGGAACACAAATGCACACAGTTTTTAAGGTGGAAACCCACTCTGGGACAAAAACCACCTAATTCTTTTCTAATAACTCTTTAATATTCAAATCCAATTGAAAATAAAGATCCAACTTCCTAGAATCTAGAAAAGCATTCTTCTCCAACTCCCACTAAATGGACGCTCCAATGCCCAAGATTCTTCAGTAGTCAACTAAACGGATGCCCCAACACCCAATGAGCTATAACTCGCCCTAGCACCACCCTACCACCCTATAGAATAATAAAAGAAGAATGGACTCCTGTACCAAGGAAAATGGTCCACTTTACAATGATATAGAATGATGTAGAAGAAGAAGACACACTAGACCATAACCCCAACTATGACACAACCACCTAATGATGATCCTAGACCTCTCGACACTTCCTCTTCAACTCTTGGCAGATAGACACTAGTACAATTTTTACAATAATGTATTTACAATGACTTAGTACAATGATACCTTTACAATGACTATATGCAGTGCTGCCCACTTGAAGAGTTCATGTGATGGACTTCTTGATGTTGTTATGTACCTCGATTGCTACTCTTGTCATGCTACCCTCTACTGCACCTTGCTTTGCTTTTCTGCCCTAGAAATTTTGGGCCTTTGCAGCCCTTGACAACACATGATCTAGACTGTTCTTTCCTTCTAGGAGCTCGATATTGAATCTGGTGTATCTTTGTTATTTCAGATCCCCAATATGTGATTTTCGGTCCTATAGTATTCCTCCGAGTTTTCTTTCCAATGCCACAGGTCCGACCCAATTTGGATTCTTCAAGGGAGATTTATGCCCAATCTCTCACAATGCCCTAATTATGGATTGTTTTAGTAGAGCGAACTTGTACGATGTGCCACGTGTCAATGTTTCTTCATTCGGCTCAAAAATTGATAGAGAAAAAACTACAGTCTGTGAAATATTTGCCACTTTTTACAGAATTCCAATCCAATACTCAGAGAGAGAGAGTTATGACGATTTTCCCAAGGTCACTTCTTTGAGATGAATTTCAGGAGCCTGCAAAAACACTGACTTCCACAGAGCATATCTCTGAAAATATTGTGCACCTTGATATTAAATTTTTACAGGATATTCCTCAGAATTTTGGCTTCACCTCATAAAAATTTCATCTTCTGAACCTTCGTAGAAAAAAATTTAGAGTGAAAATTCCACGATGACCTGTTTCAGATAGTGAAATCCTTACATAGGGAGGATATGAGGATCACAATTTATATAAATGCTTAGGTTGAGTGGGGCTTCAACAAGTCAACGTGGGAGGGATTTTAGGAGCTTAAAAAATATTAATTATGAATTTTCAATGACCCATGCCACAACCCCATGGGGTTTTAGCCCACTAACTGGGGGTACAAACTTCAAACATGAATATCTCTCAAACCGTGAAGAATTACGTGGTGTGCCATATATCAATGGAAACATCTCAACAAGTAGAAACCATCAATAGAATTCTTGCCCCGGAATATATTAATTTGATAGGTAAAAATTCCCATGCAATATTGGGGTAGCCCCTGGTGCTGCTTGGTTTGACATCAATGACAACCACTGATCAACAATCTCCCCCTTTGGCACTGATGGCAACACAATTACTCCCCCTGCAATCATGACACCTCTTCCTACAACATTCTCTCCCCCTTTGACATCAATGGCAAAGGGTAGCTCCCCTTGACACACAACCACCTATGGACCTGTACACACTTCCACTCCCCCTTTATATTCAGAATAAGGAAAATCTAATGAGAACTTGGGAGAATCCCAAGCTTCTGGAAAAGATATTCCAATGCTTCATGAGTACTCTCATGATAATCAATGCTTCCTGCCCAATCTGCATCTCTAAAGGCATGAATAATGAAATCGTTACCCTTGGGATACCACAAGCCATATTATGTTGTTCCCTTTAAATATCGAAGAATTCTTTTGATGGTAATAATATGTGATTCTTTTGGTGCTGCTTGGAATCTTGCTACGTGTCCAACTGCTTGCATAACATCTGGCCAAGAGGATGTAACATATAGAAGACTACCAATCATAGATCTGTACAACCTTCGATCCACATCCTTGGATGAGTCGTTTATGCTCAATTTTCAAACTGTTACCATCGGAGTAAGGATGGGTTTGAAATATTTCATTTTGAATTTCTTAAGCATTTCCTTGATGTACTTAGCTTGACATATAAATATTCATTTCTCTTGCTGATATATTTGAAGCCCTAAGAAGTATGTCAGCTCACCAAGTAAAGACATCTTGAAATCACTTTGCATCTTTGTAGCAAACTTCTTACTTAGTCGATCATCATTGCTACCAAATATTATATCATCCTCTTTAGCTATTAGAAGTGCTTTAGTTGCTTCATCTAGAACATATATGTTGTTTGGAGCTCGACTTGCTGCAGCCATAATTTCACCATGCCTTCCTTTCCTGATTTCACATTTTGTGAAGTTGAAGAGTATTGTGTGTCCTTGATCACACATTTTTCCAACACTGAGCAGATTGTGATTCATGTTTTCAACCAATAGAACATTCTTGGCTAGAGCATCTTTTCTTTCGAGAGTGATGGTACCTAATCCTATAACATTTGAAGATCCATCATTTCCAAAGGACACGGTTCCATCCTTCTTCTCTTTCAGAGATACAAATTTCTTTATATCTCCAGTCATATGCGTTGAACAACTGCTATCAACATACCACACATCTTTGTTGTTTTGAGCCTTGAGAGCGAGAGCACAATTATTAGTCTTATTCTTCTTCCATGTTTGTTCGTTCTGTGGCTTCAAAGATTCTTCTGGAGGATTTTCAAGTCTACAGTCTCTGGCTATGTGTCCAAAGTTTCGACATTTGTAACATTCAATATTATTTCTTAAATGTTCAAATCTATTGATGTTTCGCTGAGCCCTGGGAGGTTCATATTTGACAGATCTCCTGAAATTGTATTTGTTCCTAGGGTACGTGCGACATTTTACAGCTTTATGACCAAATTTTCCACTTGAATAACAGTAGCCATAAAAAATATGTTGGTACCTGGATGGAAATCTTCGATGAGGAATTGTCTTCCAAGGCTGTTCTTGTGAATCTTGTCCAATGAAGTCTACATGCATGTCAGATCTCATAGGTTCATTGTATTTTGTTGTAGAAGGTCTTGCTTCTTCTTCTTTGTAACTAATACCAGTTATGTCATTGTAAGATTGTTGATTGTTGATGATTTCTTCCAATGCCCTTGAGTTGTTGGCATAGTTTTGGATAGTTTTTCCTTTCGTCACTTCCTTATGCAGCGAGACTACTTTGACTTCTAATTCTTCGCTTTCTTGGTTGCTTTCTTCCAACTTCTTTGAAGTGACTCTTCAATGCATTTGTGTTCTTTAACTTCAATTTTGAGACCTTGAACTTGTTCTTCAAAAGTATTGGAATGGATATTCTCTATCTTGAGCTCTTTTATAAGCTTGATTACTTCCTTAGAAAATTCTTCTATGGTCAATCCTTCTTCTTCATTGTTTGATACCTCTTGTTTATTGTGCTTGGCCATAAACAATACTCTCTCATTGGCTTCTTCTTCACTGTCATTGTCTTCATCGGATGATGAGCTATCTTCTTTAGAGAGAAAGTTCCTTTTGGATCCTTGCTTGTTGAATTTCTTAAAGCCTTTCTTTCCTTTTGAGTTGCCATCACTTCTGTTCGAACATTTTGTTGTGAAATGCCCAACCTCACTACAGCCGAAACATATCAATGGAAGTTTACCTTTGAATTTTCCCTTACCAATTTTTAGTTTTCTCGTAAAGTAAGCATATTCTTCTTTTGAAAGACCTTCTTTATCATCTCCCTTTTCTTCACACTTGCAGGTGCATGTCTTTTCAATTGAAGGTTGTTTGTCCTTATTGGTTTTCTTAGATGCAATGAATGCAGTTTCTAGATGCGAAGTACCCTCTTCTTCTGATCAAGGCTCATTTCATATGCTATGAGAACTCCATGTAATTCCTCTTTGCTAAGTTTGTCCAGATTTGCACTGTATTCTAAGACCAATACCTTTGGGTTGAATCTCCCTAGTAACGTTCTAAGAAGCTTTCATATAATAGTATTCTCGTCAATTGGCTCTCCCAATCCTTCCAGAGTATTGGTTATTTCATCAACGTATTGGAAGTATGTACCAATGTTGCAATCTTCTTTCATCCTGAGTTGCTCAAATTTTTCTCTATCGATTTGAAGCTTTGATTCTTTGACATTTGAGTCACCTGCATATATATTCTCAAGCTTGTCCCATACATTTTTGGTGGTTTTACAACCCAACACCTTATAATAAGCAGATTCAATAAGGCCACTGATAATAATACTCTTTTCTTTTGCATCATTTACCAAATTCTTCTTACCTTATTCATCTGCGATTGATGTAAATCCATGTTGAACAGTGTCCCATACTTCGTAAACTTGCACCAAGAGATAGACCTCCATTCTTCCTTTCCAAAGTGCATAATTATTTTCATTGAACAAAGTTACACCATTCTTGGTATGCTCCATGACCTCCTTCTAGCTGTTAAACTGCTATTGAAGGAACCAAGCTCTTATACCAATTATTGGAAATACTTGGGGGGGGTGGGGTGAATTAGTATTCCTTTCCATTAGAGCATTAGTTAATCTTCAATTATATCAGTGTTTGTAAAATTATATCAGTAAACAAAAGGAACAAAAATGCACACAATTTTTAAGGTGGAAACCCACTCCGGGACAAAAACCACCTAATGTTTTTCTAATAATTCTTTAATATTCAACTCCAATTGAAAATAAAGATCCAACTTCCTAGAATTAGAAAAGAATTCTTCTCCAGATCCCACTAGATGAACGCTCCAATGCCCAAGATTCTTCAATAGTCAACTGAACGGATGCCCCAACACCCAATGAGCTACAACTCACCCTAGCACCACCCTACCACCCTATAGAAGAATAAAAGAAGAATGGACTCCCGTATCAGGGAAAATGGTCCACTTTACAATGATATAGAATGATGTAGAAGAAGAAGACACACTAGACCATAACCCCAACTATGACACAACCACCTAATGACGATCCTAGACCTCTCGGCACTGCCTCTTCAACTCTTGGCAGATAGACAGTAGTACAATTTTTACAATAATATATTTACAATGACTTAGTACAATGATACCTTTACAGTGACTGTATGCAGTGTTGCCCACTTGAAGACTTCATGTGATGAACTTCTTGCTGTTTTTCTACACCTTGGTTTCTACTCTTGTCGTGCTACCCTCTTCTGCACCTTGCTTTTCTTTTTTGCCCTAGAAATTATGGTCCTTTGCAGCCCTTGACAACAGTACATGATCTAGCTTTTTCTTGCCTTCTAGGAGCTCAATATTGAATCTGGTGTATCTCTATTATTTCAGATCCCAATATGTGATTTTCAGTCTTGTAGTAGTACTCTGAGTCTTATTTCCAATGTCATAGGTCTGACCCAATTTGGATTCTTCAAGGGAGAGTTATGCCCAATCTCTCACAATGCCCTAATTATGGAGTGTTTCAGTAGAGCGAACTTGTACGACATGCCACAAGTCACTATTTCTTCATTCAGCTCTGAAATTGATAGAGATAAAACCAAATTCCATGCACTATCTGCCACCTTTTACATAATTCCAATCCGATACTCAGAGAGAGATTTATGACTATTTTCCCAAGGTCACTTCTTTGAGATGAATTTCGGGAGCCTTAAAAAACACTGACTTCCACAGATCATATCTCCGAAAATATTGTGCACCTTGAAATTGAATTTTTACAGGATCTTCCTTAGGATTTTGGCTTCTCCTCATAAAAATTTCAGCTTCTAAACCTTCATATAAAAAAAGTTAGAGCGAAAATTCCACGATGACCTGTTTCAGATAGAAAAATCCTTACATAAGGAGGATATGAGGATCACAATTTATATAAATGCTTAGGTTGAGAGGGGCTTCAACAAGTGAACATGGAAGGGAGTTTAGGAGCTTAAAAATATATTAAGTATGAATTTTCAATGACCCATGCCACAACCCCATGGGGTTTTAGCCCACTAACTAGGGTACAAACTTCAAACATGAATATCTCTTAAACCGTGAAGAATTACGTGGCGTGCCATATATCAACGAAAACATCTCGACAAGTAAAAAACATCAATAGAATTCTTGACCCAGAATATATTAATTTGGTGGATCAAAATTCCCATGCAATATTGGGGTAGCCCCTGGTGTTGCTTGGGTTGACATCAATGACAACCGTTGATCAACACATTCTTCCTGTGTCAATTATATTGACCAAAATTATGAATAATGGTCCTAGAGGCTCGAGATCACACAATTGAGTGGGTGCCTTTCAGCATCATACTCATATTAATCTCTAGATAGGTTGAGTGAGCTCATTTAACATCATGTCATATAATGAGGCATATGGATTTGAGACCAAACTACTCAAATGAATTGAGTGTGTACGTAGGGTTTCACCACTAGTCAAAAATATTGAACAGGATTATGGTGAAACGAGACTAGCCAGTATACCATGGGTCAGAGGCACCAACGATTCTAATGATTTACCATGTGTCATTTTTGTTAACCAGATTATGGTAATTGGATGATGTTGTTGATTTACCATATGTCACGATTGATGACCATGTTATGGTAATTCGTTGATGTTATTGATTTACCATGTGTCACAATTCTTGACCAAATTATGGTAATTGAATGGTGTTGATATCGATGATGATTGGTTATAACCTTTTCTTAGAGAAATTTGTCAACATGAGAACATCTAGATAGTCATTATTAATACCTCACTAGCTAAGAGGGAGTGTTGAATTTTGTAGCTATGGTGAGTCTTCGTAATTAATATTGTATCCCTTCAAATATATAATGAAAATGTAAGACATGTTCTTCAAGTCATGCTATAGATTGGCCCTTGAAATAATTAATATATTACATGTTCTTCACGTCGGCCTCAAAGAGAAGGAAATTTGAATTTTCCTCCAAAATGTAAATTCGACCCTCAGAACTTAGGTCGGCTTGCCCCTTTAGTCACACCCATTCGGCCTCCTAGAAAAGTATAAATAAAGGCTTCAATCTCCTCCAAAATTCAACTCGTTCATCTTCATCACAAAGAGAATTTGGACCATCTGAAGCAGTTTATTAGACAAACCTAAGGAAAAATATTGGATCGATCTAAGGCAAGACAAAAGGGTGGATCTGAGGTAGAATATAGGACAGATCTGAGGCAGAATAAAGAGATATGAGACTTATCTAAAGGGTAGTTTGACCATGTGTGACTGGGTTGTGTGACTTTATGTTGACTTTGTGTATCTCTATTGAACTTAATTATTTCTCTAAGAAAAGGTTGGGTTTTTCCCCCATGTGGATTTTCCCAAGGTAAGCTCTTGTGTTTCTCGTTTGGTTACACCTTCATGGTGCAATATCGTTTTTGGCAATAGGCTTGTGCTTTTGCTGAAAGGAAAGCTAGTAAGTACTAGCTTTACTTCAAAATGCTTCCTTTTAGCAATGGAATTGAGCATGTGCCAAAAGAAAAGCTAGTAGGCACAAGTTTTCCTTCATGGTGCAATGTTGTTGTTGGTAATACATTTTTGTTTTTTATAGAAAGAAAGCTAGTAGGTGTCAACTTTCATTTATAATGCAATATCGTTGTTGGTAATATGTTTGTGCTTGTGCTAGAAGGAAAGATAGCATACACTAGATTTCCTTTGCTCCATAATGTTTTTGTTTGCAATGTGCTTGTTTGTCATAGATGGAAAGCTAGTAAGTGTTATCTTTCACTCATAGTGAAACATTGTTGTGGTAATGTGCTTTTCCTTATGCTAAAAGGAAAGTTATCAAATATTATCTTTCCATCATGGGGCAATGTTGTTGTTAACACCATGATTATGTTTGTGCTAAAAGGAAGGCTAGCAAGTGTTGAGTTTCCTTCATGGCGCAATTTTATCATTGGCAATGGGATTGTGCTTGTGTCAAAAGGAAATATATCAAATATAGGATTTTCCTTCATAATGAAATTTTTTTGTTGGAAATGGGCGTATTCTTGTGCTAGAAGGAAAGCTAGCAGTCCTTCATGGTCTAATGTTGTTGTTGGTAATGTGCTTGTGCATATTCTATAAGGAAAGCTAGCAGGAACTAAATTTCCTTCACAATGCAACATATTTGTTGGCATTGCATTTATGCTTGCGCTTGTGCTAGATAGAAAGATGGTTGGCACTAGATGTTGTTTTTTGCCGTGTATTTGTGCTTTTGATAGAAGGAAAACTTGAAGGCATTATCTTTCCTTTGTGGTGCAATGTATTTATTTGTAATGCATGTGTGCTTGTGTTAAAAGGAAATCTAAAAGTGCGAGATTTCCTTCACAGTCCAATCTTATTATGTGTTCCCTTTTGTTAGTTTTTTAACAACCTAAGAAGATCCATTATTATAAAAACAATTATTCAAATATCATGTTATGGTGGGATGTGTGCTCACTTGTATTAGATTTGTAACAAGATAAAAAAAAATCCATAATTATGAAAAATTATACTCAAACATGATGTTGTGTTGGGATTTAGACTCGTTCTTCTCTTATATGGAAAGCTAGGGATCACCAACTTTCCTTCCAGAGCAAGCAACCAAGTGCAACTATTTTTCAAAATCACCTTTGTTTTCATATGTGCTTTTAGCATAGGTACATGTACCAATTAAACATGCTTATTCATACCCCTACTTTTAATTTCCTTTCATGACAAGTCATGATTTTTTTTCTCTTAGAAAAAATAGGTAGATGATTTCACCCTGACTAAGTTTAGTGTTTTGATATTATTGTTAGCAATGTGTTTATGCTTTTGCAAGAGGAAAGCTAGCAATTACTAGCTTTCCTCCCAGCATCATTAGAATGATGTAACCAATGCTTTGGGAGTGCCATTGTCTTGAAAATAAACATGGTTAGAGCTATACCTTTGTGTGTGCTTGTTTATTGGCTTTAGAATAAGCTATGAAGATCCAGAAGAAGTGTATTTAAATATATTGTAGTTGTTGGCTCTACACTTGTACTTAACCTGGAAGGAAATCTAATGATTGCTAGTTTTACCTTTAGGATAAGCACAATGATCCACTCACAATATCTTGAGCCATGTAGAATAGTACAATATCTATCCAATTTTGAAGTTTACAAATAAATGTATGATTAAAGTATATTATACTTTACTTCCAATGCACAAGTATGGTCAGAGGGACAGACCATGAGGGCTTGCAACAAAGCTTCTAATTTTGAAACCCTACCTCTAAAATAAATGGCCAAAAAAGTCTGAGGGTTGTAGGGTCTTTGTATCAAAGGAGTGATTTGAAGAGAAATAAAGAGGACAAAGTTTAATCCAGACAATTAAGAATCTGAAACTAAACTTTTGCTGAAAGAATCATGGCAGACAGAGAAAATGTGGATGAGTTCTTGGATGTGGAGTGCTTCATTAATGGTTCCAAGATTAACTAACATGAGTACAATTAAGTAAATTCATGAAAAATTATCATGAACCAACCAGCTGCATATTACACCATCCAAGAGAGGAAAAACATAGATGAATTTTGAATCACAAGAGAAAAACAATGCATGCAATTAACCTCAAAGTTGGAATCAAATTGCTTAATATTCTTTGATTTCAGAGAGATCTTCTGATAACAAGAGATTCATAACTCCAACACTCTAAACCAATGTACTAATTTTGGATTTTTATTTCCTCCACTAGACCTAACTAACTAACTGTCAAAATAAAATCAGTTTTAGAACCGACTCTGTTACAAAACACTTTTTTAAACCGTTATAAAAACTTTTTTATTTTTTAAGCTTTTTAAAATAAAAATTACAAATTTTAATATATATATAACCTCTTTACAAAAGGAGTTGTCTTTAGTGTGACCTTTTGGAGTTTCAGGTGCCTGAATCTGGTGAAAACATTTGAGCTAAAATCTTGATTTCTATTATTTAAACTGGTTTTGAGGTAAAATCTTGATTTCTATTATTTAAACTGGTTTTTTAACTGTATGGTTTTTTAACTATATATATAGATTCAGCACCCGAAAAAACTTTGAAGGCAATTCGATTGTGCAAAGCTACTCATCAAGCTTCTGTGTTCAATGAATTCCTGCCATATTTTAAAGAAATTATACCGAGAAAAAAAAAAAAAAAACTACTCGTCTACACAACCTGTCATGATTCTTTTTCAAAACGTAATGTATAAATTTCATTTATTTTTTTTCGAGACTCGTTGAGAGTGGTCATGAGCATAAGTCGTTGCCAAAAGTTTTGGTGGAGACATATTGAAGGATGGATGTTGATGTGGGTCCCGGTTATTATTACGCATGATCCATTAATCAAAAACCATGTACTGTTATGGGGGTCAGGCCATTTCAGTTTTTGGAGACGTGAAGGGTGTCGTCAAGATCAATTGAAGTTGTCGATCTCTTTGATGGGCAGTTTGAGGAAACTGCCTCTCGGCATCACATAAGTCATTTAATTCCTTTAATCCATGTGCCATCAGATACCGTCGGATGTGAAGAAGAGCAATACAGGTGGTCGATCTTTCTGAACTTGCAAGGTGGTTGAGAGTGGTCATGAGCATAAGTCGTTGCCAAAAGTTTTGGTGGAGACATATTGAAGGATGGATGTTGATGTGGGTCCCGGTTATTATTACGCATGATCCATTAATCAAAAACCATGTACTGTTATGGGGGTCAGGCCATTTCAGTTTTTGGAGACGTGAAGGGTGTCGTCAAGATCAATTGAAGTTGTCGATCTCTTTGATGGGCAGTTTGAGGAAACTGCCTCTCGGCATCACATAAGTCATTTAATTCCTTTAATCCATGTGCCATCAGATACCGTCGGATGTGAAGAAGAGCAATACAGGTGGTCGATCTTTCTGAACTTGCAAGGTATTTAACACTTGGATTTTTGTTGACCTCAGAAGCGACATGGTTTGTTTGTAAGTCCAAATAGACTATATCAAGAAATTTGCCTGACATGCCACGTGGGATATACTGGAACTTTTTCACATAAATCCTTCCTTGTGGCCTAGTTATTGTAAATAGTGCAGAAAGATTAAAAAATCTACGCTAACAGTTGACTCGACTCGTCAATAGCACCAAAAATTAGGTTGGGAATTCTTTTGCCCGATGGCTTCTTTCTCCACCAACCTCGCTTTCTATTTGTTTACAAACATTCATGTTAACAACATGCAAGATAGAGAAAGCAAGGAAAGACTGGATAGAGCAACAAACATAATTATTAAAGGGGTGAAAGAGTATGGGAAAAATGAATGTACTCTTGACCTTGCAAGAGACTTCTTGAAAGACAAACTCCAATGGCAAGGACAAGTATGTCAAGCATGGAGAGTAGGTAAGCTCAACGGTGAGAGAGCCAGGCCCATAAAAGTCATCATGCCCAACTTGCGTGATAAAGATATCATCCTAAGAAAGAAGCAACTCTTAAGGGGTTCTCGGTTTTTTATAGAAGAAGATTTAACTGTAAGACAACAAGAGGAAAGGAGAGATGAAATGACAAAAGTTAGGGAAGCAAGAGATGAGGGGAAAAGAGCATGGATTTATAAAGGTAAAGCCGTGATTGCGCAATTTGAACCTCCTTCCAAAACAAGGCAGCAAAATGATAACAAAGAAGAGGCAACAAACTCTTTAGCAATAAATGAGGAAGCAAGGTCATTATGGGCAAGTAGGGACAAAGACTCAATTGTGAGTCTTGCATGTCAAAACAAATAGCAATCAAGTCTTACCCAGGTTTCCTTAAGATTAGTTTGTTGGAACTGCAGGGGTTACCCATGGAGACGAGGACCTGGGTTAGGGCCTATTGTGGAAGGTAGAGACATAATTTGCCTCATAGAAACACATGAGCATGAAGGGTGTAAGACACCTTTGTTTGAAGGGTATTGGAAGATAGCAGTGTGGAACAAGGCAGCAGGGAATGGCAAAGGGCACGAGGGTATCATGGTATTAGTAAGAGAAAAAGAAGGTCGTTTCATTCAGCTAGAAAAAGAAGACCCAAATAAGCAATTTGTTTGGCTTAAAATATCAGAAAATGGAAATCACATTAGAATTGCAACATGCTATTTTGCGCCGCAAGTTTCAAAAATCTACAAAAGTAGAGGGCTTGACCACAAAGATCCCTTTGCAGCCCTAAAAACGGATATTGCAATATATTCTCAGCTAGGTGAAGTCCTTATAGTGGGGGATTTCAATGCTAGAACTGCAGGTGAACAAGCTAGCATTCTTTGTAGTAAAGAAGACAGTGACCCTATCCGGCTTACAGAAGAGAGTAATCATCAGTGGAGACGAATTTCAGAGGATAAAGGCTGCAATCTCTTTGGAGAACAACTGCTTATGCTATGTGGGGCTTTTGATTTAGTCATTTGTAATGGTTTGACTGGATGGGAAAAGTCCGGTAAATTCACTTGCAATACTTACAATGGAGCAAGTGTAGTAGATTATGTAATTTGCTCGCATAGTTTGTGTGAGAAAATGGAGGAAGTGTTGATTGGAGATCAAATTTGGGACTTAAAATCAGATCACAAGCCAATTTATTTAAGTTTCTCTTGGACCGGAAAAAAGCAATTAGGGTCGAAAAATCAATGTGTTCAACAAAATCCCCCAAAGGGCAAAATTCTTTTGAATCCAGAGAATTGTAATACCTTCAAAATAATGCTAGAGAGGCTCTTCAAGAAGGAGGAAATCCCATCTCATGGCCTTCAGAGTCACAGATTAACACATTTAATTCAAAGCGCACTTGCCGAGTGCAAAAGAGCAAAAATTAAGAAGTCCGAAAAAAATTGCTTTCCGGTTAATGCTTGGTTTGACGAGGAATGCAAAAAGGCAAGGAGAAGGTGGAAGGAATCAGACACGGATAACATAAAGCTCAAAGCTTACAAGCAGTTAGTAAAAAATAAAAAAGCCGATTTTATGGTCTCAAGGAGAGAAGAACTAATCTTCCTCGGGAAAAATAACCCCAAATTATTTTGGAAGGAGCTCCAATCGAAAAAGGTGCAAACTGAAAACAACATCACAGCTTCTAAATGGTTTGACTATGCAAGACAACTTTATGAGCAGGATCCCAAGGTTGACCCTCCTCCCTTGGTCAACACAGACACAAAACTCTTCACGGTGCAAGAGGTAGAGATGGGTATCAAGAAGTTGGGCGCTCGAAAAGCAAAAGACTTAGATGAACTCCAAGCAGAGTATCTAAAGTGGGGCTTAAAATTTCTTTCACCTCACATCACAAAAATTTTCAACATCTTACAGCAGGGGTTCCCCACAGATTGGACAACTAGTATGGCAATACCTCTTTTCAAGAGTGGTGACGTCAATAATCCCTCCAATTATAGAACCATAATGATAAACCCCTTGTTTGCAAAGTTATTTGGAAGCATGTTGGAAAAGAAAATCAGCAAGTGGGCAGAAGAAAGAGATAAACGTGTTAAAGGGCAAGCAGGTTTTAGACCTAAACATTCCACAGTTGATCATTGTATAACTTTAAGGCACATCATTGAAAAAGGTTGGGAAAAAAAGGAAGAAGTTTTTTGTTGCTTTGTTGATTTTAGAAAAGCCTTTGACACGGTTCCTAGGGATAAGCTTTGGGGTAGAATGGAGGAACTCGGGGTTCCCAAGCATTTGAGAGCAGCTGTGCATAGGTTGTATGAAGAGGTGAAAGTCAAAATCAGAACTTCAGCTGGCATTTCTGAAAGTTTTAGAAGCGATATCGGGGTCAAGCAAGGTTGCCCATTGTCTCCTACCCTTTTTGGGTTATATATTTACAAGCTTGAAGAGTGGCTAAATTCGCAAGGGGGTGACGGTATCCATTTGGGCAAGTTCGTTATCAGGCTTCTTTTGTACGCAGATGACCTTATATTGATTGCTAATTCGGCTCTTGGTTTGCAAGAACATTTACATTCCCTTGAGCATTTTTGTAGAAGGGTTGGGATGCAAGTCAATATTAGCAAAACGAAAGTAGTGGTTTTCTCTAACAAAAGAAAGCAAAACCAACATAAGTTCTATTTTGAAGGCAACATTCTGGAAGAAGTTGCAGAGTACAAATACCTCGGAATTGACTTCAACATAAATTTAAGTTGGAATGGTTGTAGAAAGAAAAGAACTTTAGGGGGTTGGAAAGCATTTTATGTTCTTCAAAACAGGTGTAGAGAGGCAGAGCTGTGGGACTGGAAAACCACCCTAACTCTTTTTGGGCTTTTAGTGATTCCGATGATTCTCTATGGTTGTGAACTATGGGCCAGCAACACAACCAAGTTGCAGTGGAAACAAATTGAGAAAATTCAGAAACGTTTGATTACAAACAAATTCAAAATTAAAAGTGCAGTTCCTTATGCTATCCTGTTAAGTGAAACAGGGGCTGCTCCTATTGAAGCAATTGCTATGGTGCGAGTCATAAGGTATCTGAAAAAAATTTAGCAAATGGAAGAGGATAGATGGCCTAAGGTTGTGTTTAGTGACAGATTGTGCAAAAGACAGAAGACTTGGATGCGGCAAATTAACAAATGGTTTAGTAAATGGGGTATTTGCTTGAGCATGTGTCCTACAAATAGTAAAGAGATAAAAGCTTTTGTTATGGATAAATTCCACAAACATACTTGGAAGAAAGAGCTAGAGAGAAAGAAGAAGTACTACATAGAAGAGTTTAACCCCACGCATAACCATCAACAAAAGGCGTACATAGGGGCTAATATTTCTTGGAGATCTAAAATTTTTATTGCTCAATTAAGGACTAATTCTCATCAACTCCGTTGTGAAACAGGGCGCTGGAAAAGGCCAAAAGAAATTTGGGAAGAAAGAGTATGTATATTTTGCTCCTCCGGAAAAGTGAAAACAGAAAAACATTTCATTCTAGAATGTGAGGCCTTCAAGGACACCAGGGAAAACTATGCAGGTATTCTGGCAGCTAATTCTTGGGATAATCTATTCAGCGAAGAGTTTGTCGATAAGCTGGGAGTGCTCATTGTAAAACTTCACAGGAAAAGGGCCAAATACAAGAGTCAGATAGAGAAGCAATCTGTCCCATAGGCTATTTTTAGCCTCGTGGACATTAAAAATTCTTTCTTTCTTTCTTTCTTTCTTTCTTTCTATGTTGTGGGTGTTATTCAATATTGTGTAAGGAAAACAATATTATCTCTTAACAAACCTTAGCGCCCCATAACTTGTTTTGACCTGTAATGTAAAGGAAATGCCCCCATGGGCTTCTCCCTTGGATTGATAATTCGTTGTAAACTTTGAAAGAAATCCAATGGCAAAGCATTAAGGGCCTCTAGCCATCATTTTAATAAAAATCATTGCTCTATCACTCTTTAAGACCCAAAATTTTCCTAATTTCGACATCATAATATTTTTATCATGCAAGATTATAGGACCAATAAAAGCACTGTTTCCCTGGCAAGATTTAGCTATGGCTCCAATTTGGGACAGTGCTTTTCCTGCAAGCACTGAGAACTACAGGCCAGCAGCTACTGGGCATGGGGTCAAAAATCTTTGAACCTTGTAACTGTAAAAACTGAAAATCTCTCTAAAGCTTCTGTTTATTGGAACTTTATCTTTCCTTCTGTAAATTGAAACAAAACTTTTGAAAGCTTAAAACCAAATGCTCAACAAATGAACTTATTTATGTACAGATCCTACCTATAAACAAAACTGAATTCACTCAAGTGAAATCAATCTTCCAATGGTATCAAGACAGCATTTGAGTATTGAAAAGTAAAAATAAAACCAGACATGCACCACCACTTGAAATATTCAAATAAAACATTTGACACATACCCCAAAATTGATGTTTGTTGCTGACATAACAAGGCTTCCATATAGTCAGCTATGGGATCATAAATATATTAGAAATATATTCTATATCGAAAACTTCAACATTCTTTTTGAGTTTTATAACAACCAGTTGCTCTGCATAGTCAGACAAAAAGACTTCTGCTTCAGAAATATGTCTGCACTACTTGTTCAATTTCTCGCATTCTTCTACAGAAGCAGAAAATAAAAAAATTGGAGAATGTGACGTGTGCTCTTTGCCACCAATTTGTTTATGTGATAAATGCTTGCCAAAAACTAAGAAACCTCCATCACAGTCAGCAGAATGCTCTATACTATGTGACCATGCACTCACAATTTCAGCAGCACCATCTTCAATAAAGACCGTGTCAAAACCATCCATCATATTATGAAAGGGAAAATTGTCTACTGCAAGTGCTAAATTGACTTACTGACGAAAGGGAAAATTGTCTACTGCAAGTGCTAAATTGACTTACTGACGAAAACTTTTTAACTCATTAGAAAATTTTGACTTGCAAACTATAATATTTGAAGAAGAATAAAAGTCTAGATCCAAATTTGATCACTGTTGTTTTGATTACTTCTCCTGCTGAGCTATTTCCAGATCTGTATATATATTCTGATCTGGAAGCTTCCCAAAAGCCAATAAATTGCCGTCAATTTATTTTTCATCAATAAACATATGCTCGAGAGTGCAAGACCTCTTCTCCTTGAGATAAAATATCAAATCAGGATGAAAGGCTGCCGAAAAATATACCATAGCAGCAGCTTCCGGAGGGCGATTTTATTTGGGCATGCTAAAGTAAAACTTATGAAACCTCCTGCTAAATTTGGTAATTGATTCACCGCTCTCCCTCTCCATGGTGTACAATTCAATTCTGAAAGGTATTGCTCATGATTTTGTGATCACCCCCAATACCTTAGGAAAGCATCTTGAAATTGCTTTCCTATTGAATTTGGCCATAAACACTGAAACCATTGTTGAGCATATCGCTCTAATGAATGAAAATTAATCTCGAAACTACATCCTCATGAATAATGTTAAACCTATCCATAAACCATTCAAAGGCCAGCACATGTTGCTCTGTTGTAATGCAAACTTCTACGCTAAAATGAGGTAGACATTTAAAACATTTTGGAGGGTAATCATGAAGAACCAGTAGCAGCTTGAGGGGCTTAAAATTTTTATGGATTTTGGATTGAAAGTCGGAGGGTGTTTTTAGAAGAGATAGCAGTGACTATCAATGGAGATGGTGAACCAGAATTTTCATGTTCAAGTTGACAAGATTGGGGATTTTAAGGAGGGATTGTAATTGACAGGATTGGGGATTTTAAGGAGGGATTGTAATGCAGACATGATTTTGATTATTTGATTTAGGATCAAAAACAGGAACAATATTTACAATGCAAGAAGGAGATAAATCTTTTTGTTCCAATGAATAATATACAGTTGAGGGTTTGTACCGATCCGAGTATAAAAGACAGGAAATGACCCTCTTGACATGCACGGAAAAATAGATAGCAAAACTGACAAAAAGGAATAAGAATTCCTTCAGAAATCTTAGCATTTCGTACCCCATCTTTCCATGTTGCTTCTTCATTTTTCGTCAACAAAGTGCTTATTTTCAGTGAATCTTTTTTTTAATGGAGTTTCCATATGAATGATAAACAATCAAACTTTGATATCTAAATCTTGTTTTCTGTCCAGAAATAGATATTACACCCAGGGAAAAATAATTTCGTTTCTTTGTTTCCCAGCAACAATGCTAATTTGATGTTGTTTCCTTGGAGACAGTTCTTATTTGTAACGGAACCAGTGCTCAGGACATCTCAATATTGATGGGAGTTGTTAAAATGTGTGGCCGGAGAGATAGGCCATGAGGGATTGCCACAAAGCTTCTAATTCTGAAACCCTTGCCTTCAAAACAGAATGGCCATAAAAATACGAGGGTTGCAGAGTCTTTGTATCAAAAGAGTGGTTTGAAGAGTAATAAAGAGGATAGACTTTAATCTAGACAATTAAGAATCTGAAATTAAACTTCTGCAGAAAGAATCATGAATCTGAAATTAAACTTCTGCAGAGAGAATCATGACAGACTGAGAAAATGTGGATGCTGTGGATGAGTTCCTGGATGTCATTAAGGATTTGAAGATTAACCAACATGATACAATTAAGTAAATTCATGAAAAAATAACATGAAACAACCAGCTACATTTTACAACGTCCCAGAGAAGAAAAACATAGATGAATGTTGACTAACAAGAAAAAAACAGTACCTTCAATTAACTCCAAACCTAAAATCAAAGTGCTTAATATGAGATATCTTCTGATTACAAGAGATTCATAACTCCAACACTCTAAACCCCCTCAATGTACTAATTTTGGACTTTTATTTATGCCCCTAGACCTAACTAACTACCTGTCAAAATAGAATCAGTTTTGGTACTGACTCTTCGACTTGGTTACAAAATATTTTTTAAACAGTTATAAAAATTGTTTATTTTTAAAGCTTTTTAAAATAAAAAATTACAAATTTTAAAATATTATATATATAATGGCTTTCCAACAAAATATGTTCTGATTCTTTGTCATAACGTAAAAAATGAAAAAAGAAATCATTTTAACGTTAGGGAGAAAGAAGTATTACATTGAAGAGTTTAACCTCACGCATAACCATCAGGCTAATATTTCTTGGAGATCTAAAATTCTTATTGCTCAATTAAGGACTAATTCTCATCAACTCTGTTGTGAAACAGGGCGCTGGAAAAGGCCAAAAGAAATGTGGGAGGAAAGAGTATGTATTTTTTGCTCCCCCAGAAAAGTGGAAACAGAAAAACATTTCATTTTAGAATGCAAGGCCTTCAAATACAGCAGGGAAAACTATGTAGGTATTCTGGCAGCTAGTTCTTGGGATAATCTATTCAGCGAAGAATTTGTCGATAAGCTGGGAGCGGTTATTGTAAAACTTCACAGTAAAAGAGCTGAATACAAGAGCCAGATAAAGAAGCAATCTGTCCTATAAGCTATTTTTAGCCTCGTAGACATTAAAATTATTTTCTTTCTTTCCAGAAATTTCCTGACATGCCACGTGGGATATACTAAAACTTTTGCACATAAATCGTTGCCGCCTAATCATTGGAAATAGTGCACCAAGATAAAACATCTGCGCTGACAGTTCAACCTTCAATAGCACCAAAAATGAGGTTGGGAATTCTTCTACCTGATGGCTTCTTTTTCCACCGACCTCGCTTTCTGTTTGTTTTTATATGGTGTGGGTATTATTCAATATTGTGCAAGGAAAACAATATAATCTCTTAATATACCTTATTTCCCCATAACTTGTTTCAACATGTAATTTAATGGCAATGACCCCATGGGCTTCTCCCTTGGATTGATAATTCATTGTAAACTTTGAAAGCATTTATGGAAAAGCATTAGGGGCCTCTAGCCATCATTTTAATAAAATTAATTTCTTTAAGATCCAAAATTTTTTCAATTTCGACATTATAATATTTTTATCATGAAAGATTATAGGATAAATAAAAACAATGTTTTTTTTTTTTTTTTTTTTTTGGGGCAAGATTTAGCTACAACATTCACTAAGTGAACTATAAATATAACTATTCCTTAATCCTTAATTTATAACTAGTCCTTTTCATTGAGCTTTTTGAAATCTAATTTAGCATCCATCTTGGACTTTTTTAGATTTTCCAAAAGACCTTCTTGTGATTATGTAAATTTCTTATGAGCATTATTCATACACAACATCAATAACACAAATGCCATGTCCAAAATTAAATATGAACTTGGTGTTTTGATATGAGTTGACATCTATCATTCTCTAATACTACTTGGATCTCTAATGGTTAGGTATTCATATTATTATTTTGTAGTTTATACGTAAAGTCCCTTTTGGTAGATAGCATTGGCGTATAAAAATATTTCTTTGCATACAAAATGGTTGCCATATTGTTTTAAGTTATTGCAACTCTATTACTTTTTGAAGGTTTTGTTTTTGCTAAAATATAAGTGTTCACTTTAAATGTTTTAACCTTAACTACAAAGTACAAGTCAATTGTGTGTTACAGAATTGGTAGGAGTTACAATGGAAAATGTAATTTTGACAAAAGGGGACTATGTTGACCTCATAACTAATGGTCAAGTTATTGGGCTAGGAAGGTTTGAATCTATAAAGATTACAACTTATTATGGCAGAGAAAGGGTTAATGTGGGGTATGTTATAGCTCAGTCACTCAACCACATTTGATTATGGAGAATGTTGATGAAAGAGAGATACATCCATGGAAAATCATGGATTTGAGGTGCAATATGGATAAATCAAAAACTTGAAGAACGTGTTAAGTGTTATTGATAGTATACTAAATATTTTTTTGAGAGTATATTAAGCTTATTTAATTTGGTGTAAAGGTGCAAAACTTTCTTCTAGATTTTTTATTCAAGAGAAAGTATATCTTCTACAATGTGGAGTGATGGTGGGTGAGGGCTCCATATTCAATGCAAATATTGGGCATAAGGTGCATGGAAGGATGGTAAATAAAGGATGCATAATGGTTAAAATCAAGAAGGTGTTAAAAATGGTGATATTGGATGTTATAGAGGACACAAGTCCTTTAAATTAATGGTATGGGCATATTTATAATGAAAAATATTTGGACTAAATTAATATACATGTAACAAGGCAATATAAAAGGATTAAATGAGCTTTGGTTACAATAAAAGTTGCAAAATGTCAAACAAATATTTATGAAGAGAAATAAATTTAGTTGTTGGCAATGAATGAATGTTGCAAATAAGATTTTTTTCAGCTTGTGGATAGGAAGGACATTGTAGTTGCTAGGAGTATGGATAGTAGGGAATTTGTCTTGAATTCACTTCTTTTAAACACAATCATGTCAAGCAGCCATGGTCATGGCCCACATCCTTTTGTTAGGAAAGTAAAGGACATGATATGTAGTGGGATTATAATTTGTAAGAAATCATGGTACATAGGATTATTCAAAGCACCTTCTATAACTACCAGCATTATTTTCAACATGGACACATCAAATCCATTCTTGGTAACATCAACACATGAAAAGCATGTGCACACACCATGGAAGCCATAGAAATATTGCACATAATTTTAAGGGATAATTCAAATTTCTCACCAAACCAAACATGTTGATCCAGGTGGATATCGGTGGCCACCCACCTATTCCATTTGGACCAGCACCATCAATTCTTGCAGCTTTTCACATTCAGCACAACTTACTATTTTTAGCAGGTTTTCTGGTCCTCCACTCCCAGAGCCGTTTTGGGGCCTTAATGATCTAGGTGGATATTGGTGGCCACGCACCTATTCCATTTGAACCCCCACCATCAATTCTTTCAGTTTTCAAGTTGCACCAAAACTTACTATTTTTAGCAGTTTTTTGGGTCCTGAACTTCTGGAGCCATTTTGAGGCCCTAAACGACGGTTTTTGGGAAAACGGAGAGCAACATGGGTCCATGGATTAATGTTGTTCATTCAAAATTTGTAGTCCTCGAATAGATCTTTCTAACAAGGTATGGTATGCGTCAAACAGAGATCGTATGCCAAAGTTACGCCCCTGGGAAGTTGAAACACCAATTTACCCAAACGGGGCCCATAGTTTTGGCGATTCATCTCCTAGGGTTAAGGTTTTGGCTGTATAGGATTTTTTGGTTGTTTATTTCCATTATGCCTGTAAGCTTATTTCAGTCATTCTTTTATTAATGAAATGAAGCATTATTTCCGTTGCAACTCTATGTTCATGGTTATTTCTATATTCTGTTGCATTCCTGCATAAAATCCGGATCAGTGGTATCATAGGGGGTCTGCTCTTTCTTTGTTTTTCTTTGCATGTCCCCAACGCGGTCAGGGTATAAGGAGTTAGGGCTCGATCTGATTGAACCCTTGCAAGATCAGCCTCGCAAACCTCGACGACCTCCCATGGCAGAAGAAAAGAAAGACGAGGGAGCAGGAGATCCTATCAAAATACTGCTCGAGGAGGCCCTCGAGAAACAAAGGAACGTGATGATGGATAAATTTTCTCAAATCCTTCAACGACTACCCACATATGGCGCATCTGCATCCAACAGCCACTCTGGAGGCACCACTCCCTTCAAGGTACAGGTAAACTTTGACATTCCTATATTTGAAGGAAAAATAGATGCAGACGCCGTAGACAGATGGTTAAATTTGTTGGAAGGGTATTTCTCGGTCCATGACTTCTCTGACAGAGAAAAGATTATTTTTTCACTCCTCAAAACCGCCCCCCATGTCAAAGACTGGTGGGAAACCTACCGTGAGCAAGAGGGCGAAGGGGAACCCTCTCTGTTCTCGGCCACACCCACTTGGAATTCGTTCTGAGATGGCATCAAGGAACAATATTACCCCGTGGAGAGCTATGAGGACAAATACATCCAATGGACCACGCTGCGGAAACAAAAGGATCAAGATGTGCACGAACTGATGAATCTATTCCATACCCTGCGCACAAAGTTGGGTATTAAAGATTCAGAGAGACATTTGGTGCTCAAGTACCACGGCTGTCTGAACAAACACATTCAGGAGGAAATGGAGTTCCTTGACATTACATCGCTTGGCATGGAATATCGCTATGCCACCAAGATCGAGCAGAAATTTAAGCAGAAGAAGCGATACTTCGCATCTGCGAATCCGAAAGGTGCCCCCGAACCAAAAAACAAGAGGCAAGGCCAAAGCAATGCAACTGAGAACAACACCACAAATCCAAAGAAGGACACAAGGAAGTGGTGTGAATTTCATAACAGCCCCACTCACAGCACAAACGAGTGTCGGGCCAAACAGTCTTTGGTGGCCGAACTAAAGGCACCCGAATCAGATGCATTTTCTTATCCTGAGTTAGAACCAGACAAAGGCAATGACAAAGGGAAGCAGATCATTGATGTGGACCCCAGTGCCATTGTTGCCACCACCAAGATCCAGAGGGAGGGTCTAGAGGATCCAGAGGAGGGGGAGCGCCTCTTCCAATCGCAGATGTGGGTGAAGGGTTCTCCGCTGCATTTACGTCGATAGCGGAAGCCAAAAGAACCTCATTTCAGCAGAGGTCGTGAAGCGGCTCGGCCTACCGACCATAGCACACCCGCAGCCGTATACCATTGGGTGGCTCCACCCAGGGAGAGATCTCCGCATCCACCAGCAATGTCGCCTTCCGTACAATATCAAGCCATTCACGGATGAGGTATCGTGTGATGTTGCTCCTCTTGATATAGCTGATGTATTATTGGGCCAACCATACTTGTGGAGGCGAAATGCTTTGTATGAGTCTAGCCCTTGTGCTGTTATTATTACTTTGGGAAATAACTTGTATAGGATACCGGAGGTAGTACCGCCTCCTGTCGTCTCTTTGACTACTGCAAACAACGTAATAAGATTGTTTCCCAAACCAGGAAATTCATTTTCCTTACAACTCACTCACAGGGAAAGAAGAATATTGTGGCCACAACCTCGAAACAGGGCTCCCTTGCATGGCTGCAGTAGATGGAAAAAGTCATGGAGGAATACGAGGACATTTTCTCCTCACTCATAGAGGTTCCTCTACACTGTTAGGACAGTCACTCCATTGATCTGACTCCCAACGCACCACCGCCTGATGTTGCCATACATCCTGCAACTACACATACAAAATCCAAATATGTATTGTCTGAGGCTGATAAAGAAAACGAATTTACTAAACACATCCAGCATGTCCACCCGCGGGTCCATGACATCTTCAACACATCTAATATTCGATTCAACAGAATTTTCCTCATCTCATGGAGGATCTCAACGCAATGGGGACCATTGCTTCCTAAGGAGGGAGGAATGATCCAGGTGGATATCGGTGGCCACCCACCTATTCCATTTGGACCAGCACCATCAATTCTTGCAGCATTTCACATTCAGCACAACTTACTATTTTTTACAGGTTTTCGGGTCCTCCACTCTCGGAGCCGTTTTGCGGGCTTAATGATCCAGGTGGATATTGGTGGCCACCCACCTATTCCATTTGAACCCCCACCATCAGTTCTTTCAGTTTTCAAGTTGCAACAAAACTTACTATTTTTAGCAGTTTTTTGGGTCCTGAACTTCCAGAGCCATTTTGAGGCCCTAAACAACGTTTTTTGGGAAAACGGAGAGCAACATAGGTCCATGGACTGATGTTGCTTGTTCAAAATTTGTAGTCCTCGGATAGATATTTATAATGAGGTATAGTACGCATCAAACGGAGATCGTATGCCAAAGTTATGCCCCTGGGAAGTTGAAACACCAATTTACCCAAACGGGGCCCATAGTTTTGGCGCTTCATCTCCTAGGGTTAGGGTTTTGGTTGTTCAGGATTTCCCATTGTTTCTAAATAATAAATAGGCCCTAAAGCCTCATTTTAACTCAGTTCATAATTCTGTTTCCATCACATCTCTTCTCAGAGATTCGCTACCAGCACCCTAGCTATTTTATTTCCATTCTGCCTGTAAGCTTATTTCAGTCATTCTTTTATTAATGAAATGAAGCATTATTTCCACTGCATCTCTATGTTCATGGTTATTTCTTTATTCTTTTTCGTTCGTACATAAAATCCAACTCATATGTAAGGTTGAAGAAGATAAAATGTCTACTCCTTTAAGACTATAACCTTGTTGGGTGTGGAGCCTGATTTTCTTCCAAATTCAGAGATCCTTGTTTTAGCTGGATGTATACCCCAGGAAAATTGTACACCCTTGCATGCGGGGGGGACTTGTCCCCCCGCAGGGTCTGGGGGGGCTGACCCCCTGGCTGGGGGGTCTGGGGACCAGCGGTCCCCCTGCGGGGGTTTCGGGGGCAGCGCCCCCGAAGCCAAAAATAGATGTAAAATTGCCTTGTAAAAGTATAGTAATTTCTAGTCAATCTGGGCCGTTCATTAGGCGGATGATATGACGGTAGAAGTTATGTTTAGTTTAGGGTTTTTTTCCCTAGAAGGCAACCGCTCGCTTTTATGAGGGTATTGTATTGCGGCTCCGCATTGTATGTGTATTCTCTGAGCAGGAAACAGATAGGGAGACTGTGAGAGAGAAGAGAGGATATTACAGCAGATCTGCTATAGGTTTTGTCTCTTCAATTTTTGTTGGATAATAGAAAGGAAGGATTGGCTGTTCGGGGCGGACGTAGCCCAAACTGGGTGAACCACGTATATCTATGTCTCTCTGGTTTTATGTGTTTTCTCTGCTTGTATTTTCCGTATATTTTATGTGTTGCATTGCTATGTAATATTTAATTTTCTAACAACTGGTATAAGAGCCGAAGGTATATTTGGTTGATAAACTCGCAGGAAAGAAGGGTTCCTGGTTCGAGTGGGAGCAATGGCAGAAGATGCTAAGTTTAGGGTCGAGAAATTTAACAACCAAAACTTCCCGCTGTGGAAGATGCAGATGGAAGATTATTTGTATCAGAAAGATCTGTACCTACCATTGATCGGAAAAGCAAAGAAGCCGGCAGCCATGACAGACGCGGAGTGGAACATTCTCGATAGAAAGGCACTCGGAATAGTACGGTTGTGCCTTGCGGTGTGAGTCACCTTCAATATTTAGAAGGTAACAACAACAGAGGGTTTGATGCAAACGTTGGCGAAACTATATGAAAAACCCTTGGCCTCAAACAAGGTATTTCTTATGAAACGACTATTTAATATGAAGATGTCGGAAGGTGGATCTGTTGCAGACCATTTAAATGATTTTAATACAGTTACCAGTCAGTTAAGTTCTGTAGGGGTAAACTTTGATGATGAAGTTAGAGCTCTGTTATACTTGTGCTCATTGCCAAAGAGTTGGAATGGTTTAGTAATGGCCTTTAGTAACTCTGTCTCTGGATCTAGTACTTTAAAGTTTGATGATGTTGTCGGTGCTATCCTTAGCGAGGAAATGTGACAGAAAAGCTCCGATGAGACATCGGGTAATGCTTTGAGTGTAGAGTCTAGGGGAAGAAGAATGGAAAGAGGAAAGAGCTCGGGATATCGCAGTAAATCAAGGAAAGGCAGATCCAAGTCCAGATCGGGGATAGTGTGTTGGAAATGTGGAAAGAAAGGACACCTAAAGAAAGACTGTAGATCTCGGAAGGGAAAAGAAGGAGATGCACAGCAAGAAAACAATCATGAAGAAAATGTGATAGGTGATGTGTTACAAAATGATTTGATTCTTTCTTTCGAAAATGTTATTGATTCTTGGGTCGTAGATTTAGGGGCTTCATTCCATGCAACACCTGATAAGAAATATTTTCATGACTATGTTCAAGGATATTTTGGACAAGTCCGTTTGGGTGATGATAAACCCTGTAAAATTGTTGGAATGGGTAAGGTTCTTGTAAAACAGCAGAATCGAAACCAATGGCTACTAAAGGAGGTAAGGCATGTTCCAGATCTAAAGAAAAATCTGATTTCAACAGGGCAGTTAGGCGGTGAAGGTTGTGTGACAAATTTCATAGATAAAGCTTGGAAGGTCACCAAAGGAGCCTTGGTAATAGCAAAAGGAGAAAAGGTTGGTACATTGTATTTATGCAATGGTATTTCTAACTATGTTAATGCTTTAACTTCCAAAGGAGAAAATGCAACACTATGGCATCATTGTCTCCGACATATGAGTGAGAAGGGGATGAAGATTCTTCACTCAAGAAATTTGTTGCCAGGTTTGAAGAATGTTGATTTGGATTTCTGTGAAAATTGCATTTATGGAAAACAAAAGAGAATCAGATTTCTCAGAGTTGGGAAAGAAAAGTAGAGCGAAAAATTGGAGCTTGTGCATACATATGTATGGGGACCTGCTCAAGTATCATCTCTCGGTGGCTCTCGCTATTATGTTACGTTTATTGATGATGCAACTAGAAAAACTTGGATTTATTGTATTCAAAATAAATCTGATGTATTTGATACTTTCAAGAAATGGAAAGCTTTGGTTGAGATTGAGACAGGAAAGAAGTGAAAGTGTCTCAGATCAGACAATGGAGGTGAATATTGCAGCAAAGAGTTTGATAGGTATTGTTCAAAGCATTGAATTCGTAGAGAGAATAAAGTTCCAAGAACACCACAAGAAAATGGTGTGTCAGAAAGGATGAACATAACAATCATGGAGCATGCAAGGTGCATGAGATTGCATGCAGGATTTCCCTTACAAATTTGGGCAGATGCTGTAGATACTGTTGTTTATCTAACAAACAGAGGGCCTTCAAGTTCCTTGGATGGTGGTATTCCAGAGGAAGCATGGACAGGTAAAAAGGTAAACTACTCTTTTTTAAAGCCATTTGGTTGTGAGGCCTTTGTCCATATTAATAAAAAAAATAGAACAAAGCTTGAGGCAAAATCAAAGAAATGTACCTTTATTGGATATGGTGCTAATGATTTTGGTTATCGCTTATATGATTATGAAAATCACAAAATCATTAGGAGCAAAAATGTAATATTCAATGAAAAGGTCTTGTATAAGAATCAATTGCAGGAAAATAAATAGAAAAAAGAAAGCAAGGAATACACGGTTCTTGATGAGATAACTGAAAAATTAAAGGTGCCTGAAAATGATAATAATCAACAACCACAGCAGCAGCAACCACCACAACAGCAACATGCACCTCAAACAGCTGAAAGTGTGTTAGAAGATCTACCAGGATAAGTAGACCCCCTGAACGATACTCTCCTTCATTATATTATTTATTGCTGACTGATTCTGGTGAACCTGAATGTTATGAAGAAGCAATGCAGGTTGAAAGCAGGAAGAAGTGGGAGCAAGCCATGGAAGAAGAGATGGACTCATTAATGCATAACCAGACTTGGGACTTAGTCAGGTTGCCGGCAGGTAAAACTACACTGCAGAATAAATGGGTTTACAGGCTGAAGGAAGAAGATGGAGGAAAACAGAGGTAAAAAGCTAGACTTGTGGTGAAGGGGTTTGCATAGAAGAAATGTATTGATTTTGATGAAATATTTTCTCCTGTTGTAAAGACATCATTTCTCCATGGAGATTTGGAGGAAGAGATATACATGCAGCAACCAGAAGGATATGAGGTCAAAGGGAAAGAAAAATTGGTGTGCAGGTTAAAGAAGAGCTTGTATGGCTTAAAACAGGCTCCAAGGCAGTGGTATCTAAAATTTGACAAGTTTATGTCTGAACAAGGTTATACTAGATGTCACTCTGATCATTGTGTTTGTCTAAAAAGGAAAAATGATGGAAGCTATATTATATTTTTATTGTATGTAGATGACATTCTTGTTGCAGGATCTAACATGTAGGAAATAAATGTGCTCAAAAGAAAATTGGAAAATTCATTTGCAATGAAGGATTTGGGAGCTACAAAACAAATCCTTGGTATGAGGATAACTAGAGACAGGAAAAATCGCAAATTAACACTGTCTCAGAATGAGTACATAGAAAAGGTATTGAAAATATTTAATATGCACAATGCAAAACCTGTTAGTACACCTTTTGCTAGCCATTTAAAACTTAGTAAGGAGATGTGCCCAAAGACTGAAGAAGACATGGATTATATGTCTAAAGTTCCATATGCATCAGCAGTTGGAAGCTTAATGTATGCAATGGTCTGCACAAGGCCTGATATTGCACATGCAGTGGGAGTTATAAGCAGGTACATGAATAATCCAGGAAAAGAACATTGGATGGCAGTAAAATGGATTCTTAGATATTTGAGAGGTACCACAAATCAAGCATTATGCTTTGGTGGTTCAAACATTACTCTACAGGGATATGTTGATGCAGATATGGCAGGTGACAGAGATAACAGGAGGAGCACTATAGGATATATATTTAATGTAGGTGGAACAGCTGTCAGTTGGGTTTCAAAAATCCAAAGTGTTGTTGCACTTTCAACAACAGAAGCAGAGTATGTTGCTGCTACAGAGGCTAGTAAAGAAATGATTTGGTTACAAAGGCTTATGGGTGAATTGGGTAAGAAGCATGATATGGGCACGTTATACAGTGATAGCCAAAGTGCCATTCATCTTGCAAAGAACTCAGAATTTCATTCCAGGACTAAACACATACATCTCAAGTACCATTTCATACGGTCAGTATTGGAGGATGGAGAGTTGAAACTGGAAAAGATACACACTAGCCAGAATCCTACAGATATGCTAACAAAAGTTGTAACCAGGGAGAAACTGAAAATGTGCTCAATTTCAATTGGTCTTCAAGGATGATGATGAAGATGAGGAACAGCGAGGTCCAAAGAGGAGTCATTTTCCAGCAAATGAAGTAGTGGTGGAGTTGCTACAATCAGTCTCCAAGTGGGAGATTGTTGGGTGTGGAGCCTGATTTTCTTCCAAATTCAGAGATCCTTGTTTTAGCTGGATGTATACCCCAGGAAAATTCTACACCCTTGCACGTAGGGGGGTGCAAGGGGGACTTGTCCCCCCCACGGGGTCCGGGGGGGCTGACCCCCCGGCTGAGGGGTTCGGGGGCCAGCGGTCCCCTAGCGGGGGTTTCGGGGGCATCGCTCCCGAAGCCAAAAATAGATGTAAAATTTCCTTGTAAAAGTATAGTAATTTCTAGTCAATATGGGCCGTTCATTAGGCAGATGATCTGACGGTAGAAGTTATGTTTAGTTTAGGTTTTTTTGCCCTAGAAGGCAACCCCTCGCTTTTATGAGGGTATTGTATTGCGGCTGCGCATTGTATGTGTATTCTCTGAGTGGGAAACAGATAGGGAGACTATGAGAGAGAACAGAGGATATTACAGCAGATCTGCTGTAGGTTTTGTCTCTTCAATTTTTGCTGGATAATAGAAAGGAAGGACTGGCTGTTCGGGGTGGACGTAGCCCAAACTGGGTGAACCACATATATCTGTGTCTCTCTGGTTTTATGTGTTTTCTATGCTTGTATTTTCCGTATATTTTATGTGTTGCATTTCTCTGTAATATTTAATTTTCTAATAAACCTATGAATTGCACACAAATTTGATTGTTACAATAGATCAATGAGGCACTTGAAAAGCTCAAATATCCATCAATGTCACAACCAACAATGAGAAATATCTAGAATACTCATTTCCAATAAATGGCATTCTCAAATAACGCCAAATTTAGTAAATGTAGTGTGTTAAAAGAAAATATGAAGTCCGCGACTACAAAAGAGTTGGAAGAAAGGCACAAGCTATATTGAACAAGCATAACAAGATTGTTACATGTGGAGGATATTGCTATTATTCCCATAGAATTATGTTAGAGTGGTTTCCAAAGGAGTATTTGAGCATTATCCATGATAAAATAGACAAACAAAGACTCAATCCCAAGGCTATGTGTCAGATAAAAATATATCGTAGGAAAAAAATTCCTAATATATATATTTGGAATATGTCGAGCCTTTATGAAATCATGATTAAAATTTATTTTGTTCTCATCATGATTTTCATCTAATACCTTTTCACCGTTAGGAAGCCTTTCTTGTAGCAACTTTGTCAAACCCTCCTTCAAACCTTCCATGTCTTCTTTTAAACCATTAATATCATGTTTTAAACCATCCATGACACCTTTTAAACCATCCATGTTTCCTTTTAAAACATCCATGTCACGTTTTAGTTCATCTTTGGTTGCTCTTTGTGAGAGCGAAATTTGTTGCACTTGGTCCCATAATTTTGATATATCATGTTGCGATTCTTCCTCTTCATGCATCATAGTATAACTTTATGAGGGCTTAACGGGTGTGGAATTCTTTTTTTTGGAGAAATTTTAGAACCCAATATTGATATATATGCTTCAATATGCCCTTGGAATAACTTCAAACTGATTTTTCAAACAAAAGTTATGCAATTTTTAAAAAGCACACCTTTTTCTTTCTTTTAGGAGCGCAATCTTGCAATAGTTGTAACTCTATAATGTCGGATCTCCAAGGTTTTAAGTTAAAACCTATTGTATTCCTATGAATCTTATTTCCAATGCCATCAATTAGACCAATATTGGATTCTTCAATATAGAGCTATGTCAAATATCCCATGATGCCCTGATTATAGACTAGTTCAATAGAGCGAAGTTATACATGATGCCACGTGTCACTGTTTCAATATTTGTCCCTGAAATTTCCATAGAATAAACTAAAGGTCGTGCACTTTTGGCCACTTTTTACAAAATTCAAATTAGCTGGATGAAAATAAATTTATGACGATTTTCCCTAGGTCACTTGTTTGAGATGAAATTATCGAGCATGTAAAAACCCTAACTTACTCAGATCATAACTCTGAATATATAGCGAACCAAGATCTGAAATTAATACACGAGGTTCACCAATATTGCAAATCCATGCGGTTTCAATTTCATCTTCTAAAGCTTCGTATAAAAAAATTTATAACAAAAATCCCAAGATAGCATGTTTGAAGAAGCGAAAACCTAGAATCCAAAGCTCTTATACAACATGTTATGCAACCAACTCACAAAATAGAAGAAAATATAGATTGATGACTTAAAAATTATCCTATTTGAGGGGAAGACCTCCTTTACGTTACATAAATGAACAATTCTTGGATTATTCAAATGAAAAAACCTCATTTCTATATATAGGGGTCTAAGGGGTCACAATATAATGAGCCTACATAACAATAATAATGTAAGGGCACAACAATAACAATAGTGGGCTTATATGGGGCACAATAATAACAATATGGGGACTACATGGGCACAATAATAAAAATAAGGGGGCTACACTAGAATTATATGCACCTAACTATGTTTGGTATTTCCAATTTCTTGTACTCAATGATGTTCCAATACTAAGGTATAAAGAGTCCATTAGAGATATTGAGTGATCAAAAATAGTTGAGTTGTTGAACATAGATGATGAATGTCAACCTAAATTTCCCAGAGGGAAGTCATCTTTCTTAGGTCCCAAATAGAATGATGTATATTTAAGAGAACTTAAGGAAGGGATAGCATCATATATAAAAATGTGGAAAGACATTATAAGTAATTTGGATTCACCAATTGTTATAGAGGAATCGAAAAATAAAGAAGAGTGTTGTGTAATATTTCATGATACATTAGATAAATTATATAATGATCATACAACAGTGGATGAAAGTGTTTCATCTTCCAATATTTCTATCTCATGACAAGGAAAATTGTCAATGCTAACCATAATGCACTCCATGTAATATCAAATGTTATGGACAGAGATTTTGATAATGTGATAGGTGAACTTGTATATGTTGGACCCAAGTGCAACAAGCCAAATCCAACATTCAATCCTATGATTTCTACTGAGAAAGAAAAGATTTTGAAAGATGGATTATGAAATGAAACTAAATTAGAAATGATGTAAACAGGAATAGCCTCCAAGGATATCTTCAAGGATGATGAAAGTGAGGCTCTTCATGTAAAGGTTGATTGGTGGTAGCTATTGTAGGGAAATAGAAGTGGAAATTTTAGAATATTATTGGGTACCAAACCCCAATGACACATAACTTGGACCTATTCTAATTAATACCATATTTTGGTCATAGATGCCAAAGAAGGAACATTGCAAGAAGACCAAGATAAATAAATGTGGTGTAGAAGGTTTACTTGATCTACTTGAGTGAATCTCTTGAGGTTAGGTGCAAATGATTCATGAATTTAATTTTTTCCTTTGAATGATATAGTAATATACATGAAGAAACATTTTTCAATGTTTGTTGCATATCAACTATTCTCTTTATATTATTTTTTAAAGGATTTTTTTGTTATTTAGTACATATTTACAAATTTTGGTTCAACTTTGATGAATTCATGTGAAGATACTTTATGCAAATTACATGAAACCATTCAATATTCAACTGAGTTTTTTTTTTTTTCATAATTAAAAACCCTTTGTATTACACTTGAAGTACAAAAATCACATTCATCTAAGTGTTGAGGATAAATAAAAGCCAAACATGTTTATAAGCATGAGGCTCAGAGACATAATAGCTATAAAAGCAGGAGGAAGCCTTTTCCCATAGAGGAGAAACGAAAAATCCTCCTAACATGTACATAGAAACAAAACAAACAAAAACATTAAGGGATTCAAGAGCAAAGAGACATTGTGGCCGCAGAAGGAGTTACCTCAAGAGACAAGCTTCACCTAGTTAGCATTGTGGAGGGTCTTCCTAGACCTCTGGGTAGGGGTTGTAGTATTTTGTGTCATCAGGAAGGAGGTGTCCCATGGAATCTGGCTAGCTGGATTATGTTGGTTTCTAATTACTGTGAGAAAGGTGAGACACCATGGCTAATAACTTGGCCACTATTTCTTCTTGAGGGACCCAAGCCAGCTGGAGTAGTCTTCAAGTTGTCACGAGTTTGTTGAAACCTTAGTGAAGGGTTGTGGAGTCTGTCATGTTGGGCATCGGTATGAATTGGAGAGAGCGAAGGGGAGTTATCCACCGTGTTAGTTGAAGGAGATACAAATCCCTAGAAATGCATGCCCGGGATGTTAGCAATTCGGCGATAGGTAGCTTTGGCATGGTGCAAGTGAAATTCCATGTCGAGTGTGTTTCCCTCTAATAGAATATTGATGTCGTCCTAATCCCTAAAATGGTGACTGAGATTAAGCAGTTCCTAAAGGTGGTCGCCAGTTACTATGAGCTCTTGAGATTTTGCCTCAACAACCATTCTATGGTAGCAATGAGAGATGTTATAATCAAAATTCTCATCATCCTATCCATGCCAGGGTGGGAGGGGAGGCGTTCCCCTTCCCTGACCTCCTCTTCGAGGGTAACCTTATTCCTGCGCCATAACTACACTAAATTTTGTCTCAATTCTCATCACCTGAATTCCTACGTCTCCAACTTCAATTTGTTGTGGTAATGAATTGAAAATTCCCCTATCGTTGAGCCTTGTACTGTGGAATTCATGTTTCCAAGCAGTAGGGCGAGTGTATCAATTTTTCATGCACCATAAATTTCATAGGAGGATGGGCTTGCCACCACCTCCTTCTTTCAAACTTGATGCATTGTATAAGGCGTGACAATGGCACTGCCATATAGCTATGACAGATTATCTGTGGGTGTCATTTATGAGGGTATTTATTGCCTTGGATATGTTTTCCAACACTTGGATCTGTGGGTTTGAGATATTGTTGATGCAATTCATGACACTGGGAAACCCAATTTTGGGATTGGGGAGAATCGTATACCACTTCCCAACTTAACATAAATTCATTTATCCTTTTTTTGGCTATAAAGTCAGCAAGGGAGTTCGCCTTTCTCTTGACGTGGGAGAAGATGATAGCTTCCTATGGAGCTAGGATTTGAGAAAGGTGTTGAGAGCGGACTTTCAATATCCAACTATTGAAGCATTTGGAAGTGGAGGAGCCTAATTGAAGATTCTTGGTCATTTGGATAATCAGTTAGGAATCCCCTTCAGCAATAAGTGGGTCAATATTCTTGTGCCGAGCTATGAGGATCCCTTGAGTTAAAACTTCCAATTCAACAACATTATTGCTTTCATATCTCATGTACCCACTATAGATGTTAATGTTTCCCCCTTGTGGTTATTAATTGCACCGCCAATACCTACATCCCTTGGGTTTCCTTTTGAGATGCCATCGAAATTTAGTTTAAATTGATGGTCTAGAGGAGGAGTCCAAAAACCAAGGCTAGAAAACAAGGGGGGTGGATGAGGGGTTACCATAGTTGTGGGAGGGTCAGAGAAATCCCACGAGTAAAAGATTGAATTTTCTTGAGGGATAGATGGGAGATCCTTTGCATCCAAATTATATAGGAATAATGTTTCTTCGAGTTGCTTTTGAAGCAGGATCCAAATTCTATGGATATCCTTGTGTTTCTCATTGAATATGCATTGGTTAAGCTCCTTCCATACAACCTATACCATAAGACGAGGGGTTAATTTTCACATTTTTTTTAGGAGAGGACTTTGAAAAGGGTCTTTGGGCCAAGTTTTGAGGGAAAAACTACATATCCATGATTTGTAAAAGGTTTGTTGAAGCCAAATGAGATTTTGATCCAAAGGCTTCCAGCGAGCTCACAGGGGCACAACAGGTGATCAATGGTTTCTAGATGTTGTTTTCAAATGCAACACCATGACGGTCCTACGAAGCCCCATATGAGGAGGTTCTCCTAAGTGAATATTCTTCATCTAGCTAACAACCATAAGAAATGGCAACCTTGGGCCATAGACCAGAAGTCCACAATGCCTTCCAATTAGGATCAGGATCAATTAGGGCAGTTGGTCTAGCGATAAGGTAAGCTTCCTTAATGATGAAGGAATCTATTGATCTGCATCCCATCTAAGAGTGTTTGATCCCTCTATTATTTTTATTTTCCATCGACTAAGCTCCATTCAAAGGGGGAGGGTGTCTTCCTGTTGATATTCTTGGGGAGGGTGTCTTCCTCTTCGTATTATTTTTTCCATCTATTTAGGTGAATCCATTGCCTGGTAGAGTTTGTGTCTTCCTCCTTACAATAATGTTTGACTTGGGCTTTTCCTTCAAGTTGAGCATTTCCTTTAATTGCAGGGAATTGAAGGGTAGATGAAAGGCTTGGGAGTTAATTCTAAGAGTCCTTTCAAAACCTAGTGGATTGACCATTACTTACTTCCCAAAAGCAATGCGACTAAATGACTTCTTTGTTGGAGTTGGCTATGTTCCATATAATTGAGCCTTACAAGGTGCATGACATGCAAATAAAATTTTCTTTTTCTTTATCACTAGCATATTTCATGTTCCATAGGTGATATCATTGCTCCATGGAGTGGTTGACCCATCTCATCAATATTTTAGCTCCCAATATTTTGTTGACAAGTTCAAGGTCATGCAGGCCTAGACCTCCTTTTTCCTTTGTGAGGCATAGAGTGTCCCATTTTACCAGGGGCCATTTTTTCTTGATGCTATTACTTCCCCACAAAAAGGTTCTTTGGAGACTGCTAACTCTTTAATTTCATCTCTTTTCAAAATCGTGGTAGTGAAAAAGAAGTTTCATATCCCAATTGAGTACAAATGTCATATTTGTGCAAACTTTCCAGAAGAAAAAAACATATATGAAGAGAAGACTAACACATTTTTTAACAATGTGAAGGCGCCCATACACAAAAATCACATAATCAAACAATAAAATGAAGTCATATTTTGTGTTCTTTCATTCCATCCATTTTTGTTGTCATTTATGTAGTATTGGTGAAAAGTGATGAATTTGATGCACACATATCCTACACCTACATCCCATCATGGGGTTTTTCTCTGAGTATTAACCCGAAATCTTGGTGTTATATTCCTTGTGGTTAGTTTCTATATTGTTGGGAATTTTAGCACTTAAACTTTGCCATTAAAATATACTTTCAATGCCTATAGCAAATTTTCATTGCCATATGTTAATTATTGCTAAGTTCCTGAGCTTAACTGCTATGAATTTAAGGGCCATAAACCTTTATATATCAACATGAACCTCTTCATTTGGGTTGTTGATTTCTGACAGCCATTACAACCTTGTGTCAAGAATAAGACCTATGGGTATAGGGACTTGTCACGTGAATCTTGGTTGACATAATTATTACAGTCAATTATTTCAAACTTCTAGCTCTATAAATAGCTAATGGGACCATGTTCCTATTAGTGAATGTACTTTGTTATGACATCAAAAAAAAATTCTTAAAGTATACAATTTATTCCTTTAATTATTAATTAAAAATATGTGTGAATATTTGTTACAAAAAAAATAGGTTGCAGGGACACCCACCTCTAGCACTAAACTTTATGGCATTAAAATCCACAACATTTGACTAAAAACCAATATAACTACCAAATCTAAGCCAAAATTATCATATTCCACTTGCCACAAGAAGAAATTACAAATTGCCTAATGACTAAAAATTTAAATATGAAAGGGTGGCGGGAGTGAGAGGGGTGATCCTTAGCCATAATGAAAAAATTGAGATGGGGGTTGGGCTCTACTAATAACAATCAAGCTGATTTTTTGGCTCTCTGGAAAGGATTGTACATTGTGATAGAAAAGAAAATTCCAAATCTAATGGTCTTTGGGGATTCTCAAATTGTTATTGGGTAAGTACGGAAGTAGAAAGGATCCTAAAACAATAGTCTTTCTCCTCCATTGCAAAGCATCATCATCTAGCTTCAGAAATTTGATAAGATATAACTCTTTCATGTTATTTGGAATTTGAATTCGCCTGCATATTCATTAGCCAACAAAGGTACAAAATTTGATTAAGGGATTTTGGAGTTGAATAATCGAATTTATTCAAATAAATATTTTCCAAGACCCTTAATATAGTCATTAATAAAATCATGAAGGGCCCTAGTGGCCACTCAGGCATAAGGAACTATGGAGAAAGATTTTTTTAGCACCATCGGTGATTGATTAAACTTCCATTTCACCCTCTGACGATAGTTTCCATGGTCCAACAAATAGTATTTACTCGCCCCTCTTCTTGCTTGCACACATGACATGGGATTTTAATTCCTTTGTTGCACAAGTGTTAGGATCACTCATCGAAACACCTTAGGAGTTGAGCCTTTAAAACTTTGAGGTTATTCACGTTCATTTTCCATTCATATCGCATAGTAAATTTGTTGCTTTCATCCTTACTCCATATCAATCCGCACATTTAGCGAGGAATTCACATCATGTCGAGTTCTGGCAATATAATTCCTTCTTTTAATTGTCTTAGAAATTTTGTTCACTGGTCGAGAAGGGAATGTCAAGCTTGATTTCAAGCTTCCCTTAGCCTTTAAATTAAAATTAAATCTCTCTTTAGCCATTCCAAGTTTGTTGATTCACGGAAGGTGTAGTCTCAATGTTATAATTTGCATAACTAAGGGTCAAGAATTTTTGAGGAGCGGTTATGCCATGGAGAATTCTAGTTCCTCTTCCATAAATTTTTTGCAGGTGGATGTCAATGTATTTCTGGAGAAAATTAGTGACGCTATGGTTGGCCTCTTGTGTGCCTTCAAACAAAGGGTTGAGGCAAAAATTAAAGTCTAGAAATCCTTCCAGGCATTAATCAATGCCAACTATATTTACTCCAAATGAAATTGGACCATATTTAGCATGAAAATTGGAATAAACTTACCGCAATGCAATGCAAATTCATGGAATTGGAGGAATATGTGTTAGGAATTCAAATGGAAAAAACACATCTTGAAGCCAACAAGATCCCAAATCCCTTTTCCTGAGCCTATTTATTTCGTTTAGGGAACACATGAGTTATTTTTCAAGATCCACTCCCCAATCTATTTTGACATTTTCATATTCTTTCGAATCCATCATTTCTTTCCCTTGGTCTTCATCATTTTTTTTTTTCTGTAAAGAGAGTTTCTTCTCAATCAATATCAGAACTACTTTCACTACATTATTTAGACAAGTCACTACCCCCTTCTGAATAGAGACTCTTATTCTCTATCTCCTCCTTAGTAGAGGCTCTTCTTCTGCTTATAAGAGTTCTTATTTTAATTCTTGTCTTGTCTATGGTTATTTTTGCTTCCTTTATTTATGTTATAGTCTTCTTCATCATCATTAATTTCATTTTTTGCATATGAACACTTAGCAGCAAAATGTCCTACTTTTTCATAATTAAAACATTTAACGGGAAAATTACCTTCATATTTTTTGGATCCTTTCTTATGTTTCCTGGAAAAATTAGCTTACTCTATATCTAATTCATTTTTGGAGCTATCACTTCATTCATGCTTTATGTTCTTCTTATTCTTTGAATATTTGAAGGTTGCTTCTCCCTTTGATGACTTCTTTTTCTTGTTCCTCATTTCATATGTTATGAGAATCCCATGCAATTCATCCATTTTTTATGTTTCAAAATCCTTCATTTCTTTAGTGGTGGAAACTATTGAATTAAATCTCATAGGGAGAGATCTTAACACTTTTTACACAATCAATGAATCTTCAACCTCTTCACCAAGTCCTGTAATGGTGTTGAAAATTTCATCCACATTGTTACAGGTCAATTTGGGCATCATCCCCTTGTATTTCAGTTGCTATATTCCCTAAGAGAAGAACATTTCATTCATGGCTTCTATTGTGATATTTCCAGGGTTTGAAGTATATGTTATATCACTTATTTACTCACCAACGCTCACCTGCAAGGGACTAATTGCGTTGGAGTGAAAAATCCTCCATTCAAGGCTGCACTGCAGTGCACTTAACAACACTCAAGGATGTGTTGGTCACCTGGGAGCGGAATTCTCATTGTTCTGGGAATCTCCACATGGCTAGTGCCTTCTAGAAGATTCCATGTGTCAAACTTTGAATCCAAGTTTCCATCTAACAGCTTTGAACTTGAGAACATTTCTTTCCTATTATTAGAAATTAATTCATTGAGAAACTACCATTAATTTCCCTATAAATTGAACACTCATTCTAGTGCTAGGGAAGGAAGAAATTTGGTAAAGTTATGTTATTGGATTCTCATTTGATAAGAGAGTGAAAGTACGGATATGCTACTGGTATGATGTTGGATGTGATGAGGTTGGAATGAAGCTAGAGCAGGTTGACAACAAATCGGTCCATTGGTTGTAATCTCCCCCTTCTACTCTTTAATAAAGATTGTTGTTCATTTTCCCATACATGTGTCTCTATTTCTTGTGCAATGTATTCTTGAATGATGTATGTATTTCATATCTAATCGATTTTATTTGAGTAAGATAAGTAGATATCTATATATTTCATGTTGTTTGTTGTTCTTTGTTTGTGTTACATGAATCGATTTAGCGACTTGAGTTGGATTGAGAGTGACAGAAACAATGACAGAAGGAGAAGGAGAAACGATTGAATCACAAGTAGGCTCCTTTACCATTATGTATATCTTCTTGTTTTAGAGAAAATGATAGTTATTCTTTCCTCTATTGTTCTAAGTGACAAACACCACACATACGCAATTTGGTTTATCCATAGATCACAATTCCACATAACAAATTGACGACCATACTGGGGAGTATCCTATAATTCTTGGTGTTTTATCCTCTGCTTATCCTCATCAGTAGCATCTACTTTCAGTTATGAGACATTTCAATGAAAAAATTGCATTAGAAGTGTGTCTTGCTGCTTGATTTTTCAATCCTTGCTGTGCCCAACGCATTGTTGGTCAAGACACAGTGCACTATCTCCCACTCAGAGGTGCTCTGCAATGCACTGTCTCCCCTTAGATACTGTATTGCCCCCTCAACCAACCAAATTCCATCTAAATTTTTCATTGCTATCATTCTCAGCCACTTGTTTGTTGTATTCTCAAATGTCTGATACCTCTTAGAAACTAGTAAACTTTCTTGTTCTTCCTCCTTTGAAAAGTAAAGTTGTTCAATGTCTCTTTAGAGTTTTTATTTATCATAGGAAAATCAAATTCAAAGTATTTTATTTCTGCATTAGATAAATTTTGTGACACCTCACTCCACGTACGTAAGTATATCAGAGCTCGCCCACGTACCTTCGGGTATATAGGATGGTGTTCTAGTATGAAAAGTATAGGGGGGTGATCTCACTGTGTCGTTTCGCAATAGACAACACTAATACGGACTTGGGCCTCCACGTAACTTCAAGTATATTTGGGAGGGAAACTTTAGGTTGTTATCCATCCATAGGTAACCGATTCGGATGCCTTGTAACTTTTGATAGAGCGAACACAGCATTCGGGGAGATTGCCTGCTCATACTTCTTGGTTCGCCAAGAGGTATCCTGAAGTTCACAATTACTTGGTAAACCTTTTGCTTAGAATTACCCTTTTATTTTCTTTTTTTCTTTTTTGTCATAAAATCAATCAGTCATTGTGGAAGAAGAACATCCCTTTCCCCGTCGTTTGTGTAAAATAGCACTTAAACCACCTTTTCCACTGGAAGCCATTTTTGGTCAGCGAAGGCGACATTGTTCTACTGAAACCAATACTATCAGTGCCTATGGTGCGACATCATCATCACATATATCATAGTCATCTCGAGTTGTTTCCACAAATCTTGGCTCATCCACTATTGTCGAGACGGAGTTCTCAAACCTAACCCTAGGAGATGAAACGTTGAAATATGGGCCCCGTCATGGTAAATTGGTACATCAATTTCCTGGGTCGTAACTTTTTCATACTATCTCCATTTGACGCACATGATACATTGTTAGAAAGATCTATCTGGGGACTACAATTTCTGACTAAAAATGTAGAGTCCATAACGGACTCTTATTTTCAGAGAAGCGATGCCCAAAAAACATCGTTTATGGCCTCAAAACGGCTCCGAAAGTTCAGAACCCGAAAAACTGCTAAAAATAGTAAATTGTGCTATAATTAAGAAAACTGAAAAGCTAAAAGAAACAATGGTGGGGCCCCAAGTGAAATAGGCGGGTGGCCACCAATATCTACCTGGATCATTCCTCTCCCGTTAGGAAGCAATGGTCCCCATTGTGTTGAGTTCCTCCATGAGATGAGGAAACTTTTTTTGAACTTGGTCCCTGGTGAACCACTTGCCTTGGTGCAGGAGTTAGACAACTTTGACAACCCCATACAGTTGGATCTTCAACTGGATAGGGTTCTTGATTTTCATGTCCATGATACAATCTGTGGTGGCATGTTCCATGCATTCTGGGTTTAACTCTGTTGGTGTGATTTTTTCTGCAATGTCAGAGGTGTCCAATAAAGGTGGGAAATAGAGCCGAAGGCAGTCCACATTGAATACTGGGTGCAGAGCAAGGAATGGTGGAATATTGATCTCGAAGGAATTTTTCCCTATAGCCTTGTTGATGGTGTACGGCCCATATTGGAGCAGTCAAAGCTTGCGGTGGAGTCCAGTGAGGCACTCTTTCTGCAAATGTAGTCACATTTTTTCGCCCACCTGGAAGTGGTGTGGCACCCAATGTTGATCATGTCGTTGCTTGTACTTATCACTAGCTCTGTCAAATATGTCATGAACCTATTGATGAATGTGTTGAATGCGCTCGATGAAGTTGTTTGCTTTTTCTGCTTCAGACTGGACATGAGCTGAATCGGCCTGAGTAGCTGCAAATGGCATGGCTACGTCAATGGGACATAGTGGCTGGAATCCCAAGCCCACTTGAAAGGGGTTGTGACTAGTTGAGTTGTGGAGATCTTGGTTATAACTATGTTGTACATAGGGGAGGCTCTCATCCCATGTGCGTGAATGCTTCGAATTGTACATGTGCAGAATGTGTACAATCATCCTATTGACGACCTCTATCTCGCCATCAATTTGGGGATGGAAAGCTGTGGACTTGGTGAGCTTGGTGTCCAGCATTGACCAGAGGCTGGACCAAAATGTGTTAAGTAACCTGTTGTCTCGATCTGAGATGATAGACTATGTGATCCCAAAGTGCACCCACACTTGTTCAAATGTCAATAGTTTAGCAATGGCTTCTACTGTGATATTCTTCTTGCAGTCCACCATAATAGACATCTTCGAGAATTTGTCGACGACCACGAAAACACAGTCGTTTCCATGCTTATTAGAAGGAAGGACCGACATATAATCCATGGATATGGATTCCCAAGGTCGACTAGGGGTAGGTAGCAGAGTATAGAGGCCTTGCTTCTTGTTGGTCAGTTTGGCAATGGTGCAAGCAGTGGAGGATCTGATGTACTTCCCGAAATTTTGTTGAAGGTTCAACCAATAGAAATACTTCTACAGTACTGCCATTATTTTCTCGACCCTGAAATTCCCAGTGAAATGACTGTAGTGTGATACCCAAATCATCTTGGCACGCTCGCTTGAAGGAACACAAAGGTGTCCTAGGTGACATAACAGTGCATCTTGGAGGTGAAATTTTGGAACTTGTGTACCCTACAAGTGTGTCTTGTATGTGTGGTAGAATTCTTGATCACTCTTGTAGAGAAGCGGCCAATCAAAACTCTCGTGTGCACAATAGTTAAGAACGGTGGTTAGCACCACGATCGGTGGTCGGCTGAGGCAGTCTGAAACATTATTGGTGCTACCCTTCTTGTACTTGATGTTAAAATGAAACATTTGTGGATATGTGGACCACTTTTTATGGCGATCGTTCTGCAACTTCCCTTGTGTCTGTATGAACTGCAGGGGTCAATGGTGTGTGTGGATGATTGTTTCCTTCCCAAAAATGTAATGCTTCCATTGTCGACAATCCTAGACAATGGAATACATTTCTTTGTCATAAGTGGGATACTTGCAGACTGTGTCGTACAATGTCTCACTGAGATATGCCACTGGATACCCCTATTGAGTAAGAACTGCCCCAATAGCATAGTCATAGTCATATGTCTCGATCTCAAATGGTTGTTGAAAGTCTGTTAATGTGAGAATTGGGGCAGAATAGAGCCAATGTTTCAATTCTACGAATGCCTTATGTTGAGATTCTGACCAAAAGAATTTTTCTTTCGCTCCTCCCTTAGTGACTTGACTCAAGGGCCAAGTGATATGAGAGAATCCCAACATGAACCTACGGTAGAAATTATCAAGACCGAGAAATATGTGAAGCTCTGTCAGAGTGGTTGGGGCTAGCCAATTCTGAATGACTTGGATCTTGTTTGGATCCACATGCACCCCCCTTTAATCAATAATGTATCCCAGATACTGAACTTGGGTCATGCCAAAAGTGCACTTCTCCAAATTGGCACACAACTTGTGTTTTCGTAGTGTTTGGAGGACATGTTGGATGTGGTGGAGGTGCTCTTCCCAAGTCTGGCTGAAGATCATAATGTCATCCAAGTACACCATTACAAATGAGTTGGTGAATGGCCGCAATTTTTCATCCATCAACCTCATGAAGGTTGCGGGAGCATTCGTCAACCCGAAAGGCATGACCAGCGATTCTAAAAGGCCCTCCTTGGCTTTGAAGGAAGTCTTCCACACATTGGAGGGTTCAATTGGTACCTGGTGATATCCAGACTTCAAGTCAATCTTGCTGAAATATTTCACCCCTTTGAGTTGGTCTAGAAGGTCATCAATCCATGGGATTAGGTACCTATTCCAGACAGTGATCTTGTTCAGCGCCTGATAGTCGATACAGAGTCTTCAAGTCCCATCCTTCTTTTGTACCAACACGATCGAGCTCCCACAAGGCGATGAACTCGGCCGAATGTGACCTTTCTACAACAGCTCTTGAATCTACCTCTTGATTTCATCGTTCTCAAGAACAGAGCGTCGATAGATCGGTCCATTAGGTAGCGGCGCACCTGGGGTTAGGTCAATGGGGTGCTTGACCTGACAGTGCAGAGGTACCCCTGTGGGTGAGGTGAAGATGTCCCCCTACTCCTCCATGACCTTGTCCATGTGTTGTTGTCGTGCGAAGGAGCCTAGTTTAGAGGTCGTGGCCACAATCTTCTTCTTTCCTTGGGGGCGGATCATCAGGAAAACAAATTTCCTAGTTTGGAAATGAGCTTACTGCATTATTTTGCAATAACCAAAGAGATAGTGGCAGGCGGTGGTACCTTTGGTATCATGTACAACTTATTTTCCAAAGTACCAATAATAGCACGAGGTCAGGACTCATACACATCATGTCGCTTCCACAAGTATGGTTGGCCTAATAATACATCACAAACATCAAGAGGAGCAATGTCACATAATACCTCATCCGTGAAGGGCTTGATGATGTAGTGAATGCGAAACTGCTAGATGACGCAAAGATCCTATCCTTAGTGAAGCCACCCGATGGTGTATGGTTGTCGGTGTGTTGTGGTCGGCAAGCCCAACCACTTCACGAACTCTGATAAAATGAGGTTCTTTTGGCTCCTGATATTGATAATGAACTATAGCGGGGAACCCTTTACCCTCTAGGAGTGGAAGAGACACTCCTCCTCCTCTGAATCTTCTGGTTACTCCTTCTGGATCTTCGCAGTGGCAACAGTGGCATTGGGATTTGCATCAATAATATGCTTCCCTTTGTCATTCCCCTTGTTAGGTTCTAATTCATAGTTAGAGCATGCATCTGATTCAAAAGCCCTCATCTCGGCCACCAGCGACTGCTTGGCCCGACACTCACTTGTGTTGTGAGAGGAGCTCTTATGGAACTCACACCACTTTCCAGTGTCCTTCTTGGGCTTCACGTTGTTGTTCTTTGCTTGCGTCCTTGGCAGGTTTTCTTGGGCCATCATGCCTTGGATTTGTCCTTTGTTCTACGGTTTGGGGGAACCTTTCCCTTGCTTTTGATTTGCAGATCCAAAGTCTCGCTTCTTCGATTTGAATTTCTGCTCAATCTTAGCAGCATACCAGTATGTTGTACCAAGCGAGGATATGTCGAGGAACTCCATTTCCTCCTGAATGTATTTGTGTAAAAAAATGTGATACTTTAGAACCAAATGTTTCTTTGAATCTTTGATACCCAACTTTGTGCGTAGGGTATGGAACAGATTCGTCAACTCATGCACATCTTGATCCCTTTGTTGTCGCAGCATGGTCCATTGTATGTACTTGTCTTCATAGCTCCCCACGAGATATTATTGTTCCTTAATGGCATCTCGGAAAGAATTCCAAGTGGGTACGACCGAGAACAGAGAGGGTTTTGTCTCATCCTTTTCTCACAGCAAGTTTCCCACCAGTCCTTGATATGGGGCGTAGCTTTGAGGAGTGCAAAAATAATCTTCTCCTGGTCGGAAAATTCATGAACCAAGAAATACCCTTCTAATATATTCAACCATTTATCTACATCATCTGCGTCTATTTGGAGCTCAAATATGGGAATTTCAATGTTTACTTGTATCTTAAATGGATTCACACCTCCAGAGTGGATGTTGGATTCAGATGCGCTGCCAGTGGGAAATCGTTGAAGGATCTGGGTAAAGTTATCCATCATCGCGTTCCTTTGTTTTTCAAGGGCATCCTTGAGCAATATTTTGATAGGATCGCATGCTTCCTCATATTTCTTTTCGTCCCCCATGGGAGACCATCAGGATTTATGAGGTTGTTGGTGAGGTAAATCCCCTTTGCGGACAAAGGCGATCCCACTAGCCCTAGATTGGGTCTAGCCACAAACAAGACACGCTATGACATTAATTCCTAGTTAACGAATGGACGGAGAATTGATATATAACTTATCGTATATCCTGCGTTGTTGTTGTCATTGAAAGAGTGGTTGCCTCTCGCCCCTGGTTTGATAGATCACGATTCACTCATTCTCACGCTCGGATACCTGCACATACACAAGAAACAAAGACAATATACAACATACTATTTCGCATCTGTAACTATCAGTCAGTCAAAGAAGACTAAATCAATGCATTAATGAACACAACACAAGGATGGAACCAATACCATAGCCGAGTATATTAAATGAAAGAAGGAAGTGTACAACCAAGATTCGACGTTGCGATCTCCTCCAACAAGGTTCCAGCGGAGCGTGTCTCACAAATCTCGTCAGGAATTCAAACGGGGCTCTTCCTATGGAATTCTCCTTGGTTCTACTTTCTCGATAGAAATTACTCAGCTATAGTATCTCTTCTCCAAGTTCATCTTCTTGGCTATATGTTCAGCTAGCTTTCATAAAGGGAGATGGCATGTTTATATATAGGGAGAGGGAGAGGTTAGGATCCCTATAATCATGGAAGGGAGACCTATCTTCAAGGATTGTTCCATGGGAGGAGGAAACCACTACCTAAAGAGGGAGATCCATGGCTGATCAGATTAACCACTTCCTGTGACTCATCCCTGATGTGGTTAAAGGAAACTTCCACCTCTAATTTGTTAAAAAACATTCCCAAAAAGGTTGGCGCGGGAAAAACAAATAGAGAGCGCCAGCTGGCACGGCCTCTAGTGTACATCCTCCACACTTGCGCGAGGGGTGAACTGGCTACTTGCGCCAATGCCAAAACATAGGTTTTAATGGGCTTTCTGAGGAAATTTTCAACAGGAGAAATAATTTCCTTATGTAGAAGGATGCAAAGAAGGTGTTTATAGAGTATGAAACTTCTCACAGGTCACAGGAAAGACCCTCCAATATGTGGGGCGAGGGATTGTAGGGACGGTGACAAAATGATATGTAACAGATGCCCCTAAAAGCATGAGGTCTGAGAGAGAGGGAGGGGTGAAATGCTTTATGACAACGTGTTCGACCCAAACACTGTTATCGGAAAACTTGCAAGTACGAATACAACTGATACATCTGAGACATGACATGTGGCATGGGCGCAGCCATCCATAATAGAGTACATAAACAATGAGATCTAAGGTATGGACACAGCCATCCAGTAGTAGGGATCAACAAAGAGACTCAGGTATGGTCGCAGTCATCCAATTAGAAGAGTCATATAATAAGTCATAGTAATCCACAAAGAACCTGCAGCCTGGATTTCATCAAACAAAACCTAGGGTCTTGCGCTCCATCTTGACCCGAAAAAAGTACAAATTCGAGCATGCGAATATGTGAGTTGAAGTCAAACATGCAAGAAAATCATCTGATTACCAGCCAGTGATGAAAGTCGTTAACAGACGTGAGAGAAACCATCAATAATGACAATGGCTCTCAAGGTACTAAAGGTACAATCCACAGAATGTGAACAGTGATCTGACGTCAAACACCCGTAGAGTCAGTCAATCGAAGGCCAATAATGTGAACCTTGCATCGAATGCGAAGAACCTTCCATCGATGCATCCAGGCTCCAAGGTACCTAAAGGGAGTCCCTAGATCAACTTCCTGGATAATGAGCTGGAGTCAATAGGAAGTGAACTTGATCGAAGGTGAGCCATAATGTTTCCCACATCATCAACACGAGACAGAGGAACATGATCTTTGTGAATCAAGACCAACGGAGAATCAGAGGGAGGTTGAAAACTTCAGAGGTAAACTTCTCTTGAACATATCGGCGGCATGACACTAGATTTGGAAGTATTTGACATCAAGGGATCTGAGGTCATGGTGATGTGGAAAAGAGCAGATGAGCGGTCAAAAGAGATTACCCAAACCCATGGAGGAAAACAAATAATGAGATGAGATGTCCCCAACCAGACACAAATGCAGACAACTGCCATGTTCAAGAGTGACATACTGCCAACAAGACTATAATGTGGTTCCATTTTCCCCCACCATTTCTGGCGAGTACCCCAATTATTTTTGAAAACAAGCTTGAAGGGGATAGCATATGCTTGCGATGTAAGTTTATCCTTCAGACAAATTCAACCTAGTACATTTTACGAGCCCTAGGAAGGAGGAACTCGAGTAACGTCATGACGATGGAGTCCTATGTCATCAGGTTTTAACGAGTCTAACAAAGGAAGAACTCGACATCTTTTCATGTTTAGAGAGTTTGAAAAGAAGGTGGAAAAGAAAACTCCAGCAATCCCTTTTCGTAAATAGTCTCTCAGATTTGAAAAGGTAGAAAACAATATCTGAAAGAACCTCGTAGTCGCGATCGGCTAAGGTATTCCTTTTTCATAAATAAACTATCTCGGCCCGAAAAAGGGGTAAACGTATACTGGGTGGATATCGTTTCGCAGCCAATTTAACGATTTCAAAACGACAAGCGACTCGGAAATCTTTTCAGTTTTAGAGAGTCAAAAAAGAGCTGAAAGATGACTCTAGTAATGACTTTTCGTGTTTTTACCGAGTCCGAAAAAGTATAAAATACAACTCATTTCTTCGTCATAACCATGTGAAAACCTGTTGTTGCACAAAAAGACGCGTGTAAAACGTATTTCTCGAAAATAATATGAAAATATATCGACAAATATGTTTTAAAACCTATTTTAAGATTTTGAAAAGTTATAAAAGACCATAAGTTGTAAAAATTATTTATTTTTTGTTGCCAATATGATGCAGAGTGTTGTCCTTGATGGCAACCTAGTTGATAAAGTTGATGGCAACCTACTTGATGAAGTTGTCCTTGATGGAAACCTACTTAATAAGTTGCCTATGATAAGCAACCTATGTGTTAAAGATGATGTATCTCCATCAATGCCAAAAGAGGAGCACTTGAAACAGCAACAAAGAAAAGAGCAAATGAAATATGAAGCTAAGGCAGTTTTAGAAGGGTTCGTTGATTGAAGATCTGGAAAGGCAGCAGAGACATCAGAGAAAATAGTGGCAGAGGAATTGGCATCTGAAACAGTAACTAGGAACAGAGAAAAGAAATGTAGCAGAGAAGAACAGAGAAAGAGTGCATCTACAGTTTGAGCTACAGAAAGCAGTATCAGTCAAGGAGCAGGGACAAGCAGTGATTTGAAAGATTGTCCAGAAACAATATAGGAAGGAAAAGGCCATCAAACAGGAAAAGGTTCTGCATTTTCTGTGAATATTCTTGATAGAATTTAGAAGGAAGGATAGTTGAGTCCCTGTGGACAACTATAAATCATTATCCATAAACATCATAAACCCTGTGGCAAGGATTCGAAATTAAAGGTTTGGTGTATAAATTGAAGGAATTAATGGAATAGATGAGCGGATCCTTGAAGACAGCAAAGAGGTAGCAGAGGCAGGAAAAGAGAAGTCAGTTTTTGATGTAAGCGCATGAAGAACCTATATGATTGAATCCATGTTAAGGACTTGATAGATGAACGTGTGTGAACCTACGCTCTTTATGTATAATTTGAAGGTGTTTAGTCTGTATGAGAATCTGAGGAAGGTCAATTTATAGTTGTAATACAGGGAAGGATTTTTATATGCGCCTGTGTCGAATTAAATTAATTGCATCTGATACACTATGAACAAAATGAGTCGTTGATAATTATGGAACCAAGAAATATTTGTTAATTTATTGCACATGAAGGGTAGAGCTCATATATATACGCAGACGGACGGAACCTTGAGCGAAGGGCGGAACCACAAAGGAGGAGCAACACCTAAACTATCCATAAGGAAAAAGAGACAAGATTAATGGAGTAGCGGAACCTTGGTGGCGGCAGTGGTGGCGCTTCGGTAGCGACACTCTCTTCTGGTGGCTGCGAAGGCACCCCTCCGCTAGTTCAAAACTGTTGGGGTTTGCTCCCGCAATAAATCGTGACTGTTGATCTCTAGTCAATGCCCGTTGAGCAGGTCAACTGCGGAGGCACCCCTCCATGTTAACTGTCGGGCTGTTTGTGCTCCCGCTAACTGTTGATCTCAGATCGGACGACGGAACGCAAATTTGGACGGAACCAGGAGTAGAAGGGCGGAACCATGACCGAGTGAATAGTGAAGGCGGTTTCTGGGTTTCATCGCACCACCTTTCGGTGATGGGTGGTAATTCCTGGTTGGGGAGCGATTCCATAGAAACGTTGACGCGTGGCGAGGTGGATCCACGGAAAACGGCTTGCCACTATGCGCCATCGTGCGTTATAGTTCGACCCAGGATGCCCAGCGATATCGTTGAGCGTCGTTGATCTGGGAAGGGGTCATCAGACGGTCCTCATTTGTTGAAGGTGCGCGAAGATTAACACAGGTACGGCGGGCCATTGCACGTTAACGTTCGGCATTGGAGGTCGAGTGATATGCATATACGACGTTGATCTAGAAGCTTGCTAATCTAACGGTGATCGGACGTTGGACTTGCGCAAAATTTACTTATGGTACCGTGTGCGTATTTGATTGTCTATTGACTATATTTGTGGGCCCAGGGTCAAAGGTGTATCATATTGTTTGAAAGCGTTAAAATGCGAAAGGTTAACCTTAATCCTAAAGTTAAGTTCAAAAGCATTAAATTAATTATTTAATTACCAAGATCAATAGAACAGTGTGAGTTATGGAGACCCCGTTGGATTATCTATTCTGACCCCGTCCACGAATACCATTGGTAGTTGGATGGTTTTGACCCAAGGTTTTAATAAAGGCAAAAACTATATAAGGTGATGAGAATCATCAAGATCTCTGGATCAGATGATGATTAATTCCTGGTTTAATCGACTAAAGAAATCATGAAGAACGTATGCATCTTAAGAGTGGTGAATGAATAAATTTCTCTAAGGAATATCTGCATGGGCGAACTCTGTTCTTAACTGATAAATCTGAATCTACAATTTACCCATGGATATAATGATCTGGCGATGATGAATCTTTGGTTTGAACGACGGACGAAATCATGAAGAACTGATGTGAGTGTACTGAATGAATAAATCTGGTGGCCTGCAAGGCATGTCGTGTGGAAACTGGTGGATTCAGTGTGAAAATTGATGAAACGTGGTCCGTAGTGGTGCTGAGGGTCGAAGCCTTCAGTGAGGGGGTTGTAGCTCCCTTCCATTGGTAACTGGTAAACGAGAGCAAGGGGTAGTAGCTCCCTTCCAGGAGAGGCTGGTAAACGAGAGCAGGGGGTAGTAGCTCCCTTCCAGGAGAGGCTGGTAAACGAGAGAAGGTTGTAGCCTTCTGCGGGTGGGTGCCTGCGTGCCGGTATAAGTCTGCACCAGCATATATTGTAAGAAGTTTTCTTTATAATAAATATTGAAGACTGAGATAACAGCAGCGGTGGTTTTCTCCCGAATTGGGTTTCCACCTTAAATCCTGGTGTTCATATGTGTTTCTTATGTTTTATGGTTTGTTTTGCTATTTCTGTTCATGCTTACTGCTTATCTGATGAATAAATGATGCAATGATCTATGTAAAGACATAATAAGATCTCTGGACATACAAGTTGGGTCCAGTAATGTAACATATGGTTTTAAGAGAAAGGAAAACAAAAAAAATGTCAGTCAGCTCTAAATACTGATTCACCCCCCCTTTCAGTATTTTTCCAACAATTGGAATCAGAGCAGGTCCTTCTGAAGGAGCTTGATCGCTTGAAGGAGATCTGTCACAATGGGAAGGAAGCAAAAGAAGAAGGCTACTCAAAGAAAGGAGATGTCTCAGAAAATATGTGCAGTAGAAAATGAAGAAGATGAAACAGGTATTGACTGTTGTTCTTGTGATTCACTTTCTTCTGCATGCAATGGCAAAGATAATGAAAGTAATGTTATGGATCTAGAAGAGGTTCTCAAGATTAAAGTTGAAGATCGACTAAGATTATTTAATGAGAGAGAATCTATCTACAAAGATATGACCTCTAGAATGAATGGACAGATAAACAAGTATCAAAAGTTGTATGATGAAGTAACCAATCACAGTAAAGGACTTGAAGCAGAAATCATCACTCTGAAAGCAGATCTCGAAGCATCAAATAAGAAGAATGTAGAACTTCTACAATCATTTGAAGAAGAAGGATTTGAAGTAGAAATAATCTCTCTCAAAACATATCTGGAAAAATCAAATAAGAAGAATGAAGAACTGTTACAAAATTTTGAAGAACAAGAAAATGGGTTGAAAGAAGAGATTTTAAAATTGAATGATCAAGTAGAAGAAGGAAGAAGGGTCGAAGAAAGTATGAAGAAGCAATGCAAAAGATTGGAGGTTGAGGTAAACATTTTAAAAGGTAAATTAGAAGAAAAAGATAAACTCTTGAGGTGTCAAGATAGTACTAAGATTCTGGACAATATTCTTAGTAATCAAAGGTCTCCTTCTATTAAATTTGGTCTTGGTTTTCATGAAACTGTTAAAGGAGAATCTAGTTCACAAGAAAGTGCTAAAGATTCAAAGGATATCAATGCAAAACCTGAAGTGTTGGAAGAAACAAAAGGTCAACTGACAATCATGAACTATCAAAAGAAATCATTCCCTCCTTTGATCAATAATGTTGAATGCTTTAAATGTCACAATTATGGGCATGTTGCAGCCAATTGCAGAAGCATATTGGTTCAGTCACAAACAAGCATATTCTACACAGAAAGGTACTCAGGTTTCTTTAAGGGATATTGTTTTTCATGCAGCAAGTATGGTCATAAAGCAGCTGATTGCAATAGAAGAAAGAATAGAAAAACACATTATGATCCCTATGCTTACTTTTCTGGTAACGCAAGATGTTATGCTTGTAACAAGTATGGACATGTAGAAAAATAATGCAGGATGAATAGATCTGAGAAATTGGACAATTTCCAACACACTATAAGAAATTTCAAGCAAAGCTGGAAAAAGAAGGAGGACCGGTAAGAGACGTAGGAAATATTGACCCTACTGCAGTCATCCGCTTCTAAAGCTTACTGCTCATAATGACTGCAGGGGTAATGTGAGATACATTATAGGATTCAGTAATGTATCATCACAGGGGGAGCAATGTATGATGATTCCCATGTTTGGTTTGGTAATTATGGTTGTGTTTACTTCTAATAGTGCATCTAATGTGACAACAGAATACAGGAGGAAATAGAGACAGAAGTGTTTTTTTTTCTTTTTTCTTTTTCTGATAAGAAAAACAGTGAGTCAGCTCAAGGAAGGGAGCACAGTTTCAGGGGGAGCATTAGCTTTGCTGAGAGTAATGCATTGTTGGCATTATGATGGTGACATATATCCTTCTACATCAAATAGTAATGATACAAACAATTAATTCAGTGAAGAACCCGAAGATGATTTGTATGAAAAGGTTCCATCCAGATATGTTCAAAAGAATCATCTAGAATCTCAAATTTTGGGAGAAAAGGGATCAGGTGTATAAACAAGAAGGACTCTTGTGGGTTCTTCTAGCAATCTGGAATTTCTGTCCACTATTGAACCTCACAATGTTATTCAAGCTAGCAAAGATGAATGTTGGATTCAAGCCATGAATGAAGAGCTTGATCAAATTGAAAAGAATCACACTTGGGAATTAGTAACAAGATCTCATGACAAAAATATCATTGGAACTAAATGGATATTCAAAACTAGACTTGTTTGCAAGGGGTATGCTCAACAAGAAGAAAAATAAGTTTATATAGAACAACCAGAAGGATTCATTTTGGGAAATGATGAAAAACTTGTTTGTAGACTTAAAAGGCTCTATATGGTCTCAAACAAGCTCCAAGGGCATGGTACTATTGTCTTGACAAATATCTTCATCAACAAGGATTTTCAAAAGCGTCTGCTGATAGCAAGTTATACACAAAACTGAAAATGACAAACTATTGATTGTGGTTGTATATGTTGATGATATCATTTTTGGAAGTAATGAAGAGTCTATGAGTCAGAAATTTTTCTTCTGACATGCAGCAAGAATTTGAAATGTCTTTTCTTGGGGAACTACCATTCTTTCTTGACTTGCAAATACAACAAACAACAGATGGCATATTCCTATCACAAGCAAAATAGCTTAAGCAAATACTGAAAAAGTATGGCATGGAGGAGTGCAAATGATACATGGTTTCCTATGATGAGATTATGGATCAGCCCTAATTGCTTTTTGCTGAAGAGTCTCGTTTGCTTTCATACATGGATGAGATGGAAGTATTATGATTCAGAGAAAAGGATAGATCATGCAGAGTTTGATGCTGATGACTTTTGTCATGGTTGAGACCTTATATATATAGTTCCTACACATGGTACATCATGATTATGAAATAAATATAAATCATGAAGATCTTGTTGATAACAAATCACATGGATGTTTACTTGACTCAAATTTACTATTGATTAATTTGTTCTGGTATGATAATTCCTCTTGAGAAGAATATGTTGATGCGGCAAAGAGCCTGAAGGCTTGGTTACTGATGTACTTATGCTACAACTGTTGGATGACACTTGAATACACAGCTATGGTGCTGTTGAGGATCTCTGGTGGTGTTTCTGCTCTCATAATTCTGTTTTACTCTCTGATGTTTTTGATGAAGATGCCTTGATGATTTGATGGTGAAAGTGCTCAGGATGAACAAGCTAAGGGGGAGCTTTGGTCTTATGAAAAGGATGCATTATTGGCATTATAATTATTTTTTGTGGTCTGATCTCATTCTTGAGATTCTTTGGTCTTCATTGTATAATTTATAATGTGATGAAAGGTCATGTTGAGACCTATGATGTAAACCCACTTGGTTGGGTACTTGTGTCACATATGTAAATCCACTTGGTTGGATCATTGATGTAAGTTTGAGTCCTTGGTGATAGGAAAGGTCATAGAGTCATGTACTTTATTGAATATTATGTTTGAAGATTCAGCATGAACTCAGGGGGAGCATGGTAAATTTGGTGGAGATGCGGGGTACACATCAGATCTACAGAGCTCTTCTTCCTACAAGAGAAGAGAAACCTTGTTTTGGTTTTGATCCAACCTTTGCCCTTGATGTCAAAGGGGGAGAGTATCATGGCGTTTGAATAATGATTCTAATCAATGTATCTATCTTTTGTAGTGATCAAACACCATCATGGTTGCCATCAAGTCCAAAGGGGGAGATTGTTGGCAATATGATGCAGAGTGTTGTCCTTGATGGCAACCTACTTGATAAAGTTGATGGCAACCTACTTGATGAAGTTGTCCTTGATGGAAACCTACTTGATGAAGTTTTCCTTGATGGAAACCTACTTAATAAGTTTCCTATGATAAGCAACCTATGTGTTAAAGATGATGTATCTCCATCAATGCCAAAAGAGGAGCACTTGAAATAGCAACAAAGAAAAGAGCAAATGAAATATGAAGCTAAGGCAGTTTTAGAAGGGTTCATTGATTGAAGATCTGGAAAGGCAGCAGAGACATCAGAGAAAACAGTGGCAGAGGAATTGGCATATGAAACAGTAACTAAGAACAGAGAAAAGAAATGTAGTAGAGAAGAACAGAGAAAGAGTGCATCTACAATTTGAGCTACATAAAGCAGTATCAGTCAAGGAGCAGGGACAAGCAGTGATTTGAAAGATTGTCCAGAAACAGTATAGGAAGGAAAAGGCCATCAAACAGAAAAAGGTTCTGCATTTTCTGTGAATATTCTTGATAGAATTCAGAAGGAAGGATAGTTGAGTCCTTGTGGAAAACTATGAATCATTATCCGTAAACATCATAAACCCTGTGGCGAGGATTCGAAATTAAAGGTTTAGTGTACAAATTGAAGGAATTAATGGAATAGATGAGCGGGTCCTTGAAGACAGCAAAGAGGTAGCAGAGGCAGGAAAAGAGAAGTCAGTTTTTTATGTAAGCGCATGAAGAACCTGTATGATTGAATCCATGTTAAGGACTTGATATATGAACGTGTGTGAACCTACGCTCTTTATGAATAATTTGAAGGTGTTTAGTCTGTATGAGAATCTGAGGAAGGTCAATTTATAGTTGTAATACAGGGAAGGATTGTTATATGCGCCTGTGTCAAATTAAATTAATTGCGTCTGATACACTATGAACAAAATAAGTCGTTGATAATTATGGAACCAAGCAATATTTGTTAATTTATTGCACATGAAGGGTAGAGCTCATATATATATGCAGACGGACGGAACCTGGAGCGAAGGGCGGAACCACAAAGGAGGAGCATCACCTAAACTATCCATAAGGCAAAAGAGACAAGATTAATGGAGTAGTGGAACCTTGGTGGCGGTAGTGGTGGCTCTTCAGTAGCGACACTCTCTTCTGGTGGTTGCGGAGGCACCCCTCCGCTGGTTCAAAACTATCGGGGTGTGCTCCCGCAATAAATCGTGACCGTTGATCTCTGGTCAATGCCCGATGAGCGGGTCAACTGCGGAGGCACCCCTCCATGTTAACTGTCGGGCTGTTTGTGCTCCCGCTAACCGTTGATCTCAGATCGGACGACGGAACGCGAAGTTGGATGGAACCAGGAGTAGAAGGGCGGAACCATGACCGAGTGAATAGTGAATGCAGTTTCCGGGTTTCATCACACCACTTTTCGGTGATGGGCGGTAATTCCTGGTTGGGGAGCGATTCCATAGAAACGTTGACGCATGGCGAGGTGGACCCACGGAAAACCGCTTGTCACTGTGCGCCATCGCGCGTTATAGTTCGACCCAGGATGCCCAACGATATCGTTGAGTGCCATTGATCTGGGAAGGGTTCATTGGACGGTCATCATTTGTTGAAGTTGCGCGAAGATTAACACAGGTACGGCGGGCCATCGCACGTTAACGTTCGGCATCGGAGGTCGAGCGATATGCATATACGTCGTTGATTTGGAAGCTTGCTAATCTAATGGTGATCGGACACTAGACTTGCGCGAAATTTACTTATGGTACCATGTGCGTATTTGATTGGCTATTGACTATATTTGTGGGCCCGGGGTCAAAGGTTTATCATATTGTTTGAAAGCGTTAAAATGCGAAAGGTTAACCTTAATCCTAAAGTTAAGTTCAAAAGCATTAAATTAATTATTTAATTACCAAGATCAATAGAACAGTGTGAGTTATGGAGACCCCGTTAGATTATCTATTCTGACCCCATCCATGAATACCATTGGTAGTTGGATGGTTTTGACCCAAGGTTTTAATAAAGGCGAAAACTATATAAGGTGATGGGAATCATAAAGAACAGTGTGCGTGCAAAAGGGTTGATAATAAACGAATCTCTTTTAGAGATATTTGTATGAATAAACTTTGATATATCTGAATCTATGGTGCACCTATGAATATGATGATTGATCAAGATCTCTGTATCAGATGATGATTAATTCCTGGTTTAATCGACTGACGAAATCATGAAGAACGTATGCATCGTAAGAGTGGTGAATGAATAAATTTCTCTAAGGAATATCTGCATGGGCGAACTCTGTTCTTAACTGATAAATCTGGATCTACAATGTACCCATGGATATAATGATCTGGCGATGATGAATCTCTGGTTTGAACGATGGACGAAATCATGAAGAACTAGTGTGAGTGTACTGAATGAATAAATCTGGTGGCCTGCAAGGCATGTCGTGTGGAAACTGGTGGATCCAGTGTGAAAATTGATGAAACGTGGTCCGCAGTGGTGCTGAGGTTCGAAGCCTTCAGTGAGGGGGTTGTAGCTCCCTTCCAATGGTAACTGGTAAACGAGAGCAGGGGGTAGTAGCTCCCTTCCAGGAGAGGCTGGTAAACGAGAGAAGGTTGTAGCCTTCTGCAGGTGGGTGCCTGCGTGCTGGTATAAGTCTGCACCAGCATATATTGTAAGAAGTTTTCTTTATAATAAATATTGAAGACTAAGATAACAACAGCGGTGGTTTTCTCCTGAATTGGGTTTCCACCTTAAATCCTGGTGTTCATATGTGTTGCTTATGTTTTATGGTTTGTTTTGTTATTTTTGTTCATGCTTCCTACTTATCTGATGAATAAATGATGCAATGATCTATGTAAAGACATAATAAGATCTCTGGACATACAAATTGGATCCAGTAATGTAACATATGGTTTTAAGAGAAAGGAAAACAAAAAAATTGTCAGTCAGCTCTAAATACTAATTCACCCCCCCTCTCAGTATTTTTCCAACACTTTTCACTTGTACCTCTTTGCAGAGCAACAATCACCCATTTTCCTTGCAATCTTCTGGGGACGATTGTGGACAATCCAGTGAACCAATCTAGATTCCATCAGTTTCAGGTAAGATCCGACACCATTTTCTATATTTTGAGCTATATTTCATTACCTTTAATTGTCATTTTGAATCCCTTAGGGGAGGATTTGTAAAAACTAAGGCATCGCGGTTGGCACGGGTTTCGAGCACGGACCCGTGCCAATCGACCCTTTTTTACACAGGGGTCACTCCAGGTGGCGTGAATGTTAGCAAAACAGTCGTGCCAACCGCGCTACCTAAAATCCGCCTCAATTTTAAGAAAATGCAACCATTTGAGTACAAATTTAGATGCCCAAGTGGACTTACAATGTTCATATGGACAATGCATGCAGGTACCAAGCAGGAAAGATGGTAATTGAGTGGAAAGAAAGAGAGAACATAGTGAGGAGGATGAACAGGCCATGGAAAATGAACAATGCATGAATGCCCTAAAAAAATGTGGGCTCAAGAAGTTCTTCCTGACACCATGTCTCTGGGCTCAACCCGAATTTCTTCAATATTTGATCAGCATTTGGGACGAAGATCAGAAAAAGTTTGTAATTTGGGATCAGGAGTTTGAACACAAAGTCTCTAATGTGTATTTCATCATTGGATTGTCATGTAGGGGTGCAGTCCCTATCTTAACCGGTACCCTTCCGGAGAAAGCATGGAAATGGTCATTGACAGGGTGTGCCGAGGGGCACGAACAAGAACAGGGAGCGGCAAAGTGGACATCCAAACCATCCCTGATCTGGCACTAAGAGTAGTGCTACACACTATCATGCAAGCTGTGGGATTGCAGGCACCGCACGAGGCCACGAAGACACAACTACTTCTTGCTTCAGAGTGTATGAACCCGACCCTCTTCAACTGGGCCGAGGTCGTGACTATCAACATCAAACGGAAACTCATTAAGTGCAAGAAGACCAAACTAAAGCAGTTTGGGTATGGATCGATTTTGGTATCGTTCTTCTTGGAACGATTACCCATATTACAGCGTCAAGAGGTTATTGTCACGATGCCACCACCCAGCGAGCCATGGATGGCTCGATGGGCAGCACTGATGCCCAGAGCAGGGGGTGGCCAACAGATGTCTTGGAGGCCAAATTTTTTTGATTGGCTCCGACGACAACTAATTGTCATGGAGGATTGGCCCTATGCTGGCACAGACTTCACTGGAGACCCAGACCTCCCGCTTCCGGAGGGAGAGGATTGGGATGAAGAACTAGGTAAGACTCATTTTTTATTTTCATGAGTTTATAATTTTTTGGTATATATGTGTGTTCTGACAGTTATTCTTATATGTATGTGAATGTTGGCCCAGAGAGACCTGAAGGCATGTCTCTGATAGTAAGGCGAGTTCCTCGTGATTTCGATCCTCATGGTGAGGGTGGCAAGGCTGAGCTAGTACAGAACCTGGAGGGGATCGCCCGTGGGGTCCCAAACTATGCTCGCTTGGATGATGTGCCTCAGGCCTATCAAAGGCACACTGTAGGGGTGCCGAGTAGTATCCACCACTTGCTAAGGCGGTTGGTATGGGCGGTGACGTGCTATCATGAGCACCACGCCGATTAGGCACTTAGGCTTTATTTCCGCACATTTTTGAGAGACATGTTGTCTCACGATCTAATTGAAATAGACATATATTATTTTTGGGTTTTATGATGCACACATTTGTAAACATACAATATATATATATATATATATATATATATATATATATATATATATATAGATATAGATATATATACATCTATTTTCCTGCACAGATCTTTGTACATGTGATGATGCTTGTTACAAATTATGCAAATGCATAATACAATGTTTAGCTAATGTATCAGTTAAATAATCTTCATAATAAGTAATGATCCAAGAATCAGGGAAAAATGTTCACAAAGGGTATAAAACCAAAATATTTCATTTTTATGCAAGCGTGAAAACAAAAGTAAACTATGCTTGAGATTGGTTCCATGTTGACATAAGCTTGAAACAAAAGTAAACTATGCTTGAAAAATAGGCATGCCCCCCAGCATGGTGACTCAATTCGAGGTGTACATGCCCCCCAAGCTTCAGTCCATAGGAAATGGAGTGAAGGTTCAAATTACGAGATCAATAGAAAGACTCGACTAGGATTTTACGAGACCTGGCAAAGACTCGAATTGAACAGGAACGCGTTTCATTGCTTTAACGAGGTTGACACATTAAAAGAACCATCCTCGAGACCTAATTCATTTTTTAACGAGGTTGACATAGAAGACGAACTATCCTCGAACCAGCTTGTTTCATTTTTAAGGAGCTTGACACAAGAAAACGAACTATGCTCCGACGACCTTTCATTATGTCAAATAAGAGGTCATAGATTCCAAGAGGTTTGCCTGTGGTGGGAGAAAAACATCTTGAAAATCAGGACCCAATGCCCCCAGCACACTATGCACAATGCCACCATCACTAACTGCGGGCACAGGACAGGTAGCCACATAATTAACTTGTGGCAATGATAAAACTGGCAGATAAAGACCTGGAAGGGACGATGGTGGACCAGATGTCATGTCAGGACCAATGAATGAAAGTTGATCAATGGTCGCGATCCGCCCTTTGTGTGGAAAATAGATCACATGAAAGAGGGAGGAGACAACTGCCCGCATGACATAAATATAGTCGTGCCCCAAGAGCAAATTGAAAACTAAGGGGCCGAGAACAACCATCATGTTGATATGGAAGGTTTTCCTTCCCAAGGTAATAGGAAAATTAGGAAGGATCCCTAATGGTTGACTGGTTCCTCTGTTAAACGCCAACAGATTCTGGGTAACAGGCATAAGCAGTGGAGAGCCAAAAGCTTGCCAAGTAGTGGAAGACAAAATACTAACAGATGCGCCTTCATCTATAATAGTGTTGGGTACGACCAGATCAAAGGTTTGTACCGTTATCTCGAAAGGCACATAAGACGGAAGGTGGTATCTGGCAAATCGACTCCAATCAAAGGAAGTGACGAAACTACTTGGAGGGGATACTATCGAACTGAGATGGTTTTCCCCTAGTGTTACCAGAGCAAGAGGAGCACTCTCCTGGACTTCCATCACAGGAGTAGGAGGAGTAACTTCTTGAACTACAGGGACGAACGAGCCTTTCTCTAAATCTGAAGAATCTGATGAAACAAGAAGAACATGGGGGGGACGAGATCCACTCTCAACGAAAAATCCCTGATGAGCCACATATGGGGTTAGATCGACCGATTCCTCGACCAATGGTTGGTCGGGAACAAATTCCTGAATTTGAATTTCTGGGGGAGCGGGATCGATCAAGGATGACTCTTGACCGATCACAGAATCAACTAGCAGAGGACTCAAAGAAAGCTTCTGGTAACCAGCCGGAAGTTCAGGTGCAGAAACAGTAGAATTTTCCAACATTCTCATGGCTTCATCGATGTACAGACAAAGGTGAAAGGGGTGATGCCCTTCACACAACTTATAGGGATTGTTAATCTTACCCTACTTCTTATGAGTCTTACCAAAGCTAGTTGAAGATGTGTTATCAATATGACTTCCAGAAGTCAAAAGCAATGGCGGATGGCCGTCAGACCATGCGTCAAGTAGCTTGGGAATGCCAGGGAAATCTTGAAGCAGATGGTTCCCTTTGTAGAGAATGAAAGGGAATTTGAATTTCCGTGAATTTTGGATGGTTCTGCAAGGGAAGGTTTCTTAAGCGCAGTAGTTGCAATTTTAGCCTCCCGCTTATCTAACTTCTTCTTCTTGGCCTTCTTCTTCTTCTTCTTAGCTACCTGGTTACCAGAATCCAGACTTTCACCGGGAAAAGTAGAAGACGAGGATGAAGAAATAGGCGAAGAAGGGGAGAGGTCCACCTTAGAAACAACATGATTTTTTTCAGGTGGAGGAAATGGTTGTACGGTAGACGAAACACTTGGTACTACCAAGGTTGAAAATAACCATACAGGCAACCCAACAGTTAACCCAGGCAGGGACAACGTTGCCATGTAAGGAGCACCAACATTTCCAAAAGCAGGAAAAGGACCAAGATTCCCTTCGGAAGGGATTCCTGGGTTAGTGAACTCCAGAAACGTTGCCATCATAAACAAATTTAAAACAACACCCTAAGGAAACTAACTTTAACCGGGAATATTTCGTGGGCAGTTAATTTTTAATACATTGAAACAAAACTCTGTCATTTCATATTTTAAGAGTTGAGAAACAAGAAAAAGATGACTCTATCACTTTCAGGTTTAAACAAGCATGAAAGGATAAGTGCTTGATGATATTTTCAAAATTATGGAGTCAGTAAAGATCAAAAATGACTGCTCAGGTAGTCTAGGTAAAAGGGTGTACCAAGTTCCCGTGAACTGCCATATACACCTTGGTTATATAATGAAAGAAGAATCAACCAAGGACTTGACGTACGTCATTAGGGGAATTTTGAGGTCTAAAATGGGCCTCCTAAGGAAATTATAAAATAATAGTGGAAAAAATCTAATAAGATTTGATGACATCATCAAATTTTAGAGGGAAAAATGAAAAAACTACTTTTCAATTCATATTTTCAACTTATCTCCCAAAGTTTTTACTCAAATTTCGAGCGGGAGTACTCGTTGGATGCGGAATTTAATTCCCCATCCAAGGAGTACCCATGTTGCATACTTTCGATGGGTCATACTACACGAAAAATGAGAAATACATAAAAAAACGTGATTACAATCACGTTTTTTATGTATTTCTCATTTTTCATGTAGAAGAGTTCATCGAAAGTATGCAACATGGGTACTCCTTGGATGAGGAATTAAATTCTGCATCCAACGAGTACTCCCGCTCGAAATTTGAGTAAAAATTTTTGGAGATAAGTTTAAAATACGAGTTGAAAAAGTAGTTTTATTATTTTATTATTTTTTAATATTTTTACTTTTTTACTCCAAAAATGGTGAATCATCCATTATGGATGACATCATCATCTTGAATCCTATTGGTTGTTATAAAGTTTATTTTTGTTGTACATTTTTCTTATGAGGCCCATTTTAGACCTCAAAATTCCCCTAATGGCAGGTAGTCTCCCCGAATGTTGTGTTTGGTGTATCACGGTTACAAGGCGGCAAACTCAGCTTCCTACGAATAAAATGTTTGCAACCTAGAGGGGTCTCCCTTTATGTACTCAACGGTACGGGGAGCACAAGTCCATACTAGCGCTTTCTGAAGCCAGATGGAGAGCGACAGCTGCTAGCTTTAAAGATGCCAGAACACGTCTCTAACTTAGACCACTAAATTTTTCGTTAAGTTTCAATATTTCCTTAGGTTAATTGAATAAATTTTAAGTTGATCTTGTATTGATGTTTCAATTCCAAGGTCCTACCAGATGTCAGATCTCACAAATCCCTGAATGCAAGCTACATGCCATGAAATACCATTTCGTTCGATGAAAAACTATCTACGAGAAAGTTTAGGAGTTTTCAAGTGATAGCAAATAATGAGAACACACAGAAGCATCCACTACAAAATCTGATGCAAACTAATGAAAACAAGAAATCTTTCCTAGAATGCCCAATGCTAGTTATGCGAAAGATTTTCCAATTCCACAATGCAAACAAGAATGCAAGCACAAAATATATTTTTAATTTTTCAATGTAATAGAGCAAATAGTGCACTAAATGACATGAAAAACGAATCTTCACACTAATTCGAGAGTGTCAATGCAAGATTCGAAGCGAAACAATTCAATCAACTCACAAGCAAACAAAACAAAAAACTCAAACCAATGTCACAATCTCTCAAATCAAATAAAGAAGTCGAAACAGATCCATACAAGCAGTGTAATCTATGCTTGGAGTGACAAGAAGAAAAACTGAATGAAAGAGGCAAGACTCACTCAACACTTATTCCACTAAATGTGATCACTCAAAATGGATCCAGGGAGCATAATGCAATCAAGCAAGGAACGAAGGTGGCTGCAAAACAAAAGACCCAAACTCCTACAAGAGGCTCAGCATACCAAAGCACTAGAAGGCCCTAAGGCCATGATGTTGAAATAAATGGACAAGCAACCGAAGGAAGGAGGCCGTTCACAGTCACAAACAATCTCAATGCACTCAAATTGTTGAAGATTGCAACAAGAAACAGTGAAGGAGGCATCCTGAAACATCATTCCTGATCCTAGTTGGAAAGTGATCACCTAAACTAGGTGGGGCCCACACAGGTGATTTTTGTCGCAAAGTCTATTTTTAGACATGTCGATCATATTCTATGAGTTGCGGGATGCTATTTGTGGATGGTTGGTCAAGTTAGAAAAATATATGGATTTCTATTTTTAGACATATTGGGCGGAATCTATTTTTAGATTGCCAGTCTAAAAATAGAACAGTCAAATATTATTAGCCCTTAATAATATTTGGACTATAAACATTATCTTATCCTCTTGGAGCACTTCAGTTCGAGCTACAGATGTGGGACATGCAGCTCGCAGAAGGAAATTCGAATTTCCTATGGGTTAGTTGAGCTAATGCATGGTTGACTTCAGTTAGAACTCCAGTGGCAGAGTTTGGTGGAGTTGATGAGGCAGTTGGTGGAGTTGTGTTCTGTTTAACTTAGTTGAACTAGTTGTATTTAGTCTAACTGAAAAATACACTAGTGATGAGTGGTGTGAATTAATTATTAATTAATTCACTAATTATTAACTCATAAATCAACTAAAGAATACATCAGTTAACTGCAATGCATGGACAGTTCAATGGAGACCAGTGTTAGAGGTGGGTGAAAGGGTGAGTCTACTATCAGTTGTGACTATAGCTGTGCATGGGATTTGCACACACATTGATTGAGATTGCCAATGAGGATTGTGCAGTACAAGCTAGTGGGATTCGAACTTGGATCTCATCATTATTCATCTTGGATTGCGCAGTAGAGGCAGGCAGACTTGTGGAGGAGATTTGAACCCGTGACTTGTTCATCTTCCGTGCTAGTTTGTGTGTAGCATGTGAGATAGTGCTGAGAGCTGTGAGGAGCTTTGTGCTATGTATTGTTACATGTTCTCTATCATTATAATATACAGATAGTTGGGGGTTTTCAGTTGTATGCTTTCCCCATTACATACTGTGTTATATGTGTGCTTGATTATGTTTTAATGTGCGCATGTGACTGCTTCTATTTCCGCATATTGATGATCAATTGTAGAAGAGGTTATGTATTATGCATGAAGCTTAAATAGTGTGTAATCAGGATAATCTCGGTGAATAATTCATCTATTATTCAAATTTCTACATGGTATCAGAGCGAGATTGATCATCGGATCTATTACAGTGATTACAATTTATTTCGGTAGACAGAGTCTATAAGCGGGCCAGGTATCCTCTGGATCCATCCTTTCTTTGAAAGGTGATATATCCAGTAAATGCCCCTACAGTCGATCTTTGTGCTAGAAATACTTTGTTCTCACAGATCAGAAGCGGGTCAGTTTTGAGCTGGTGGAATTCGAATTTGTAGCAGTGTTTTCTTGGTGTCGAAGTTGAAATGTCTTATCAAGGATTGAGATTGGAGTATGCTCTTGAAGGCAGCTCCAATTATATTGCATGGAGAGATAGGATGGAGGTGGTGTTAGATGATAATGGGCTGAAGGAGTTCATAGATGTTGAATTTCCAAAGCCTATTGATGCTGCTCAAGTTGAGGCTTGGCAAAAGAAGACAGCAAGGTGTCGAAGGATTCTGTTGGAGGGCGTGAAGGATCACATAGTATCCAGCCTGCATGGAAAATCTTCTCCATACTTGATGTGGAAAGCCTTGACAGATTTATTCCAAAGCAAGAGCGACCAAAGGAAGTTGGTGCTCAAGGATAAACTCAGGAAAATAAATATGGAGAAGAATGACACTATTCAGGTATACTTGACAAAGTTTGTCCACTGCAGGGATGAGCTTGGGAGTGTAGGAGTTAGTGTGGATGAAGAAGACTTGGTGAGCTTGGCTCTCCTTGGGCTTCCGAAGAGTTGGCACAGCTACGAGGACTCTGTCAATGGTCGAGAGAAATTTCCAGGATGGGAGCGACTTTGGTCGGATCTTGTGCAAGAGGAGATAAAGCGGAGTACCAGGGATGGATCTTCATCAAAGGCATCTGATGAAGAGGATTGCGCTTTGGCTACCAAAGCAAGGAAGGGGAAGGGCAAGAAGAATGCTTCTCAATCCGGTGTGGATGGTAAAGAGCGTGACATGTCCAAAGTGAAGTGTTTTCACTGTCACGAGCATGGACATTACGCCACGAATTGTCCACAGAAGAAGAAGAACAAGCAGGATGCTGGAGCTGCAGCTGGTGAGGCTCTTGCCTCACAATTTGAGCTGGACTTCTCATTGATCGCATGCATGGTGTCTAGTGCATTGGGATCGGGGTGGTATTTTTATAGTGGCGCTTCCTTTCACATGACGGGAGATGTGAATATTTTCAGTGACTTGGTGGAGAAAGATCTCCAGTTGCATGTTGAGTTGGGCGACAATGGACGATACAATGCGACCGGCATTGGTACCATAACCTTTCAGAGGGAGTCAGGTAAACTCATTCTTTTACAAGATGTAGTGCATGTTCCAGGTTTAAAGAAGAATTTGATCTCAGTTGCAATGTTAGAGGATAAAGGGTATGAAGTTGTCTTCAGTGAAGGAAAATTTTTCCTTCGGCACAAGGAAACAGGACAAGTCAAGAAGGTTGGGATTCAAGAAAAGAATATCTACAGACTTGAAGTAGATGGGATTTCTACGGAGCTTCCTACAGTTGGGAAGTGTGAGAAATGCATGCAATTGATGCTTGAGAGGGAGAAAGTTTTGCATGCAGGTAATAGTGAACCTCGGGATGTGGAGAAGCCACAAGATGAGGATCATGGAGTGGAAGAAACCACTCATGCAGAGAAATTTCGTGCCAAATGGGCAGAGGGAGTGCATGCAGCTATACCACCAGGTGAGAGGTGGGGCGACATGCATGAATAATCCCAAGAGGAGATTTCTGGGCAGGATTCATGAGATGGTGTGGATCTCATGAGTTGAACCTGGCTACGAGGTGCCCACAGCGCAGCAGTAGAAAATCAGTTGGATTGATGCAGGCAGATCAAAGTGACAGTGTCGGACACTGGAGCACGGATCAAAGTTGACAGCAAGTGCAAGAGTGCATGGGTGCAAAGAGTTCAACATCACAGTGGTTCCTGATGACATGTGCAGTAGCTAAGCAGAGGTCGAAGACTTTGATGATAGATGCTAGATGCATCAGACTGATTGAGTTGTTTGGAGCCTATTCAGTTTCAGAGAAGTTGCAGAGTAGATGCATGGAGTTGCATGGTGCTTGAGAAGGTTGCGGGGCGGAATGCATGGAGTTGCATGTCGCATGCGAGGCCGGTCCTTTCTTGTTGAGAGGGAGTGTTGAAGATTGCAACAAGAAACAGTGAAGGAGGCATCCTGAAACATCATTCCTGATCCTAGTTGGAAAGTGATCACCTAAACTAGGTGGGGCCCACACAGGTGATTTTTGTCGTAAAGTCTATTTTTAGACATGTCGATCATATTCTATGAGTTGCGGGATGCTATTTGTGGATGGTTGGTCAAGTTGGAAAAATAGATGGATTTCTATTTTTAGACATATTGGGCGGAATCTATTTTTAGACTGCCAGTCTAAAAATAGAACAGTCGAATATTATTAACCCTTAATAATATTTGGACTATAAACATTATCTCATCCTCTTGGAGCACTTCAGTTTGATTCTTGGATGTGGCACATGTAGCTGATAGAAGGAAATATGCTTTTCCTATGGGTTAGTTGAGCTATTGCATGGTTGACTTCAGTTAGAACTCATGTGGCAGAGTTTGGTGGAGTTGATGAGACAGTTGGTGGAGTTGTGTTCGGTTTAACTTAGTTGAACTAGTTGTATTTAGTCTAGCTGATAAATACACTAGTGATGAGTGGTGTGAATTAATTATTAATTAATTCACTAATTATTAACTCATAAATCAACTAAAGAATACATCATTTAACTACAATGCATGGACAGTTCAGTGGAGACCAGTGTTAGAGGTGGGTGAAAGGGTGAGTGTGGCTATCAGTTGTGACTATACTTGTGCATGAGATTTGCACACACATTGATTGATATTTCCAATGAGGATTGTGTAGTACAAGCCAGTGGGATTCGAACTTGGATCTCATTCATTCTCATCTTGGATTGCGCAGTAGAGGCACGCAGACTTGTGGAGGAGATTTGAACCTGTGACTTGTTCATCTTCCGTGCTAGTTTGTGTGTAGAATGTGAGATAGTGCTGAGAGTTGTGAGAGCTTTGTGCTATGTATTGTTACATGTTCTCTATCATTATAATATACAGATGGTTTGGGGTTTTCGGTTGTATTCTTTCCCCATTACATACTGTGTTATATGTGTGCTTGATTATGTTTTAATGTGCACATGCGACTGCTTCTATTTCCGCATATTGATGATCAATTGTAGAATAGGTTATGTATTATGAATGAAGCTTAAATAGTGTGTAATCAGGATAATCTCGGTGAATAATTCATCTATTATTCAAATTTCTACACAAATCAAGTCAAGAAAACACCCAGAGGCACCAGTACTAACCAAAAAATCCAAAACAGGGAAAACCCTAGCACCTACAGGAAATGGCGCGATTGTCTGGTTGTAGTCAGCGCCAGACAAGGGATGGCGCGGGTTCTAAACAAGCAACAAGCGCCAGTGGGCATGACTATCAGACTGGAAACCGCGCCAATCAAGCCAACCCTAGAAAAAAGAAAATTTTATTAAAAAACAAAGGTCAAATCTGATCCTCTGGGCTGAACAGGGGTCTAAGACTCAGCAAAACAACCAGAAAATGCAAGCTAAGCAATAAAATACCAATAATAATACCTAATGGACGAAAGACAAACTCGCACTGATCCCTAACGGATTCGCCAATTTTTTGGTGAGGTAAATCCCCTCTCCGGACAAAGGTGATCCCACTAGCCCTAGAGTGGATCTAGCCACAAACAAGACATGCTATGACATTAATTCCTAGTTAACGAATGGATGGAGACTTGATAGATAAATTACCGTATATCCTGTGTTGTTGTTGTCGTCGAAAGAGTGGTTGCCTCTCGCTCCTGGTTTGACAGATCACGATCCGCTTGTTCTCACGCTTGGATACCTGCACATACACAAGAAACAAAGACGATAGAAAACATAATATTTCACATCCATAACTATCAGTCAGTCGAAGAAGACTAAATCAATGCATTAATAAACACAACACAAGGATGGAACCAATACCATAGTCGAGTATATTAAAGGAGAGAAGGAAGATTACAACCAAGCTTCGATGTTGCGGTCTCCTCCAACAGGGTTCCAGTAGAGCGCGTCTCACAAAGCTCGTCGGGAATTCAGACGGGGCTCTCTCTATGGAATTCTCCTTGGTTCTACCTTCTCGATAGCTATTACTTAGCTATAGTATCTCTTCTCCAAGTTTAGCTTCTTGGCTATATGTTCAGCTAGTTTTCATAAAGGGAGAAGGCATGTTTATATAGAGGGAGAGGGAGAGGTTAGGATCCCTATAATCATGGAAGGGAGACCTATCTTCAAGGAGTGTTCCATGGGAGGAGGAAACCACTACCTAAAGAGGGAGATCCATGGCTCATCAGATTAACCACTTCTTGTGACTCATCCCTGAGGTGGTTAAAGGAAACTTCCGCCTCTAATTTGTTAAAAAAAATTCCCAAAAATGCTGGCGCGAGCATAAAAAATAGATAAAGCACCAGCTAGCGCAGCCTCTAGTGTACATCCTCTACACTAGTGCGAGGGGTGAACTGGCTACCCATGCCAATGCCAAAACATAGGTTTTTATTGGCTTTCTGAGGAAATATTCAACAAGAGAAATAATGTCCTCATACAGAAGGATGCAAAGAAGGTGTTTGCAGAGTATGACACTGCTCATAGGTCATGGGAAAGACCCTCCAATATGCAGGGTGAGGGATTGCAGGGACAGTGACAAAATGTTGTGTAACAGAGGCTGAACTTGCAAATTTTCAACCAAATCAAGCCCTAACTCCATATACCCCAACCTCGTTGGGGACATGCAAAGAAGGATCGACCAAAAGCAGATCGCTCTGATACCACTGATCCAGATTTTAGTAGGAACACAAAAAAATACACATATAACCATAAATACAAATATGCAGTGGAAATAACACTTCATTTCATTAATATCAAAGAACTGAAATTTGCTTACAGACAGAATGGAAATAAACTAGCTAGGGCACTAGTAGCTTATCTCTGAGAAGAGGTGTGGTGGCTACAGGCCTCTAAACTCTGTGTTACAATGAGGCTCTACGGCCTATATATTATTTAGAAACAATGGAAAACCCTAAACATCCAAAAACCTAACCCTAGGGTATGAAACGCTAGAATATGGGCCCTGTCAGGGTAAATTGGTACATCAATTTCCCAAGGTCGTAACTTTGGCATACTGTATCTATTTGATGCACATGATACATCCTTAGAAAGATCTATCCAAGGACTAAAATTTTTGACTACGAATGCAAAGTCTAGAATGGACTCATTTTGTTCGGAGAATCGATGCCCAAAAAACATCGTTTACGGCCTCAAAACGGCTCTGGAATTTCAGGACCTGAAAAACTGCTAAAAATAGTAAAGTGTGCTATAATTAAGGGAACTGAAAAGACAAAAGAAATAATGGTGGGGCCCCAAGTGGAATAGGCGGTTGGCCACCAATATCCACTTGGATCAACTCCAAAATCGATTGTAGCCATTGAGTCTCCCATATCGCATATTCAACCACCTGAAATATACTTCGGGCCTGACGACGAAATCCTTCCACTTGGTATGATTTCGACTGAAGAAATATCGCAAGACGAAACACCTTCGACTCCAACTCATTTTGGACCAGAGCTTAATCTTTATGAGAATTTTCCTCAATCACCTCACACTGATTTCTTTGATTCTGTGTCAATTCGAGTTCTCGTATGACCATGGATGAGTCAAAATATTTGGCTATACCATCTATTCCAGTTGCAACAACACCTACTCTTTCTACCCTGTCGATGTTCACCACATCACCAGAGTCACATCTATATGGTGGCCCTTCCGTCCCACCTAGTTACCAATACTTATCTGGAACCTTCTCTGGTGCATCCTCAAATCCATGGACTTCACCAATGTCACAATCTAGTATTCTATCTGGTACATCTCTAATGAGTATTGAATGGCTTGATATTTTATATACATCTTCAGTGCCATATCAAGTTGGTCCATCTGGGTATATTCCATCGAGTACAATTTCAACTGGACTCCCAACATTTGGAGAACAATATACTCCATCTTATTATACTCCTCATGCTAGGGGGCAACCTATGGTCACCCATTTCGACAATAATCCATCATTATATGGTCATCCTAATGTCAGAATGACTGTTTATCAGTGGCAACCTATTCTACCTATTCAACCACAAACAGTTGTGCAATCATATCAACTGGTTCAACCTGTTGCACCCACATCTACTCTACTTGTTAATACATCATTACCCCTGTTACAGGCTCAAAGTGTTGTACCTCAACTTTCTTAGGTTGTTCCTTCCACCCAATACCCTCAAGTATTGGGCCCTCAGACTCCAAGTCCTTCGGCTAGTTTACAACAACTTCCTGTATCCAGAATTATTTATTCACAAGCTGGATTACCATATTATGGGATGTTGCAGCACAACTAGGTTTTACCTATTGATAACTGAATCCAAGCTATTCTAGTTTGGGTTATAAGCTTGGTGGACAGACAACTTGGTAGCCACAAGCACAAATGCCACAACCCTCATTCTAACAACAAGTAGCTTATCCAAGTTTTGGTCAACATCAACCCCTATATTGGTTACCATCAACAAATTCCTTATGTTGGTGCTCAAAGGCCTGTTGCCCAAGCAATTCCATCATACCCTAGATATGCTCAACCTAAATTAAATCGAAAATTTCCCTTTTTCGCAACTTTAGAATTACTTGATTTAAACAGGCTTACTAATGATCCAATCAGCTATGCTCCTTGGTGGTCGGTGATACCACATAAATTACCCTCAGATATTCCTAAGTTCAATGGAAACCCTGGGGAAAACCCATTGACTCATGTTATGACTGATCATTTGTGGTGTTCATTCCATCCTCATCACATCCAACATCATACTAGCAGCATATCAGTACTTTCACTCTCTTATCAAATGAGAATCCAACAACATAACTTGACCAAATTTATTCCTTCCCTAGAAATAGGATGAGTGCTCCAGTTATGGGGAAACTGATGGTATTTTCTCAATGAATGACTTTCTGATAGTAGGCAAGACATGTTTCCAAGTTCAAAGGTGTTAGATGGACACTTGGATTCAATTTTGACACATATGGAGTCTTCTAGAAGGCACTGGCCATGTGGACATTCCCGGAACAATGAGAATTCCTCTCCCAGGTGAACAACGCACCCTTGAGTGTCGGGAAGTGCACTGCAATGCACCCTTGAATGGAGGATTTTTCACTGCAACACAGTTAGTCCCTTGCAAGTGAACGTTTGTGAGTCAGTGAGTGATATAAACTTTCCTTCAAACCTTGGAAACCTCACAATAGAAGCCATGACTGAAATTTCTTCACTTAGGTCATGTAGCAATTGAAATATAAGAGGATTATAGACCCTATTTAATTGGTCTTGGGGATGATGTCCAGTTTGACTAGGCCTTGGGGGATGATGCCCAAATTGACCTATAATAGCTGCCCCTAAAGCATGAAGTCAAAATAATAATAGTATTTGGATGAGATGCTTTACGATGTGATGAGTCAGAACTAAAGTGGACGGTGACCTGCATCAATATTAAAATACATTACATCATGATATATTTCATCTTGATCACGAATTGCTGAGGGAGGCATTCCCATGCTCAGCACATAAACTATTCTAATAACATGTACATAGTTCAGAAAGTCATCTACATTGGAATGTTACCTAATACAGACATGCCTACAAATATAGGCCCATGTTCAGATTACGATCTGTATGTAAATCCATCATACATATGATGTGTACAACAATCCTAAAATTGTAGCCCGGATGGATGAAACTAGATCTAGGGTCTTCTTATCCCGTTCACTCGATCATTCAGGTACAAGTCTAGCCATGCGAATAAATGATTTGTAGTCGAACATGGTAAGCCATCGTTCGATTACCAGGCAATGATGTAAGTTGTTAACAAACGCGAGAGAACCACCATTCATGTTAATGGCTCTTAAGGTACTGCAGTATAGTTTGCAAGGTGTGAATAAATGATTTCATGTCGAACGCCAAACAAAATATTTCGGTCAAAGGTCCAGAAGCAAGAAAATTGTCGATGATGTAACAAGCCTCAGGGTACTGGAAGATTTTTCTAAGTAAACTTCCTAGATTATGAGTTGATGTCGACAGGAAGCAAATTTATCACGAAACGGGAGTTACTGATTTTGGAGACAAAATGTGACTTGATATAGCAATGTTCAAGGATGAATGTCATGAAAATGAAGGTTTATGAATATTTCATAAGGATGAGGATTCACTAGATGACTTCTCTTGAACATATCAACGACACTAAGATGAGTTGGCAGCGTTGACCCAAAACCGAAGTGAAGGTATGATGAACCATAGGTATGAATGAACTATCAAGAAGATTAACCAACACAAAAGTCACGATGATGGAGTGAAAGTGTCATGTTCAAGAGCGACCTGCTACCATAAAGTGTTTTGTTTTCTTTCCCAAATTTTCCCCGGTCATTTGTCGACCAGTACCTCTTTATTTTTTAACAATCTTGAGGAGGATAACATATGCTTGATCTACAATTCAAACCTTCGGTCGAATGCATCGCTATTTAATAATTTAATGAGTCTAGTGATAATGAAACTCGATTCTTGCCATGATCGACAAGCTCGTCGCTATTTTATGTTTTAACGAGCCTAATGACAGCGACAACCCAGTCCTTTTTCATATTTAGAGAGTTTGAAAAAGAGGAAAAAAGAAAACTCCATGATTCCTTTTTCATAAATTTGTCGCTCAGGTCTGAAAAAGTCTAAAATGATACCTAATAGAACCTCTTATCCATGTGTTGAGTCTCAAATCTGCATCTTTCTTATCCACCTTTCTAGACCTTTTTCATTCACCTGGACCTTCTAAGTCATCAATATCATTGCATATTAATTGTAAAAGAGCATTTAAAATGGTTTTTAACTATGTTTTGTGTCTGTTGTTTGATTTATATTTTTGCTCATTTAGCTGCGGAATCTTGTCACTTTCCGCAAATTTCGATGCAACTTTCGTTGTTCATTTGTTAAAATTCATATTTGCGTGTCTTCACAAATCGAGCCACATGGGCAAGCTAGAAATGACATGGACATGGATCGTGTCCTATTGGCTCAGTCGAATTCACCTAAGAAGGCTGTGGTCAAAGGTGGCCAAGTGGTGGTCAACCGTAGAGTCCCACGGTGACAGAACTCTGTTTCTCATCACGTGGAGATTTGCGTGGCCGTTTCTAAATCATGGGAGACATATCAACACCTGTAAACGGCTCCATAAGCCGAATCCAACAGCCACTCTTCATATATTTACTCCTCACGGCGGCCATGATGCTAGATCCCTGGACGTGATGGTTCACGTGTCTTCTATCAGCACAACATTTAGGGAATTAGTTATATCACCTTTAGTTATAAATAATGCGTTCTCATACACATAATAGCTTAGCTTTGTAATGTAATTGCGTTTCCATTGTGCTGTGACATTATTTCTCTGTTATGACCGCATTTTAATATATGAGAAGACTCTGTTCATAAGCGTAATTCGTATTTGAAGGCTGTTGCCCGAGGTCTGTGCAGAGGGCCCCTGCACACGCTGAGGTTTTGTGTATTACTGTATAGTTTCTTGTTTTATTTCTTTAAGTTCATTGTGCCATAAGTCATTCACGTGTATATACATTACATCTTTCATGGTATTTACGTTCCATCTCTGTCCATAATATTTCATGCTTTACATTTTACTTCTGTCCATAATCTTTTATGTTTTATGTTGTTTTTTACTGATCAGTGTTCTTATTTCAGATTACAATAGGCAGCTCGGGCATTTGCACATCTTTTTATAATGACTAATGACATGGAATCAATATTGTCCTTCTGCTAATTTACTTTTCTTAGTTTTTGTTTAATTCCAGTACTGTTTTGTTTATTTCAGTCCTGCACATTTGCTTTAGTAGTTAGATTAGATATTAAATTGCTCATGTCATTTTCAGTGACCTCCGAAAGCCATAGCGAGACTAATGGTGAGGGATTGAAGTATGAGTGTGTAGTTTGATATTAGTTTACTTTTCTGCAAGTTAGATATTAAATTGTTCATGTCATTTTCAGTTACCTCCGAAAGCCATAGCAAGACTAATGGTGAGGGATTGAAGTATGAGTGTATAGTTTGATATTAGTTTACTTTTCTGCAAGGTAGATATTAAATTGCTCATGTCATTATCAGTTACCTCCGAAAGCCATAGCGAGACTAATGGTGAAAGATTGAAGTATGAGTGTGTAATTTGATATTAGTTTGTTTTTCTGCAAATTAGATATCAGATTGCTCAAGTTGTTTATGATTACCTCCGAAAGCCATAGCGAGACTAATGGTGAGGGGTCAGAATATGAGTTGATGTAATTTGATTTTAGTTTTACTTTACTTGCAATCTTTTCTTTGAGTGCAGTTTCTTTTATGTTTAGACAGCAGCAAGGGTAATGGTTTTCATGATCAATAGTTCATTGTTTGTTTTAACTAGAATAGTGGCACATTTTCATTTCCTTTTAATTTCGTCATTGTATGTTTCCAAATCCTTTTGAAGTTTGAAGTCTGGTAAATCATTATAAAGGACATCATTGCCTTGAACAATCATAACCATACTTGTCTTTTAGAATTTCCATCTCACATTAGGAAACCAACCAAGATAAAAAGAAAAAAAAACCAAAAACGACAAAAAGTAAGAAATAGGTTATCTTGCACATATAGTGCGCCACACTTCGTCAACTTACGAATCCCGGATTGACATATTAATGTAGCAATTTAGGACACACTAAATTGACCAAACATTTTGGCGCCGTTGCTGGGGAAGTGTAACTAGGTAGCCAATTTCTTTAAAAAAAAAACACAAAACAATAAAAAGAAGGGAAAACTTGATAACTTCTTGAAGTATGCTCTCCTCTTGCACCTAGTGTGATCTGGAGGATCAGAAAAGAGAGTTATTGGTTTAGTAATTTCTTAAGTATGCTCTCTTCTTGCACCTAGTGTGACCTGGAAGATCAGAAAGAGAATTATTAGCCCAACTTGAAAAATAAAAAATGACATGCATAGACCAAGAGATTCTAGGGGAAGGTTTATAGCTAAAGCCAAGAGTTCGATTTTCACAACTCCATCTTCTTCAAGGCATAGACAAGAATCACCACCATCTACCCCTAGCCTTAAGGTTTTTGGAATTCAAGGAGCAGCTGAATTAGAGGATTCTCCTATACCACCTACTAAATCTCATTTATAAAAGGAAGAGACTCCCTCTCATCCTCCCTAGATAGAAGAACTAGAGAACATGAAACAAACATTTTTGGATAGATAATTGGACTATTGTATGCCCACCAATCACAAGGATGAGGCATTCAAAATGATGCAAAAAGAAGATGAAAATTTGGAAGATTTACTTGAAAGATTTCAATACAACTTAAAAAGAGCAAAGATGAGCAACTTAGATGATGAAAATTTGAAAGCCCTCATACTAAAAGCCATTAGAGATGAATGGATAGATATTTTAAACATGATGGGGAAAGGAGACATTTCTCAACTTCCACTTCGTGACATAACAGAACTATGTGTCCATCTCTCAAGAGGAAAATATAAAATAGGAAAAGGGCCTAGGGATCCTTCTCTTATCAGGGCTAACAAATCTGCAACTGGATCAGTAAGTAGGGCAGAGATTGGAAATATGCTTGATGAATTTAAAACTGATATCTTAGGGAGTCTTAGTGAACAACTAGACACCCTTAAGATCCAAAACAAGCAGAAAGCAGAAACAGATGCTCTAGCCATCTTTTGTCCGAAATGTAGGAAGAAACATGCTTTAAGGGAATGTCCCTTGGATGCAAAAGTTGTAGAAACATGTATAATTTTCTTAGAGAATCATAAGATCAAGGATTGTCCTTCAATCCCTGGACTCAAAGCTGTCTTTCAAGAAGACCCAAATTCAGTATAATCTCTCTGTTTTGTTGCAAGAAGACCTTGGCAGGGGCAACAAACTCAAGGGTTTAACAACCCTATGAATCTTCAAACCCCACCAAATTGGAATCCTTGGCAACAACCTTGGCCCAAACATCAAAATCCATATCAACCATGGGTACAAGGGATGCAAAATCCTTATGGGAGATTTGCTCAATTTTATCAATATCCTCCATCTTTTCAAAATCAACAAGTTCCACAACTTCCAAACCCAAATCCACAACTTTCATTGCCATTTCCACAACAACAACCTTCTCAACAAAATCCAAATCCTCAACTCATGCTTCCATACCAACAAAAGAAAAATCAACTTCCAGCTCAGCCATTGCCAAATCCTAACAATAAAAATCCTCAGAATACTTACATGATAGAAGGACAACAATTTCCTACCTATATGATTGTTCCTCTTAATGATGTACAACTCAGATCTGGTAGAGTTTTAGAAAAACCTTCTATAGATGTCCAAGATCAAGATACCTCTGAGGAGGACTCTCTTAAAGCCAATAAGGGTTCTGAGGAAGCATCTCTTCAAAACTCAAACATTCAAAAAGAGAAAGAAAAGTTAACACCCACAACTCCTATAGTTGAGCAACCTGCATCTTCATCTACACCTCCTTTTCCTGAAAGACTACAAATTGACAAGGGGGTGGAAAAACAAATCTTTTTGCCTAACTATGATTTTCTAGATGAATTAAAGAATGTTTGTATCAAGATTCCCTTGCTACAAGCCATTCGATAGATTCCTATTCTAGCAAAAACAATAAAGGAGTTGAGTTTCAAAAGACCAGGAAGGAAACAAAAAGACACAAGAAGAATCCACCTGGTAGGAAAAATTGCAGATATCATGATGGGAAAAATTACCATGCAGAAGTATGTATATCCAGGAAGTCCAATTGTCAAGACACATATAAATGGGATAGAAATTCCAAACACGTTGATTGACTTAGGGGCTGCTATCAACATTATGAGTAGACAAACTATGGAACAGCTAAAACTTCCTAACCTTCTTTTTACACCTACTTTACTGCAACTTGCAGATCGATCAATTATTAAACCAGATGGTGTATTAGAAGATATTTCAGTCTCCTTAGATTCTTGGGAATATCCAATAGATTTTATGATTTTGACTCCCAAGAATAATCTAGGAGGGCACCCACTTATTTGAGGAAGACCTTGGCTAGCCACAGCTGATGCTTTTATTAGTTGTAGATCTGGGGACATGTACATTTCTAATGGTAATTCGACAAAGAAATTCAATTTGTATCCTCCAGCAAGAGCAATCACAGAAGTAGGAGACAATGAATGGGTTGATGATGAGAACACTATACAACCTGTCTTTACCATTTCTGAAATCAGTGAGGATAGTCAAATTCTGAACACATTAGAAAATTTTGAGACATCTTCAGAATATGATCCCACACAATTTCAGTTGGAATCTGACATAGAATATTTATCATCAAGACAAATGTCTCTTTACTCTATGGAAGAGTTTGGTAGTTCTACTATTGAGATTTTTCCAGGAAAACCATTGAATATCAACAAACATTTGGAAAAGTCACAACAAGAAGAACTAACCAAAATCTTGCAAAAACATTCTACTGCATTTGCATGGGAGTATACTAAAATGAAAGGTATTGATCCTAAGACTTGCATTCATCATATCTATATTGACGAAAATAGTAGACCAATCAGACAACCTCAAAGAAGGATGAATCCAAATCTTAGGGAGATAGTGAAAGAAGAGCTCCAAAAATTACTCAATGTAAACTTCATTTATCCAATTTCAGATAGCTGATGGGTTTCTCCTTTGGTTATAGTACCTAAAAATAATGGCAAATGGAGGGTATGCATTGATTATATGGAATTGAACAAAGCAACTTTGAAGGATCACTTTCCTTTGCCTTTTATCGATCAGGTATTAGATACATTAGCAGGTAAAAAGTACTTTTCATTCTTGGATGGTTTTAGTGGCTATAATCAAATTTAGGTAGCACCTGAAGATCAAGATAAGACCACATTCACCTGTCCATGGGGAACTTTTTCCTATCGAGTACTTCCTTTTGGGTTATGTAATGCACCCGCAACATTCCAAAGAGTAGTACTAGGAATTTTTTCTGATCTAATCCATGATTGTGTAGAGGTTTATATGGATGATTTTACAATTTATGGTAATTCATTTGAAGAGGCATTAGAAAATTTGGAAAAAGTCCTTATAAGATGTAAAGAAACAAACCTTTCATTAAGCCATGAAAAATGCTTTATGATGTTTACTGAAGGTATTGTTTTTGGGCATCATATTTCAGGAGATGGGATTAAGGTTGATAGATCAAAAGTTGAAGTCATCTCCAAGTTGCCTATTCCAAATTGTCAAAGATATGTTAGAAGTTTTCTAGGATTTACTGGTTACTATAGAAGATTTATAGAAAACTTCACTAAAATAGCATCTCCACTCTTCAAATTGCTTACCAAAGACTGTGAATTCAAATGGGATCCTGATTGTCAATCAGCCTTTGAAACTTTGAAAACAAGAATATCTGAAGCACCTATCTTGAGAGGACCAAATTGGAAACTCCTTTTCCATATTTCTACGGATGCTTCAGATACAGCTCTAGGAGCTGTGTTGGGTCAAAAAGATTTAGTTCCTTATGCCATTTATTATACCAGTAAAAATTTGACTCCCACAGAGTTGAACTATACTGTGACTGAAAAAGAGTTTTTAGCTGTTGTTCATGCAATTAATAAATTTAGACATTACATAACAGGCTATGAAACTTTTATTCATACCGACCATTCTGCAATTAGATATTTAATGAACAAACCTGTTACTAATGGCAGAGTGACAAGATGGCTTTTACTTTTGCAAGAATTCAATATTACTGTGTTGGATAGACCAGGAAAACAGAATACAGTAGCTGATTTCTTGTCTAGAATACAGAATACTAAAGAAGATTCTCCCGTAGAGGATAAGTTTCCTGATGAATACTTGTTTGCAGTAACTATTAAGACTCCTTGGTATGCAGATATTGCTAACTATTTGGTTACAGGGAAACTACCTTCACATTTATTTCCAAGTGAAAAACGAAAAATTATTCAGGAGAGTTCAAAATATTCATGGATTTCTAACGAATTGTTTAAAATAGGGCCAGATCTTGTGATCAAAAGATGTGTCAGGGAAGATGAAATGCCTGATATTCTTAAGGCATGTCATGATGAACCATGCGGCGGACACTTTGCAGACAAAAGGACGGCCTATAAAATCCTCTCTTTAGGTTATTATTGGCCTTCCCTCTTCAAAGATGCAAAACAATATGTCAAAAGGTGTGACAGCTGCCAAAGAGTAGGGAAACCTACCCTTTCAAATGAAATGCCATTACAACCACAAGTACTCATTGAACCCTTTGAAAAATGGGCTTTAGATTTCATTGGACCTATTAATCCACCATCTAAGCAAAAGAAGTATATATTGGTTTGTACTGATTATGTTACTAAATGGGTGGAAGCCAAAGCATTAGTGTCTGCTACCGAAAATTCAGTTGTTAATTTTCTTTATGAGGATATTTTTACTCGCTTTGGTGTTCCAAGAGAAATTGTGACAGATCAGGGAAGCCAATTCACATCTAACTTGGTGGAGAAGTTGATGGAAGAATACAAAATCAAGCACAGAAGATCTACTCCTTACCATCCGCAAGAAAATGGTCAAGTGGAGTCTACAAACGAAGTTCTCGAAAGTATCATCACCAAAACTGTCCATCTACATAGAAGAGATTGGGCAGAAAGACTTCCTGAAGCCTTGTGGGCTTCTACTTTGAACCATGAAGCTTCTGGTGATTCTCCCCAGAACATGTACTATAGGGAGTCCTACCAGTGAAATCCAAGTCAAGTTGCTAGATCGATAGCAGTTGATTGGATGGGTCTGAGCCAAAGCACATAAATGAAGTTAAATTAGCTAGATAAGATTGATGAGGCAATTAAACTGATTAAATCATTATCAAAAAGTAAATGGCTGTCATAAGTACATCAAGAATTTTCAGAAGGAATTGGGCATGTATTTGTTAATTTAGGTACACCTAAAGAATTGCCTCATGGCTTACAGACATATAAAGGTGGTAAGATCTTTAACAATGAGCGATAGAATCAAGACCATTGAATGAATTTTACCAAAGCTCCTCTTTCGAGAATAGCCACAGATTAAAAGTCTATCATAAGCCACTCTCAAAAGAGGAATTTGTCAAAATGTTTCAAGAAAATTCTGTAATCAGGTTGGTACAAAAGAATTCTTCTTCTCCAGCAGCCTAGCTTTTGTTCTTTTCAGTTAAAAAAAAAAAAAAAAAAAATTGTATAAGCCTGAAAACCAATCATTGATTGGCAGTCTTATACAGAAAATGTAGGGTGAAAATCAGGAACACCTGACACCCTATATTTTCCAACAAAAAAAAATCTCTCTTTCATTTCACAAGTTTTGTGACCACCCACTCCATTCCATTCCACTTCATTTCACTCCACTTCATTCCATTTCACTTCATTTCATCTATTTCATTTCATTTCACCAATAAAATTTTCTTTCATGACCATTTTCATTCAGTCAGTTATCATCCGTCTATTTCCATTCACCCAAATAATAGCTGTGTCAGTTTCCGCAGCTGACACCTGTTTCCGCAGCTGACACCAGTTTCCACAGCCGGAAGCAGATTCTGCAGCTACCACTCTGTTTTCAAAAGAATGTACAGTCAGATGTCTTTCCACAATCATGAAATCAAATGCAGGTATGAAGACATATTATGAAGATATGGGGCATTCAAGACATCAATGAGGAGCAACTAATTGAATACCAATGAAAAATGGCAAGAATTCCAAGGTATGAGTAAAAATTTATTTCAAATGGAATTTAAGCACATTTTTACATAGTTATAAACCATAGCTCCATTATATGCAATGATTGTGTTGACAAACTCTGTAACCATTCCACGATCTCTATATGATCCTCCCACAATCCTTGCATTCATTTTCAAACGGTCCCATAATCAAGCCTCCGATCTTCACTCATACTCCGATACTCCACCTGTGATGATGAAACGTGGTTGATTTGACTACGGCTTCTTTCAGCCGCATAAAATCCGTAGCCGTTTTATAAACGTGCTTACATTTACTCTGCAGCCACCCAAAATTTAAATATTGCCGGATGCGTTCTACTCCTCCTATTTTTCTATTGATCTCACAGCCGCATTTCTACTGTGCTCATGTAACCCTTCTCTGTTCCGCTTCACCCCATTTGTTCTCTATTACGCTACAGTCTGTATACCCATTCTCTGATATCTGCCTACAGTCATCGTGCTCATTTCCACTCATTTAGCCGTCTTACCTCCGTTGAACCCTCCTCACGCAGACAAGTTTTAAAGAGCAGAAAGAAGGATGGGTCAGTTGTTGAGAACAGAACCAGAAGGACCTAAATTCATGGAAAGATACCCGCAAGTCAGGGATATATTGAAAAAAAAGCAAAGTGGCTTCGGTTTATCCAAAAGTTTAGAGGCTGCCATAAAGAGGTGACAAAAGCTTTTGCAAGGTCTTTCAATGGCCTGGAGGTAGAGATTGGGGACCTAAAATTTACGGTGAATGAGGCATCCATAGCAGCTGCCACAGAACTTCCTCAAGAAGGTGAACGCTGGTTCAAGAACAAGAGTATTAGTGATGAAGCCTGGAGAGTAATCCTACGTAACCCAGGTATGGATGTAACTATTTTTAAAAGGGGAATTCTTGTTCATGCTTTGAAAGAGGAGTAGGCTACTTTGCTGCTAGTTATTCAAAAATTTATCACCTGTGAGGGCCGTTTTGGGTCAATGTATATGTATCATACCCGATTGCTGATGAATTTTCTAGATAACCAAACCCTCAATCTGCCATAATTTTTATTAAATAGTTTGAAGAAGATGTCTGTGACCGTTCAGAAGCATTTAGGGGACGTAGAACCACATTTATATCACCATAATCTTGTGAAAATTTTGATTGAAAAACAGTTAAAAGAGAAAAAGGACACATGGGAACAATTTTTTATTAGAAATTTCTTTGAAGAACCTCAAGAAATTCCTGAAGGCAGTACATCAAGAAGGAGTAGGAGAAAGAGAACAAATGATGAAACTCAAAGTACTCCTACTACTACAGTTGAAAGAACTAGTAGAGAAGAGAGACTGTCAAAAAGAAGGAAGGAAGAAACCAAGAGTAAAAAGCCAATAAAATGAAAAGAGAGAAAAGGCATTGAGGCTATGCATCAAACTCCTTCTTCAGAAGAATATCATCAAGTGTTATCTGAGAGACTAGTTCACCTTCAGAAACAATCATCTATGGCCAAAAAGAGAGGAAAAGGGAAACAAAAGAAAAAAGACAGTAGTCCACAGCGTGTAAGAAGAAGTTCCAGGCTTAAAGGGAAGTTGAGGAAAACACAAACGAAAGGACCCCATTTTATTGATTTGGGAGAAGAAACATCTGAAAAAACTCCATCTGGCCATAGTCCATCTCATTCTCAGTCAGACAATGAACATAGTTCATTTCATTCTCAGTCAGACATTGAACATAGTCCATCTCATTCTCAGCCAGACGTTGACATGAGCCCTTTTCAGCCAGATTTTGAAGACAATTCTCCTCCACGGCATTTTGGGGACAGCCCAATGAAAATGACACCTGAGATAGACCCAAAGCAGCAAGAAGTGTATGATTATATAGAATCTTTAGAAAAAAAGCAGCCACGGGTCCCAGTACTTCATCCACTCAGCCTCACACATCACAAGAACATCTAGTCCAATCATTGAAACAATAAGTCTTTGAGTTGGAGGTTTTAAATAAACACATTAAAAATGAAAATGAGGCATTGAAGGAACAAAGAAAATTGGACAAGATCATTCATGACAATACCATGCTACATCTGGAACTATGGCAGAAAAAGAACAGGAAATTGAAGAAGAAATGCCAGAAGTTAAGTAGAGCACTGGTTAATATCAAATTCAGATGCTTGATGAAGAAGCCCAGGATGTTAGCAGCACCAAGGAAGAGGAGAAGAGGACTGGATGTGTTGGCTGAAGTGTCAAGGCATATGAATTGAAGAAGGATTATCAAAATTTTGGTTGCATGAGGACATGCAACACCTTCACAATGGGGGTATGTTGAGTCTCAAATCTACATCTTTCTTATACACCTTTCTAGACCTTTTTCATTCACATGGACCTTCTAAGTCATCAATATCATTGCATATTAATTGTAAAAGAGCATTTAAAATGGTTTTTAACTATGTTTTGTGTCTGTTGTTTGATTTAGATTTTTGCTCATTTAGCTGCGGAATCTTGTCACTTTCCGCAGCTGCTGCAACTTTCCGCAGCCATTTTGTTAAAGTCTATATTGCAGGTGTCTTCAGGAAAATCGAGCCACATGGGCAAGTTAGAAATGACATGGACATGGATCGTGTCCTATTGGCTCAGTCAAATTCACCTAAGAAGGTTGTGGTCAAAGGTGGCCAAGTGGTGGTCAACCGTAGAGTCCCACGGTGACAGAACTCTGTTTCTCATAACGTGAAGATTTGCGTGGCCGTTTCTAAATCACCGGAGACATATCAACACCTGTAAACGGCTCCATAAGCCGAATCCAACATCCACTCTCCATAGATTTAATCCTCACGGCGGCCATAATTCTAGATCTCTGGACGTGATGGTTCACGTGTCTTCTATTAGCGCAGACTTTAGGGAATTAGTTATATCTCCCTCTGTTATAAATAATGCGTTCTCATACGCATAATAGTTAGATCTTCTTTAGCTCTGTAATGTAATTGCGTTGCCATTTTGTTGTGACATTATCTCTCTGTTATGACCGCATTTTAATATAGGAGAAGACTCTATTCATAAGCGTAATTCGTATTTGAAAGCTGCTCCCCAAGGTCTGTGCAGAGGGCCCCTGCACACACTGAGGTTTTGTGTATTACTGTATAGTTTCATGCTTCATTTCTTTATGTTCATTGTGACATTATCATTCACGTGTATATAGATTACATCTTTCATGGTATTTACATTTCATCTTTGTCCATAATATTTCATGTTTTATATTTTACTTATGTCCATAATCTTTTATGTTTTATGTTGTTGTTAACTGATCAGTGCTCTTGTTTCAGATTACAATAGGCAGCCCAGGCATTTGCACATCTTTTTATAATGACTAATGACATGGAATCAATATTGTCCTTCTGCTAATTTACTTTTCTTAGTTTTTGTTTAAATCCAGCACTGTTTTGTTTATTTCAGTCTTGCACATTTGCTTTAGTAGTTAGATTAGATATTAAATTGCTCATGTCATTTTCAGTTACCTCCGAAAGCCATAGCGAGACTAATGGTGAGGGATTGAAGTATGAGTGTTTAGTTTGATATTATTTTACTTTTCTGCAAGTTAGATATTAAACTGTTCATGTCATTTTCAGTTACCTCCGAAAGCCATAGCGAGACTAATGGTGAGGGATTGAAGTATGAGTGTATAGTTTGATATTAGTTTACTTTTCTGCAAGGTAGATATTAAATTGCTCATGTCATTATCGGTTACCTCCGAAAGCCATAGCGAGACTAATGGTGAGGGATTGAAGTATGAGTGTGTAATTTGATATTAGTTTGTTTTTCTGCAAATTAGATATCAGATTGCTCAAGTTGTTTATGATTACCTCCGAAAGCCATAGCGAGAGTAATGGTGAGGGGTCAGAATATGAGTTGATGTAATTTGATTTTAGTTTTACTTTACTTGCAATCTTTTATTTGAGTACAGTTTCTTTTGTGTTTAGACAGCAGCAAGGGTAATGGTTTTCATGATCAATAGTTTACTGTTTGTTTAACTAGAATAGTGGCACATTTTCATTTCCTTTTAGGAACTAATTTTGTCATTGTATGTTTCAAAATCCTTTTGAAGTTTGAAGTTTGGGAAATAATTATAAAGGACATCATTGCCTTGAACAATCATAACCATACTTGTCTTTTAGAATTTCCATCTCACATTAGGAAACCAACCAAGATAAAAAGAAAAAAAAAACCAAAAACGACAAAAAGTAAGAAATAGGTTATCTTGCACATATAGTGCGCCACACTTCGTCAGCTTACGAATCCTAGATTGACAAATTAATGTAGCAATTTAGGACACACTAAATTGGCCAAACACCATGTTCAACTAAGGTTTTCCTTTTTCGTAAATAATCTCTCTCAGTCCGGAAAATGATTAAACTTATACTGAGTAGATGTCATTTCATTTACTTTTAAGAGCTCGGAAAGACAAGTGCTCGACAATATTTTCACATTATCGGAGTCTGAAAAGAGCTAAAAGAAGACTCCAAGAGTTCCTTTTTCATCAATATCGAAGCTCGAAAAAGAGATAAAAGTGTGCTTCAAGTCCTTTTTCATTTTTATCGAAGCTTGAAAAATAAGGATTAAAGTATGCTTTGTGGTCAAATCATTCTTGAATAAGTGTGCACAACTAATCTATTGTATCAACTGTAAAACCTATTCAGAACACCATCAAACTGATTAAAAATACATGTTTCATAGCAAAAAAATGAATAAAAACCATAGTCACAGCATTAAATATGATTTGAAATCATCAAATGACTAATTAAAATAGTTTTTACCATTCAATTTTACCATTTGAGAAATAGGAGCTCTGGCCCAGTTTTTGAAGAAATATTTTTATGGCTCTGCCTAAGTGAAACTCTTCCCCTTGTGGGTCATTCCATGCAATGGTGTCGATAATGGGCTAAATAATTGTGACCAGGATGTTGAACCCCTCAAGTTAAATTTGAATTGTAAACCCATAAATGCGCTACTTTGATGAGGTGTAGTGCATTATACACGCAAACTACACTAAGACAAATATATATTAGAAAGGATGCAATGTTAATTCTACAAATGTAGGAATTACTCTAGCAACAAGAAGTAATTCCCAATCTCAACCTGTTTACTTTTGTTTCCTTACTCTACCTTGTTGATGTCTCTCCAATTTTTTTTACCCTAAGTCAATGGCACCAAGAGCAAAAGGTGTGGAGAGTATTTGTCACATTGCTAGATTGGAAGAATATAACAAGCATAAGGGTACCCAAAAAATGAATGTTTTCAAGAAATGATCACCTTAGATTCTTAGGATGAGTGAAGGTACTAAACATTTGAGAAGAATGCTAAAATGTAATGAACATAAAATAAATAACAACTCGAAATAACACGCCATAAAATAACTAAGCTTACTAGAAATATAATGAAAAGGTTGCAAACAAAGTTAAAAGCACCTACTAATGAAACGCCATAAAGAAACTAACTCTACTTGAAATGACATGCTAGAAACAGAATTGAAAGTAATGCAAAATGAAGTTAAGATTGTCTTTTAATGGAATGACATAAAGCAACTAAATCTACTTCAAATGGCATGCTAGAAAACTACTATATGAAACAAAGAATACTTGTAGGAAATGCTACATAAGTACAATTAGTGATAAGATTAACTAAATGATATTATAGGAATGAAAGATAAAAACAAACAAAGGTCCCTTACATATCCTTGAGTGTGCCCTTGTTATTCACTTGAGCCATGAGAATAATAGAATGCTATAAATATGAAACAATATTGCGAGAAACACAAAAATATCACATGAATTGAGACAAGCTAAGAAGATATTTTATTATTCATAAGAAAATACAATGTTCACTTCCCTCTTAGAGAGGGAAACCTCCAACAGAGTAGAGCTCAATTACAATAAAACTCGATGATTATTCCCTTGTTATCTAAGACTATTTATAGATTTATGATATCCAAAGCTCTAACTACTAATGGTCCCTTGCATAATAGGGTTTAACCACTTTATTTATTAACTATGGCCCATTTATAACTAATTGTGGTCCCTTTTCTATAATATGGTTCAACCACTTATAATTATTATTAATGTGAATAACCACTTATGGGCTTTATTGAATCAACTAACTAATTGTGACTTTGGCTAGGCCCCTTTGGCTTATTACATAAATAAAGGGGTTAAGGTTGGGCCCTAACATGCCCACTCCCATCAAAAGTAGCTTTGTCCTCAAAGCTAAAGCTGTGGAAACTGTTGAATAATAGTGGTTGGTTCCCATGTCATATCTTCTGGATAGGTGTCTTTCCACTTGATGAGGACTTTCTTTATCGTGCGGTCATGGAGATGTATTTCGTGAGTATCGAGGACCTATTTGGGTCGGAGCTAAAGTGAACATTCCTCATCCAATTCTAGCATACTTGTTTGAATCCTAAAATCATACCATACAACTTTCTTGAGGCAGGATAAATGGAAGACTGGATGGATTTTTGAAGTAGTCGGAAGGGAAAGTTTGTAAGTGGTTGCTCCTATATGTTGAAGTACTTGATAAGGCCCATAGAATGTTGGTGCTAGTTTTTGGTAGCCTTTTGTTTGAGAGAGGTATGCTTCTAAGGTTGGAGTCGCAGGAACACCTAGTCACCTACTTGAAATGACCTCTCTGAACGGTGTTGGTCAGCTTGTTGCTTCATTATATTCTCAGGTTCATGTATATTATCGTTGAGATGAGTGATCATGGCATCAAAATTGCGTAGGAGTTGATAAACTGCCTGTAATTTGGAAGATCGGGGGGTATAAGAAGTTGGTGAAGGTGGGAGTTGGCTATACACTGCCTCATATGGCGTCAGCTTGGCGGCTTCATGATAGTTAATATTATACCACCATTTAGCTAAAGGAAACCACTTCATCCAGTGATGTTGTTTATCTAAAGTGAAGCACCGTAGATAGATCTCCAAAAATTTGTTGACTGCTTCTATTTGACCATCGGTTTAGGGATGATAAGTTGTACTCAGTTGGAGTTGTGTGCCATGTCGCTTGCAAAGGTCCTACTAAAATTTTTTGGTGAAAGTAGGGTCTCGATCAAACATAACGGAAGTCATCTTTCCATCCACTTTTAAGATTTGGTCAATGAAAACTTGAGCCACCAATGTTGGGGTAAATGGGTGTGGTAGTGCACAAAAATGCGCATATTTGGAAAATTTGTCAACAACAACCATGATGATTGATTTTTTACCTAACTTTGGGAGACTTGTAATGAAATCCATGGTAACATTTGTCCAAATGAAAGTAGGGAGTGGTAAGGGTTGTAAGGTTCCAAACAGCTTGATTATTTCCCCTTTGTCGCATTGGCATACGTCGCATTCATCTACAAACGTAAGAATTTCATTTTTCATCTCGGTCCAAAAGAAAGAGTGGTGTGCTTGTGTATAAGTATTTTGAAAGCTTGAATGTCCTGCAACTGGAGAGGATTGAAACTCTTCCAAGAGGTGAGTTTTGAGGGTGGAGGTCAGGGATAGCACTACCCAATCCCTGTAGAAAAGAACCTCATCCTTCCAAGAGTAATCCTATGAGGAATTAGGATTTTCTCGTAATCTATTAACGAGTCAGGACAAAGAAGGGTGGGAGAACCATTCATGATGGGCTTCTTCAATCCAATATAGTATGGGTAAAGAGAGGAATAAAAGGGTACCCTCATCCTCCACTAGTACATTTGGCGGAAATTCCGACACTTGGTTCTGACACTTTTGACCAAATGTCGGAAATTTCCCCAAATTTTTTCAATCCCGCCCGAAACAGTCGCTATACCGACATCTAGAGAAAAGTGTCGCAATACCGACACTTAGACAAAGTGTCGCAATTGCGACGTTTGGAGGAAGATGTCGCAATTGCGACAATATGCCCCAAAGCGTCGCTATTACGATGGCTGCCTCCAAACGTCTCAATTGTGACACAATGTCTAAGTGTCGCAATTGCGACGTTTGGAGGCATCCGTCGCAATAGCGACGCTTTGTTTGCGACACAATGTCTAAGTGTCGCAATTGCGACATTTGGAGGCAGCTGTCACAATAGCAACACTCTAGCCACCGTCGGTATAACGACACTTATATGCAATAAATGACAGTTATATGCCTTTGCAAAAATGGTCGGCTTAAAGAGCAACGCGAGGAGTAGTTAATGGAGGCACCTTTACAATTGTGAATAATTTGGAGAGAAAATAGTAATAATGAGAGAGGATCCTTTAATTGCGTCTTTGATTTTTGAAGGTATGGATTTTCCAGCCTGCAATTCTATGCTGTCAAGAAAGACTCGCAATCCTCTGGAAACAAGACTATTGTGAAGATTCCTGGCAAAGAAACGGACATCGGGTTCACGACTGTTGATGAACACATCGTAGTCCGACGAAGAAGGCACCAAGGAGGGTATTCTCAGTGAATGAGGGATGTTGAAATATTAATTTCAACTACCCTGTCCTCTGGCCGCTTTCTAAATCTGTTTGAATGGCTCTGTCAAACAGCTGCTTTCTAAAACTGATGAACAGTCAATTTTGGTTTTGAAATCACAGTCCTTGCACACTTAAAAACAAAGCGTTGTATTGTTTTGGAAATAGAGAAATTTAATAGTAAACGCAGGATATTTTAATTCAAAAGAATGTGGTCCCATAGACCACAGACCAAATCAGCCATCCACATGGAAGCAGACGATTCGATCGCGTTATTTTTTGGCTCGCCTGCATTGTGGAATTCCGGACCCGAAACATTATAGGGCGGAATTAATTTGATTTTCGTGTCACAGTTTTCCTCCGTACGCAAAGCCAAAAAACGGACCCGAATTTTTATATGGCGTATTCTATGAAGTTTTCGCGTCACAAATTAGGGTGACATCAGCAGGCTATTTTGGAACGCGAATTTGTGATTGAAATCGGGTTTATTTTTTTTGAAGTCCGGACGTATGATATAGTTTTATTAATATTTTTTTATAAGTTTTGTTTCACCGCCCGATAGTTATTTAAACCATTGGCTCATATATAACATATGCACAAATATTTCACTTTGGGCATTTGTAATGTGGGCCCCGAATACTTTAAATAGGTACATATACATTAGACAGTTTAAAAGTTTTGAGGATTGCACCCCCAGTGCAATTGTTTGTTTATAATATTATATGATACATGTGAGATAAAGGTTTATTATTTATCATATATAAATAAATTTTATCAATATTGTACATTTACACTTTTTAATTCATAAATATATCTTTTTAATCCTCATTTTACTCCATGAATATGTTTGGAAATGAAATTTCAATAGATTAATTTTCTCCTAACCTATGTATCATCAATATTGTACATTTACATTCTTAATGATGAGGTGATGTCATAGGTAAATCCATGAATATCTCCTTTTAATCTTCATTTTACTCCATGAATATGTTTGGAAATGAAATTTCAATAGATTAATTTTCTTGCTATTATATGTTTTACGAAGATATGGTAAGGAATTCTCTCTTGTTCTTCTTAGAAATAATTATATGTAAAAAAATTTTTCAAAATAGATTAAAAAAATTATATGATAAAAATTATTAATTCATTAATATGTGTGTGTGTGTGTTGTGATGAATAATTTCATAGTTCAACTTAATGGTTCATTATATAATCATGTGACCATCACTGATGATATATCTTAAAAAGCAACTGAAAAGCCATGTGTACAAAATCGATGTATAGTCTAGAGAGTGGTTCTCATATCACTATGTAAATTGTTGTATGCTACTTCAACAAAATTATAAGATAAATTGTAATACACATCATATATGCACCATAACAATTGGTGCAGGGTAAAACCCACCTGCCACACCTTTGTACTCGATCCAATTTTCTTTGTCAACTCTTCTAGCTGTGGGAGTTTCCTCCAAGGATCATAATACCCCCAAGGCCTGTTATCACCCTAGTAATTCTTAGGTTGTGGGATAGGGATTTTTGTAGTTAAGAACACCAGGGGTAACCAAGAACCGCTTTGGGAATTCAAGATCTAGCCTTCTTGAACTCCAGAGAGGGATCTCTCTATATGATTTAGCTTTGTTTTAGTAACAGATATTAGGCTAGCTATGATTGTGTATTTGGGTTTGACTTTAAAAGATTCGTGGGAATAAAGAGATTTCAAGGTAAACCAGAAGGATCTACCAGAATATTAGGCAATGGAGTCAACTCTCTAGGCAAGCAGAACTAAGAAATAAGGCTCAAAGATGCAAATGTGCTAAGGGAAAGATAGGTGACCTTCTAAGGCTATTTATAGGCTTGATTTTATGGAGTGGATGGAATCTGAGCAAAAGGGCACTTAAGAATCCTTAAGCTACAGATAAGAATATTGAAGAAGGGGATCTAACTGGGAACCGTAGAACTGCCCATAAGGTTTTACGAACAGGCTATTACTAGCCTACCATCTTTAAGGATGCCAAAAAATTCGTGCAGGCCTGTGATAGCTGCCAAAAGGGCAGGACGCCCTGGGCAGTCTGATGAAATGCCTTTGAACCCTCAACTAGTGATTGAACCATTTGAACGTTGGGCACTTGATTTTGTTGGCCCTATTAGTCCTCCCTCAAACCAAAAAACATACATCCTAGTTGCAACCAAATATTTCACTAAGTGGGTCGAAGCAGAGGCACTTTCAAAAGCTACAGAGGACTCTGTAGTACAATTTCTTTTCCAAATCTTTGTGCGCTATGGTCTCCCAAGGGACATAATCACAGATGGAGGACCATAATTTGTAGGTAATAAATTAGCTGAAACATTGCAAAACTACCACATTCAGCACAAGATTAAAACTCCATATCACCCACAGTCCAATGGCCAAGTAGAGAGCACGAACAAAGTAGAAAACATTAAAATGCCAACAAGTTTCGAAACAGGGAGCTTATTATCACTAATCCTGTTTAATTTTTCCTTAGTTGATCATTATAGACTAGAAAAACATAATATGAATGAATGTAAACTTTAAAGAAATACACTGAAAACAAGGAAACAAATGAGACTTATCTTATCACCACGAGAATCCTTAGCTATGATGTCTCTGATCTCTTTCCAGTTTGCTGCTTTCACTAATTGACTCACCAAGTTCAATATAACCAGCAAATAAGACTATAGTTGTCTTGAGAAATTTTATTCACACTAAATACTTCGAATTTTGAAGTATTTATACAAAAAAAATGTTTACAAAATATCTCAGGAATTGAGATAATCTTTTAATAAAAAACAGGAAAGAAAACTTAAAAAGAGGGACAGCTGCAAAACAGTTTGCAAGGTGTTACCTTTTTACAAGCAAAAATAGAACTGATTATTCTAATTTGAACTGATTTTTGTTGTGCACTTTAACCCTGTATTTTTACCATTTGAGGTAACAGTAAAAAATGAATTTCCAAGTGAATTTCCTGTTTTTTATCCATTAAATTCACAGCAGATCTGTGAATTCTTGCCACTTTTCTGCAGAGGGGATCTTCATAGTCTTCAATTTTCTGTAACTTTCATCTGCCTCTGTATACTTGGAAAAGTTAGGCTTGATAGTGAACATATGCCGGATCTCATTATCTGAAAAGAACAGATTTTCAAAATACTGAAGAAGTATTTTGCCTGTTGGTGATCCTTGAGGCAATTTTTGTCTGGCTTGCTCTTTTGCATGATTTCTGATTTTTAGATCATAATCTTTCTGAGGCATTAACTTGTCATTCAATGCGTGAATATCAGGCAAACCTGCTTCTAGCAATGTTTTTTATTTGGCTAAAAATCTTGAGATGGATAAATTCATGTCTTTACACCGGTCCTCTAGATTACTCATTATGTTTCTTTTGTTCAGGACCTTTTTGATTTGAAGAATGGTTTCTGTTATATCAACAATTTTCAATTCTTCCAACTTTTCCCTGGTTTTACTGTTTAAAAAAGCTATGAGTTGGATTGCTTGGGCTGGTTTACTATCAATTTCCCTCTTAGTCTTGTCAATCTCTGCACTAGCAACTTGAAGTAACTCCCTCTGTTCATAAATTATCTGAATTGAAGGCCATTGAGAATGAATGCCTTCAATAATTTTGGTCCATAAATGATTTTTTATATAGGCCACTTGATCTGTAAGATTTACTTGTGCTTGCAGAATCTTTACCTGTTCTTGTAGTCGATCAACCCTTTGCTCATGTCCTCTAGAAGTAATCAAGGCATCATTTTTGGAATTTTCTAAATTTTTAATAGTGCCTTTCAAACTAAGAATCTCTTTATCTTGGTCTTGTAGTGTGCTCCTATGTGAGGATGAAGAAGAAGAGGCAGAGATTAGAGAAGTAATTGGCACTGCAGTTGCCAGTACTCCTTTCGGTGCCAAGTGTTCTGCCAAAGTAGATGGTATAGCAGTGTTTACAGTGGGGATCACTGTAGGAATGACCATTGGTTGTGCTATTCTTAGTTCTTCATTCTCTTTCATTAGAGCTTCTATTTGACTTTCCATTGTTTTTATCTGATCTGTCATTTGATGTACAAGCTGCTTTAAATCATCATTCTCTATTTTTTGCTATAGAATTTCTTTTGCTTGAGAGTTTTCACTCTAAGGAAACTTCAATTGTTTTCTAAGAGCAGCTATATCCTCATTTTTCTGTTTAATTAAGACTTTTTCCCCTTCAATGTTGGCTGGTCACCCCCTGCTTGAATCACTATATCTTCTAGTGATTTTATTCTTAAATTATTAGCATACAGTGAGGCTTTGTCCAACTTCATTTGATGTTGGAGGTTGAGCACTGTTTTCTCAAGCCTAATTGATTTCATAGTTTTACTGACAATTTTGGAATATAGCATTTCAATATTGCTCCTATGAAATTCAATTTGATCTAATTCATGAATGGCATCTGCATCCAATTCAAGACCTGTTTTGGAATAATCTGCCACTGATTTTGGCTCAACCACTGTAGGCTTCAAGAATGACATTACCAATTTATTAGATGAATAATCAAATGCTGAAAGAAGCCTGTCTTTGTTTCCAGGATTTTCCTTAAGAAATCTAGAATGAGCTTGATTCTTGAGCTCATCATCCTTCTCTTTAATCTTTCTGAATCTGATCTGAATCTCTGACTCTGCATTGTCAGTTTCCTGAGAAGAAGGAGGCAAATCGACAGTAGCCTGGTTTTCCTTCATGATTGTATCTTTTTGTTGTGTTCCAATTTTTACATTTTTAAGCTCTTTTAATGTTTGAGTGACTATTCTTGTTGCTTCATCATCTATATCAATATTTACAGCCTTATCATTTTCTTCTTCTGTTGACTTGCTTCTTTTACTACAAGGAGTTCTAAATTTTATGTCCTCAATAGTCTCAGCTATGAAACTACCTCCTTCTCTGTCTCTTTTATGTACATTATCAGTATCTTTTCTTGTAGAAGCCACCTGTACTGTCTGTTCAATCTGTTTGCCTTTGCCACTGTCTACCTGTATTACCTGTACTGCCTGTGAATCATCATCGGATAGGATGTTTGGCTCCCATTCAATTTTATTTATATATATTTCAATATGGGGCTTAGGATCATGCAAGTAAACAGGCAACTTACATTTTACCCTTGCTGCACTCAAAATACCTTGTGGGTCATACTTCCATGTAAAACTACATGGGAACTTATACTCTTTAAGTTTGACATTTATCTCATTGGCAGCTTCTCTGTTATTCACAATGAATGCCCCAATTTGATTTTTCAGCTTAAATTGGGTCTTTTTCTTGAAATCTATGAAGTTGATTTCATCTACATTCAATAGTTGTCTCAGATATTCTAAAGCAAGTATTCTTGTAGTAACAAATCTGGGTAACTTATATGGGGCCAGGGATGAGCCATACACTCTGATTTCTATATGATTTTTATATAAATACCAATCTCCAGTTTTGTAGCTCTCTGATAACTGCAGAATTCTTCGTGTCTCATCATTGATCCTAGGGATCTCCTCTTTTTCCAAGAGATACATAGCAGGGGCTATAAATGAGTCATTGAAATCTGTAAAACTATACTTTCTGTTCCATTTCCTTAGAATAGATGACCAAAATACTACTGATAGAACTTTTCCTTTTGCATCCACTTTCTCACATACAATTGGAAACTTATCTGTTTGATAATATAGGAAGAGGTGGAGTAGATAAGAGGAGTATCTGAAAACTCCTTCTTCTGGTAATCTGGATAACTGATAATGCATACTTTCAGCAATAAATCTAGCAAAATTGAACTGAATGGATGGTGATTGACCAGGGCTTAGAGTTGACAGAAACCCTAGGATAGCCACATCAATGAATTCATCACTGGCGAATCCTAGTATGAAGGAGAGCATTGAGACAATCTGTCTAGTTTCATATGGGAAATCAACGGTGTCGAAAGGAGGATTTACTTAGGAATATCAACTTGATTTGGACAAAAAGTCTGGTATATTTTGAATCTAGTATTGAACTCCAAATCAAGATATAGTTGGGTTAAATCTTCTATTGATAGGGAAGCAGAATTGGGGTCATGATTCATTTGCAGCATGGAATTTATCGACTCTTCAATGATGTAAAACAGGATATCTTTTTCTTTTTTTACAATACATATTTGTTCTAGCATATAATAGGCTTGGCATAATCTGATAAAGTCAGGAACAGAATGAGTGAGAGGGACAATATATTTAGGCAGATTGGATTCCCAAATAGGAATATCTTTGTCACTCTTTTCCATTGATTTTCCACAGCACCAATTACAAACATCAAGCAGGTTAAATTCTACATTAGGGTCTAGTATTCTACAGTCTAGATCAACTAAAGGGTTGTTCTCTGGAGAAATGACTGGAGGCTGGACTGGTTTGACCACTTCTGTAGAATCAGCCGTGAGTACAGGAGTTGGTTTGTCAATTTTGAAGGACACAGGCTGAGGAATCTTTGCAGAAGACTTTTTTTGAGATTTTGGGCCTCCATTCTTGGGGGTTACCTATTTCTTGGTCATTTTTAATAATGAACGAAGCAAGCTTAAACGGTTTGCTAAGTTCCTTTACGAGAAACAGGGGTTTCTTGGCGAATTTCTACTGAAAATGGGGTTTCTAAGCAGGGTTTTTAGGAAATGCAAGGAATTTAAAGCTCGAGACGTGTATTTAAAATCGATTTCAACAGCAAAACGGACCAGGGTATGGAAAAAACTGCGAGAAAGGGCAATTAGGGATTCCAGGGAAATTTTGACAGAGTTTTCCCTGAAAAATGGACACTTTTTTGCAGTAACTTTGGTAATTATTTGAAATCGACAGGAATTTTGAAATCTCAGAGGGCAACTTCAAATAAAAGTACCTGGAGAACCAGCGGAATTCGGTTGAAGACGTTGCAGAGGTGCTCAGTCTTCAATTTTTTGAAAATGGCTTCGCAGAGGATAATGTAGTACTTTGTAATGGAAATTCAGGGCAATGGGCGTCGAAAAATGGTACTGGTAGGTTGAAAATGGCTCTGCAAAGTTTCTCAGGGTTCAAACGACGTGATTTTGAGGAAAAACGGTTCTGCAATGTTTTTACAGCTTTAAAGCGAAAAGGTGAAAATTTGAATGAAAAATATAGTTTTAATGTATTAAATGATGGTATAACCATAGTTAAATGACATTAAACTCGGGTTAAATGGGTGATGTTTAGGGAATACCGCTAGTGGTATTCGCGAGGGTAAATGGTGGTAAGCGAAAACTAGCTTTTCGAACGCGATACAACGTGGTGGCGACACGTAAGCGCGGGTGGTTTGGAAAAACCACCCATTTTGCGCGGCTTTGCCAAAACATCAAACGATTACTTTATGAGCGTGAAAATGTATTAGCGTCGTCGAATCTGGATTCAACGAGCGAACGGCCACGATCAAAAGGAAAGGTGCGGGGAAAAGGTAAGTTATCGGGTTCACTTTGGGCCATTGATCTTGGGAAACCATCACTATACCGACATTTAGAGAAAAGTGTCGCAATACTGACACTTAGACAAAGTGTCGCAATTGAGACGTTTGGAGGAAGACGTCGCAATTGCGACACTATGCCCCAAAGCGTCGCTAGACGGCTGCCTCCAAACGTCGCTATTATATGTTTTACGAAGATATGGTAATGAACTCTCTCTTGTTCTTCTTAGAAATAATTATATATAATTTTATTTTATTTTCAAAATATATTAAAAAAATTATATGAGAAAAATTATTTATTCATCAATATGTGTGTGTGTGTTGTGAGGAATAATTTCATAGTTCAACTTAATGGTTCATTATATAATCATGTGAGCATCACCAATGATATATCTTAAAAAGCAACTGAAAAGCCTGTGTACAAAATCGATGTATACTCTAGAGAGTGGTTCTCATATCACTATGTAAATTGTTGTATGCTACTTCAACAAAATTATAAGATAAACTGTAATACACATCATTTATGCACCATAACAATTGCCATACAACTAATTTGTTTTAGGATACATGTGGCATTCTAGGGCTAAATTCTATATGATGTGTATATCAATCTATTAGGTGTTGGTAAGTTGTGAGTATCTAAGAAATGATAAGGAATATCCATACATCATGATCTTGTAATGTGATTATAAATTGTGTCTATAATTTCCATAAAATGTATAAATGATTTGTTTAAAAAAATCAACACAATCAACCCTAAACAATGCTCATGAAGTGGAATGTCATTGGCGAAACCAAAATGATGGTCACATGTCCCATTTCTATGGTAATGGTGATCATATATATGTTGTAGCGACACTTGATGAGTAATTAAATAAATCTCAGAGTGTGACTCATTGTGCCATATTTTTTTAAAGGATGATTTGTTTTCCTAGTTTTTACTAATTTGTTAACATATTTTATTCATTTGGAAAGCTAATTAATGATGCTTTAAGTAATTAGGACCTAATGAGAGATCATCTTCACATCTTCACTGAAATATATTTGGTAATTGTAGTCACTATATGGACCGCACATGCATGCTACTTAAGACAAATTGAAATATAAACTATAATACACATCTTATATCTGCCATAACAATTGTCATACAACTTATTTACTTCTAGATACATATGAAATACTTCAGGTAAATGCCATATTATGTGTATACCAATATAGTAGGTGTTGGTAAGTTATGAGTATCTAAGAAATGATAGGGTATCCACACATTAGTAGTGCCCTGGTGAATTTTTTGCATAATTTTCTATTTGTTGTAATTTTGTTGCCTAGATTTGTTATAGATTTCAAATAATATTTACAATTATCTACCAATTGTTCTTTATAAAGAAGAAGTACAATAAGTAGTCACCTAAAAGTGAGCCATGTGAAAATATTGGTAACATGAGTAACCCGGTAAGCTGTAAATGAAAAGTGAATAACCTCCACTCACCAACAAGTGGCAGGCAGGGTTGGAATTTGGATTTCTCTTTACCCGTCACACAATTTTTTTTGACGTTTTGGTCATTATTTTTCTAGTCAATAAACGTTACGTTTAAAATTTTTCACTTCATTAATGATGTTCTCGTAATAAATTAACCCTTCACCAATAAAAGTTTGATTAAAAAAATTGAACGCTCTTCCATTTTATTTGGATTTTGGAGTGTGATATATCTGTGTCATGGAATTTTAATACCTAAAGTTTCAAGAGAAATAAATGATTCTTGTCAAACTAATATTTCCTCAATATATGCTATGATCTACTAAAAATTACTTCAAAAATCAAGTAACCTTCCAATATAAAAAAAAAAACATGAACGAGCTTTCCCTAAATTGCAATAAATTTATGTTTATTATTAATATTGCATAATCTGTCTTATAAAAATTGCATAATCGGACTAAGAACAAATCCTCAATGCATTTTTTATTGTTGTTGTGATTAAAAAAATGAGCCAAAGAACGCTAAGGCACTCAGAGAAATCAATCTATGTATTATTTCTCACAAAATCATGTTTAGTAGTGGAGACTAAGCGCTAGATTTTTTTCTGTCCTCAATCTCTCTATTAATTATGTCTATGTAGCTATAAGAATAACAAGCCAAAGAAATCTTAGGCTTCCAGAGAAATTAGTCTCTGTGTGCAGAAATTGATGATTACTGTTGACTATATATATATATATATATAATTTAATGATTAATAATAATTAAATTAAAATTCTTAAAAGACAAAATAAAAGCCTAATAATCACGAACTATTATGATAATTTAAAAATATAGAACTCAGGCTGAACATATTTACAAAGATACCAAGAAAAGAAGAGTGCATGTGCATGATAACCTCTTTCTTGACAACCTATGAATTCCATTCTCAATGAAGACTCAAGACTCAACTAGATTGGATTGTGTATCAAAATAGTAGGAATGAATCAAAGTTCAATGAATGAATAACTTGATCGAGAAAATTTATAGGGAAAGGTAACTTGACTATCAATCTACTAAACCTCACTTCCATGATTAAAAAAACACCCCCACCTTCTCAGTGGTCCCATCATGGTCCACCTATTGAAAAACAACCAACAAATATTATTTCTTTTATATTTTTGCATGCCCATTGGACAATGATTTACTATGGTTTTCCTACTAAATTCCAATAGATGATTATTCAAAAATATTGAGAATTAGTTTAGTCTCAAGGCATAGCCAAGAGTCTTACTGGATAATTATAGATTACCTCTCCATTGGATGATTGTACATTTTTCATCTACTTTTTCACGTGAGTTTCAGTTGATGCTAGATCTTTGCCTTCTATTTCTTTAGTGAAGCTAAGAGTTAACTTTGATCTTACATTAATAACTATAATTGCATGAATATCCATGCTTTTATACTTCCCCACTGTGGTCAATGTTGATGTATGGTTTTGGCCCATTGATCTTACAATTAACCTCACTATTCATATTCACTTTTCTCCAGTTCAGCCCAATAAAATAAGGAAAACAGAAAATGAAGTCCTGATTTTTCTTTCCAGTGCTCCTACATAATACAAATACTCTTAAAAACCAATTAATATATAAATTGTCATCATTCATGCTAAAATCAGTTTGAATTTTTTTAATGAATATGCTTACAATTAATAGATTACATTGCTCACAGAATAAGAGATAATTTAGAACTATGATTTCACAATAATAAATTATCGGGCTCCCACAGGGCGATGAACTTGGTCGGATGTGACCCTTCTGTAGCAGCTCCTGAATCTGCCTCTTGATTTCATCGTTCTCCATAACAGAGCACCGATAGATCGGTCCGTTGGGTAGCGGCGCACCTGGGGTTAGATCAATCGGGTGCTTGACTTGACAGTGTAGAGGAACCCATGTGGGTGAGGTGAAAATGTCCCCGTACTCCTCCAAAACCTTATCCATTTGTTGTTGTCGTGTAGAGGAGCCTTTTCTGGAGGTCGTGGCCATAGTCTTCTTCTTTCCCTGGGGGCGGATCATCAGGAAAATGAATTTCCTGGTTTGGGAAATGAGCTTACTGCATTGTTTTCCAGTAACCAAAGAGATAGTAGCAGGAGGTGGTACCTCTGGTATCCTGCACAAATTATTTCCAAAAGTAACAATAACAGCACGAGGCCGAGACTCATACACCGCATGACGCTTCCACAAGTATGGTTGTCCTAATAATACATCAGAAAAATCAATAGGAACAACGTCGCAAAATACCTCATCTGTGAAGGGCTTGATGCTATAGGGAAGGCGGCACTGTTGGCTGACGCGGAGATCTCGTCCTTGGTGAAGCCACCCGATGGTGTATGGATGTGGGTGAGCTGTGGTCGGCAAGCCCAACCACTTCACGGCATCTGCCGAAATGAGGTTCTTTTGGCTCCCATTGTCAACAATGAACTATACCGGGGAGCCCTTTACCCACATCTGGGAGTGGAAGAGATGTTCCTCCTCCTCTGGACCTTCTGGTTCCTCCTTCTGGATCTTTGTAGTGGCAACAGTGGCATTGGGCTCCACATCAATAATTTGTTTCCATTTTTCATTCCCCTTGTCAGGTTCTAATTCAGATTCAGAGCATGCATTTGACTCAGAAGCCCGCACCTCGGCCACCAGCGACTGCTTGGCCCGACACTCACTTGTGTTGCGAGTGGAGCTCTTATGGAACTCACACCACTTTCCCGTGTCCTTCTTTGGCTTTGCGGTGTTTTTCTTTGCTTGTGGCTTCGACAAGTTGTCTTGAGTCACCGTGCCTTGGCTCTATCCTTTGTTCTGTGGTTTGGGAGCACATTTCCCTTGCTTTTGATTCGCAGATCCAAAGTCTCGCTTCTTCTGTTTGAATTTCTGCTCAATCTTGGCAGCATACCAGTATGTCGTACCAAGCGAGGAGATGTCAAGGAACTCCATTACCTCCTGAATGTATCTGTGCAGACAACTGCGATACTTTAGCACCAGATGTTTCTCTGAATCTTTGATACCCAACTTGGTGCGCAGGGTATGGAACAGATTCGTCAGCTCATGCACATCTTGATCCCTTTGTTGCCGCAGCGTGGTCCATTGTATGTACTTGTCCTCATAGCTCCCCACGGGATAGTATTGTTCCTTGACGGCGTCTCGGAAAGAATTCCAAGTTGGTACAGCCGAGAACAGAGAGGGTTCTGTCTGGTCCTTGTTCTCACAGTAGGTTTCCCACCAGTCCTTAACATGGGGGGTAGCTTTGAGGAGTGTAAAAATAATCTTCTCCCGGTCTGAAAAGTCATGAACAGAGAAATATCCTTCTAATAGATTCAACCATCTATCTACGGCATCTGCGTCTATTTGACCCTCAAATATGGGAATGCCAAAATTTACTTGTACCTTAAAGGGAGTCGCAACTCCAGAGTGGCTACTGGATGCAGATGCGCCGCCGGTGGGCAGCCGTTGAAGGATCTGAGCAAAGCTATCCATCATCACGTTCCTTTGTTTTTCGAGGGCCTCCTCGAGCAATATTTTGATAGGATCTCCTGCTCTCTCATCTTTCTTTTCGTCCCCCATGGGCGTCCGTCGAGGTTTGCGAGGCTGATCTTGCAAAGGTTCCACCAGATCAAGCCCTAGCTCCTTATACCCCGACCTCGTTGGGGACATGCAAAGAAGGATCGAGAAAAAACAGACCCCTCTGATACCACTGATCCGGATTTATGCAGGAACGCAACAGAATAAACATATAAACATAAAGACAGAGATGCAGCGGAAATAACACTTCATTTCATTAATATCAAAGAACTGAAATTTGCTTACAGACAGAATGGAAATAAAACTAGCTAGGGCGCTGGTAGCTATCTCTGAGGAGAGATGTGGCGGCTACAGGCCTCTGAACTGCATTACAATGAGGCTCGAGGGCCTATTTATTATTGAGAAACAATGGAGAACCCTAAACATCCAAAAACCTAACCCTAGGAGATGAAGCGCCAAAACTATGGGCCCCGTTTGGGTAAATTGGTGTTTCAACTTCCCAAGGACGTAACTTTGGCATACTATCTTTGTTTGACGCACATGATACATCATTAGAAAGATCTATCCGACGACTACAACTTTCGCCACAACTATATTTTTAGAATAGAATGATACAGAATGATATTTTCTGGAGACGCGATGCCCAAAAAACGTCGTTTAGGGCCTCAAAACGGCTACGGAAGTTCAGGACCCGAAAAACTGCTAAAAATAGTAAGTTGTGCCGAAACTGAAAAACTGAAAGAGACAATGGTGGGGCCCCAAGTGGAATAGGCGGGTGGCCACCAGTATCCACCTGGATCATTGAGTGAGCCAAAAAAGTAACTTTCCTTACTTTTTGAGTACAGCCTTGCAATTGCGAAGAGGACTAGTGTTGCAAAATTATTGGTAAGTGGAAATTAAAGGGTGTAAGAACGTTTTTGAAAAAATTTCAAACATCAAAATTAAGTCTTCTATCCTTCCTAGCACCTCATGGAAAACGAGAATCCGCAAATTCTAGTCGTCAAATATGTGCAAAATGCCTTATGACGGGCAAAATGGAGGACTGGTCCTATGCTGCTACATGAGTTAGGGTTTCATGTGGCAACAAGGAACCTTGTATAGTTTTTCAAGGATAGGAAAGGAGAATATTGTCAGTTAATCATCACATGAAACTTCATCACCATTTGAAAATTGTGTCCGAATTTGAAACAATAAGACTACCCAACTATTTCATTATTTAATTTTGATTGTGTAATACAAAAAAATATCCTAGATAACTTAAATAATGTAAGCACTTTTGCAAAAATTTAGTGGAGAGAACCTTCAATTACATTTATTTTTAAGTTCCACTTGCATTTTAAGCCATTTTAATTAGTCTTTCATGGCTATCTCATAAAAATTTCAACCTCTTGTAGAAATTTGTTTGTCACTTGTATTAGAAATGCAAAAATCAAATGTAAATAAAAATGATTTGAAATGCTAAAATTCAAATGTGTGCTACATAAAAATGATTTTTTTAAAAACTACATTAACGTTTGATATCACGCGCGCATTCACCCTCAGCTCTTGCAGAACAGCATTCGCCCTCAGCTCTTGCAGAACAACATTCGCCCTCAGTTCTTGCAAAATGGTAAGTTCTTACTGTAGGCCCTTCCTCCTGTAGTAGGGTTGACCCTATTTGGGTTTTTTTGGAGCCTCTGAGAATACAAAGGTTGTGATTGATTACGGGGCACTGCCTATATTTGTGGAACTTCTTACCTCTGGGAATGATAATGTTCGAGAACAAGTAGCACGTTCATTTTAGAGGCATAAAATTATTCTTCCCAACTATCTTTATACGTCTATAATTTTGGAATTTGATTTAAAAAACTACTACCCAACTTTGAGTTCAACTGGTGTTCGTGTAAGGCTATTTGGGCTTTGGGAAATATTGCTGGAGACTCTGCATCATTTAGGAATCTTTCCCTCAGTCATGGAGCTCCGAGGCAGGTGCTTGCCCAGTTGAATGATACTGCTAGAATTTCAACGATACGAAATGCTACATGGGCTCTGTCAAATTTTTGCCGTGGTAAACCCCAAGCACTATTTGAACAGGTAAGAAGAATACATTTTCTGCCTCTTCTTCTTAGTTCGCAGATACTGTGGATTTTTTTGTATAGATCTTGGTGCTTGGTAGATTTGGACATAATATGGACCTAGGCGCTTGTTCATTACAATGACTCCGTCATCAGGTTTTAGAAAATGCTCAAAAATTTGGGTTTCACAAGGGGATTACCCTTGCTTGCAGTTATCGATTATCAATCACATTCAAAAAAAGTCTTTCGTAGCATTGCTGAGCTCTTTGTAGGTGAATTTCCGAGGCAATTTCACAATATCTGAACTAAATTTGTCTGTCCTTTTCAATACTCTGCGCTTGTAACAGAACCAGACAAACAATCTAGTGGCCAATGCAACAACAACAACACCTCCTATTGCAATGCATGCAATTCACCCTCTCTGCACGCATGAATGACTATGGCACCCTCTTTTGTGAACAGGTACTGGAGCTGAAGGTACTGGTTTCCATTAGGATCGTGGAATTCAACATCCAAAATAGTATCAAATTCCATTGCAATAGTATTCCCCAGCGAGGGCAACAGTTCATTGAGACCTATTGGACTCATCACCCCCAAATAGCCTCCAGGGCTACCCAGAGTGTGATCATCTGGAGCAATAACAAATGCTCATCCATCCCCAATTGAAACAAGAACAGGACCCACATTGGTTACAGAAAAAGAGAAACATGTTTTGAAAGAAGAAGAAACTTTTGTATTAGGGTCCAGAAATCTAACTGGTCTATTGTACAATTCCCTACCTGCACTTCAAATTGGTACTCCCAACTCCATGCTAAGGCTCACTGTGCCATTCTTTAGATGAGCATCTTAACCTGAAGTTTGATTCCAAAAAACCCAAGTCCCGTGTTCTATGCCCAAGACCTCTGTTACAACGAGTAGAGTTCTGAGCGAAATACTTTACAATAGGAAGCAAAAGAAACATTGCAAAATTGCTCCGCTTTAGACTGATAATTTTTTGTGCGAAAATTCAACTGCGGACAGTAAAAACATAATATCAAACACAACCAATCCATAATGGAATTTGAACATGAGGATTTATAACCACAGAAAACCCTCTCCAGGTTAAAATAATTTCAGAATGGCTTTAAGATTATACTAATGAGCGCTTACAACACCATAGCAATTACTGTCAGAATGAAATCTACTGGAAGCAAAGCCCTTGTACAGTTTCTACATTTCCACAGTGGAAGCAAGAATCTTGCTATCTCTCATGATCTGGTTCTGTGGTCAAATCCTTTGCTATGGCTGTCTTGTTCTGCTAAACGTGGATCTGTCTTAGCTTTGGCTCTGGTTCTCATTTAGGATCATGGCTATCTGATCTTGTTGTGGCTTTGACTATACAAACTTGTTCAATAGGAAAATGTTGACTCTGCTATATATAGGAGCTTCAATGGGTGCTCTCAAACACTTTTTTGGGAAACTTTGTTTTGTCTCTGATTCAAGGCAGAACTATGTTGGCCTTGGTTTTTTAGTCCTTGGAACTTAGTTCTCTCATATTTTCCATCCTATCCCCAGTTTTCTATCGAGAAAGACATAACTTCACGATATCAAAATTAACTATTTTTGGCCATTTATCTTTAGTAATGGTACAACCTTAATTTGGTGCATTCGTACAGTATCTGAAGAGCACTCTCAAGCTGTTATTCAGTATTTTAGCATAACTACTACATTTAACTACCATGCTCTAATATTTATATCAACCATAAGCATTCTTAAGGTAGTTCCACGTTTGTGAAGCAGAAGGAATGCTTCTGACAACTTCTTATCATAGTGGTACAATTTTGTTCGCAGTTTATCTTTTATAAACCTCCAATTTTCCAAACGTAGTAGAGACTACAGTTTGCATCTGAAATTTTGGACAAATCTGTTTAGTATTCTATAGAAAATGCATTAAGAATAAAAAAGCCCACAATTTGTAAAAAGCCCACAATTTTGTAAAAAGCCCACATTTTGTAAAAAGCTCACAATTTGTAAAATGCCCACTTTTATTTTCTTTTTGCTTATATATTGAGCTCCCATTGAGTTCAACAAGTCTCGAGTTTTCTACACCATTGAGAGAGATTTATTGTTTTCTTTATAGGATAATTTGCATCAATGGAAGAAAACATTGGAGCTGGAAAAAAAATTCAAAAGGGTGAAAGGGGTGATGGCAGAGTTTATTGCCCTTGTAAAAAATGTTGTATGAGAAATAATGTTAGAGTTTTAATAGCAACAGCAACAGTGCATTGTAGGAAATATGGGCACATTGATGGTGGATCAAATGACTATCGTCCCGTGGTAATTAATTATCTATCTTCATTTTGATTATATCGTAAAATTTTATAATATTTTAATATTTTTTATATGCGCACTAATGTTTAATTATTAATGTTTGTAATTTTCATAAAGGCACAGTTGCCCCCCAACTTTTTGCAGATGATCAACCAGCTTCCATAGCAAAATAGTAGTAGATTAGATGATGTTGCACCAGTACAAGAGAATATTGCAGCAAATATTAGTATTGGAAATGATGTTGTACAAGGTGAAGAACATGAAGCGAATAATGAAGGTAATTTTAATGATCCCATGGAGGTAGATCATGATGACAGTAATGAGACAGTTCACATTAATGATGGGACAAATCAAATGCTCCAAGACTTGTATGGTGAGTCAGATAATGGTGGTGGAGATAGCAGTGACGGTATTTATGATGTACCTCTGATTGAAAGGTCAAGTGAACGACTTTTTGAACACTAAAATGCAACTCTTCTCTCTGCTACATTGTTGCTGGTGAACTTAAAGGTTATGAATAATTTGTCGAACAGATGTATGACACAACTCTTAAGGTATGCAATATGTATATATGATCACATATATGTAAATGTTGATTATTTTCCCTTTTTTTAGTTGTAATAAATGTGTAAAATAATAACCTATATATAAGTTATTATTTTACACATTTATTACAACTAAAAAAAGGGAAAATAATCAACATTTACATATATGTGATCATATATACATATTGCATACCTTAGGAGTTGTGTCATACATCTGTTCGACAAATTATTCATAACCTTTAAGTTCACCAGCAACAATAGCAGAGAGCTGGTGAACTTAAAGGTTATGAATAATTTGTTGAACAGATGTATGACACAACTCCTAAGGTATGCAATATGTATATATGATCACATATATGTAAATGTTGATTATTTTCCCTTTTTTTAGTTGTAATAAATGTGTAAAATAATAACTTATATATATATGTGTGTGTGTGTGTGTGTGTGTGTGTGTGTATATATCATAGTTATCAAAACCGGCCAGTCAGGACGGCTGCCGGTTGGAACCGGCCTTGCAACCCGGTCAATAGCCTATTCTCACCTGTTTTCACCGGTTAACCAGACCTAACTGGCCGGTTAAGTAAGGAACCAGCCAGTTTATGCATAAACCGGCCAGTTCCGTACTTAACCAGCCGGTTAGGTGCTCCTCCATGAGTTGCAAATTCCTCAGTGTCTCCTCCATGAGCTACAAATTCCTCTATTATACTAGCAACAAACTTGTCTAATAACTCATACTCAACACCTTATAGTAGCAACAATACACATGATGACTGATAAATACAAGGTTGGCTAGCATAAAATCCCTGGCAGCATGCAACTCATCAAGTGTACTTGATGACAATTTATGTTCTCAAAACAATCAGCAGCAACCTTATTTCACACTCAGCTAGGAACTGTCAGACCCTCTCTCTCTGCTCACACATAGCAGCAGCATAAATACAAAACCTTTCACACAGCATACAAGCAATTATATCATGGCATCAAGACTGATGCAAATGGTCTGACACCACTCAAGGGACAACAACATACAACGTAATGAAAATGTGACTGGAAATAATAAATTGACCACTAGAAAATTCCCGCTTGGAAATGCACTAAACTGGCTACTGAGTTTTCTGGGTTTTAATGAATCTTTTCAGTGATAAATTTTGTCAAACACATTGTGAGCAGACTGCTGAAGTTGTAATGCTCTCTCAACTTGTTACAAATAGCACTAATAGTGGGTTTCATAAACCAATTTAATACCTCTAAGTGTTGTAGATGTTTTTCTAGAAATTTATTGGCAAGCAAACATAGATAATGAAGAATACAAGATCTTCAAAATGCTGGTCTAATATATATATATATATATATACTAAACCCAGAATTTTCTTTAAGGCTGATACAATGAATTGACAACAGATCTGAGTAGGGACAGATTGTATATTATAATATTAACTCAGCAATAAAACACAGTGAATAATATAAGAGAAACCTGATACATTACTTCAACAAGTTTGCTTATGTATTTTTCAATGATATGTATTGCATTTGGTGCCATTTTGATATATTCACCTTTGCATGGTATATAAATGAGCAAAATTTTCATATTTTGTCTCTATTGGCTTGGAATCATGGTTGCAAATCTTAAAAATATTTATTTATTTATTTTATTTTATTTTTTTATTTTTATTTATTTATTTATTTATTTATTTATTTTTTTATTTATTTTTTTATTTTTTTTTATTTTTTTTTTATTTTTATTTTTTTATATTAAAAAATATTTATTTAATGTATTTTTTTTTAAACCGGTTCATTGAGATCTGACTGCTACCAGTTAGACCGGTTCCGGTTCAAAACCCGGTTCATTAGCTCCACCGGTCCGGTCACCAGTTTCGGTTTTAATAACTATGATATATATATATATATATGATTAATAATCTTTACAAGACACTACTTTTTGTTTCTGTTGTAGATTGTTGGGTGAATATTTGTTACCATCGCCAAATACTTTACCTCGAACATATCGAGATCTACGTGCTATTATGAAACACTTTGGAATGGAATATAACACTATATATGCATGTCCTAAAGATCATATTATATATTACGGAGAACATGCGTTGAAAACAGAATGTCCAAAATGTGGTACCAATAGATATCGAATAGATCAACTAACCAAAAAGGTGGCTCAAAAGGTTCTTCGTCATATTCCCATAATTCCACGTTTGCAGCGAATGTTCAGGTGTAACAGCATAGCACAGTTTATGGATTACCATTCAAAGAATAGAAGTGGAGATGGTGTTCTTCGAATGCTTGCAGATGGTTCTGCATTTAGAGAAATCGAGGAAAAATATGTAGATTTTAAAAATGAACCTCGTAATGTCAGGCTTTCATTGGCAGCTGATGGTGTTAATCCATTCGGAGAACTTAGATCTACTTACTCAGTGTGGCCTATTTTCGTTATCAACAATAACATTCCTCCTTGGATTTCAATAAAGAGGGAGCACATAATGTTGACTATGATTATTCCAGGTATTTGATACATTATTTCTTTGAATGTAACATTTTCATTTCTCTCGTTGTTTGCATAAATATATATTTTATTTATTTACTTACCTATATATACATATATCATGGGAGTAATTATTATGTACCGTAATTTTGAACAATTAGGTAAGTACCAGGTCAAAGATATGAATGTATATATTAAGCCTCTTATCGATGAGCTAATACAGTTATGGCATGGCATCACTATGTATGACATCACTAAACCAATCAAGCAGAAGAGATTTCAATGTCGTGGAATGCTTGTATGGACAATTCATGATGCCCCAGGACTAACACATGTTTGTGGTATGTAATATTTCATTGCACTTTAATATAATACATAATTATCTAAATAGATATACCATATTGCATGTTTTAAAAATGATCTCATAGTATATTAATTGTTATTGATCTATCTATTGCAGGTCTTCAAACAAAGGGTAGATTTGCATGTCCATTTTGTGGCCCTAAGATGAAGTATCGTCATTCGCCAGACTTAAGAAAGATGGTGTTTGATGAGTTTAGGCACTTCCTCCCTAGGAACCATAAGTATCGTACTACTGAAAAACATATTTTCAATGATAAAGAAGAAACTAGATTAAAACCACGAAGAATGACACCTTAGTTGTGGATGTTGGAATATAACAGAATTAATAATCGTCGAGCAGCTGGTACGTAATTTGTGTGTGTATATATATATATATATTATTTGTTTATGTAATGTTTGAAATTTTTGTTTTAACTAATGAATTTATTTTATTGTATTTTATAATTAATATTGTTCTGATTTATTTTATTCTTTGATATTAAGGTCATCGTCGCCGTGAAGGTACTAATATTGTACTTCCATCTGGAATGAAATGTTATCCTTCTCAATTCGCGAGGTTGCCCTACTATGAGGACCTAAAAATAGCTCATTTGTTTGATACAATGCATGTCGGGAATAATGTGACAGAAATGTTATGGCGAACCATAGATGGTGCACATGAGAGAGATAAAATTGACAAAATTTGTGCTGACATTGAGAAATCAAATCATGCAATGAAAAGTGTGATCGACGGATCAAATAACAATGGAGGTCGAAATTATAATAATATTCCATGGTTATTAACAAAACAACAAAGCAATGATGTAAAAGAGGTCGTTAGAAGAATTAAATTTCGAACAGGTTTTGCTTCAAACATAAATAATATCTTAACGAAGAAAGGTGACTTCAGTGGGGTAAAAACACATGATTGGCATACCTTTTTTAAGGTAATTTTTTTGGTATACGTTTTTGTATGTTATTGCTTGAATACATATTTTAAATTTTCCTTTTTTCTGTTTAATTTGGAAACCAATAACGATTCATTTTTTATTGTTATAGTATCTTCTACCTGTATCTCTCCCAAACGACTTCGACAACAATGTCAAACAAGTTATATATGGTCTTAGTAAATACATGAGGTAAGTAGTTTTGATTTATACGCAAAATCTAATTGCTACAATTTCTTTTCGTACTTGATGAAATGATGTATTAATTTACTGATAATGAAATATATATTATGTTTCATTGAAATAACCTTGCGTAATGATTTGCAGATGGTTGTCATTGAAATAAATCCATCAAGATGAAATAAAGTATTGGAAAAGAGAAATTCCTCGGCTAATGTGTGAAATGCAAAAGTATCTACCTCCAACATTTTTCAATGCACAAGAACACTACTTGATACACCAAGTTGAGGAGATTGAAATGTGTGGACCAGTACACACAAGGTCAATGTGGATGGTCGAGAGGCACCTAAAATCCTTAAAGGCTTTGGTTAAACAAAGAGCACGACCTGAGGGTTCTATGGTGGAGGGATATGTGGTATACCAATCCATGGTGTATATAGTCATTATCTTCCTAAATTAGCTACACCAGCCATGAAGGTGGTGGATTGCATTTGGGATGTGAAATCCATCAAAAAATTTGAAGAGGAGCACCTGTTGGGAAAAGGTAGAATGAAGAAAGTGAGAGGTAAAAGATTTACTGTGTATAATACATATAATGTTTCATTTTTTTACATCATTTATATGATCATTATATTCATTTATGTCTTATTCTTTCATAGTTTATTAATTAATATAATTTACCATGGTTATAAGTAATATTCATTAATATTGGTGAATTATTGTTTTTTTATTCAGGTGCTCAAGATTATGAGGCACTACTTTTATACATTGCAAACAATCTTGAGTGGATGAGTGAATGGATTGAAACATATAAAGCACGTAACGACGGTAGGTTATCATGGCAACTATTGTCTGAATTGATTAGAGAAGCGTATCGTAGTGGAGATGGGAATGTTACGGACAGGGAAATCGATTTAGCATATGGTTTGAAAGATAGAAAGGTAAGCAATTAATTCACCTATTTTATTCATTACTTATTTTATACTATATTTATAATGTGACAAGAAGTTTGATTTTTCAGTTAATTTTCATGTTGTTTAAATTATATGTTTAATTATTAATTGAGAATGCATCTTTTTCATGTTTGGCATATTGCAGTTGAAACACCACAAGGCTATGTGGTGCAATGGTCGTCAATTTCGTGTTAAGCAGTTGGATGATAATAGGAAAAATTCTGATAGTGGGATAACTGCAGTATTCCAGGTCACTAATGTTTCCTCCAGGAGTGACAGACATCCTCGAGAATCTGAAAGTAGATACTATGGGTTCTTAGATGATATAGTTGAGTGTGACTTTAATTCCTTCAAAATAGTTTTGTTCGACGTCAAATGGTATAGGCTACGAATGAATGTACGTGATGATGATAGAACACTTATTCAACATGACAATGGATTTCCAATGGTTAAAACATCGCAGTTTGAAGCAGGAAAAGATCACTATGTTTTTCCAAGCGAATGCGAACAAGTCTTTTACTCAGAGGTTCCAAGTGAGAACGAATGGTCATTTGCGATTAGATATGATCCAAGAGGAAGGCCAATAGAGTATACTGTAGATGAAGAAGATGATATTGATCAAGAAGAAGATGATGCAGTGGCAGATGAGCAGGAAGATGCATTGACAGACGAAGAAGATAGCTTAGAAGATGAACCAGGCATAGGAGATGAGGCAACAATTATTGATGATGATGTCGATGAGGATATTATTGAAAATGACATAATTGATGATGATGACATGGTTGATCATTTCAACACCGTTTCTGAATCAGATGTTGATATAGATGTCGATCAGTTGGATGAAGATCAAGAAGATACAAAAGAAGAATATTGATACAGATGTTATGTTCGAGTATGAGCTGGTATGTTATAAATTTATATTTTAATATGTAGGAATTATTGTCTGTTGGGAAAAATACTGAGAGGGGGGGTGAATCAGTATTTAGGGCTGACTGAAAACTTTTCACCAGAGATCTTATTATGTTGTTAATTCTTTACTTAGATTATTGCATCATTCTTTTAGTAAACATGTGAAAAGAAATAACAGAATAAGCCATTACACAAAAGGAACACATATGAACACTAGTATTTAAGGTGGAAACCCAATTTGGGAGAAAACCACCGCTGTTGTCGTCTCAGTCTTCAATATTTATTATAAAGAAAACATCTTACAATTTTGTGTTGGTGCAGACTCATACCAGCACGCAAGCACCAACCTGCAGAAGGCTTCAACCTTCTCTCGTTCTCCAGCCTCTCCTGGAAGGGAGCTTTGACCCCCTGATTTAACACCAGCTTGAACTGGCAGAAAGCTTCCACTTCTATGCAGAAGACTTCAACTATCAGATCCACCGAATTTCTTCAATTTCTTCATCAGACTTGCATCAGATCTTTATTATTTCTTTGCTGATCTTCCTAGAGCTTTTCATTTCCTTGATCAACTCCATAGGTGCATCATGGATTCAGTGTTATCAGACAACAGAGTTCGATCATGAAGATCTCATAAAGAGATTTTTATTTACAATGCCTCTACATGCACACCTCGTACTATGATTCTCATCACCTTATATAGTTTTCGCCTTTATTAAAACCATGGGTCAAAACCATTCAATTGCTAATGGTATTATTAAAAGTCGAACCAATCCAAATTGAAATCCCGATCTTTGTTCTTCCATGCTCGAATTGTCCCAAAGGTAATCTCTATCTCTACCAAATAATACTATAGCCAAGGTAAAGTACCAATAACGTGTCGCTTATGGTTTTCTTTCTTTTATTTATCAAATTCGTGGAATTTGATAAATAAATATTATTCACAACCTTTGGAAATTAAATATATAATAGAACTTTATAGTAATAACCAGCGCTTTTATCAAAAGGCTTTTAAATAGACCTTTAGTTCCGACCCCACATACATAATCGACGGCCCAATCAATATAATTTAAAAAACTGGGGCCCATCGCTTACGATCGTTTCCATCCGACAGCGGAGAACACATCGCTCGGCATCAGATGATCCGATGGATATCGTTCGTTGATGATGCACGGATGATAACGCGCGATGGCGCGCCGTATCTTGGGTAAATTTCCCGCATCTATAGAAAATGAACACCATCCGATGACCCCTTCCCAAATCAACGGTGCTTATTATATTGCTGGGCATCCTGGGTCGAGCAATAATGCGCGATGGCGCACAGTGACAAGCGTTTTTGTGGAGTCGTACAAGGACGCATGTCGCACGTTCTATGGAATCGCTCCCAACTTCTTGAAAATTGCTTGCCCGTCGAAGGTGGTGCGATAGAAACCACAAACCACCTTTACTGTTTACTCAGTCACAGTTCCGCTCTTCCATGCAGGGTTCCGTCGCGCTTCCATTTGTTATGTTCCACCTCTTTCCTTCCAGGTTTCGTTCATGATTCCAAAGGGTTAGTCCGTGTTCCACCGAAATTTCAATGCCAAATACTCTGTTTTAGTTCTTTCGCGTTATAACTGGTTTGCTCTCGCTCCTCGTTCCTTTCTCCATGAAATCCAGTCAGCTCCTTACTAATAGCGTAGACCCTTCCATCATATATTTAACGAATATATATAACTCCACTGTCTACCAGTTTGGATACACTGTCAACCGTATTAACATCGGTTCCTCGATCAACATACATAGCACAGGGTTTCTTACGGATGTCAATTATCCTTCATCAGGATGCATACATATGTTCACACATGAATTAACTCATCCTTATTTATATCGATTCTCCATTAAATACAGAGCTTTCCATCAAGGACAATCATATAATAGGATACAGGAAACATATTGCCAACATTGTCTTTAAATAATTTACTAATTATGTGGGTTTGTTGCATGTTGTTTATTATTTCAAACCAATAAATAATGGCCTTACTATTGTTTATTATTTCGCAGGATTCGCGGGATTCATTTGATTCTATGGTCAGGTCTCTGAAAAAACCAATTAAACACTTAAATAGTCAAGATCTGGAAGACAGGCTTTACCCCCACCATAAATTGCTGAAAAATCGGCCTTTAGTTCAGCTTGCTGTGCTGAAGACGAGGGTGGATTTGCATGATCGGTTGAATGAAAATGAATCAGATATTCGGGATGCTTTTGAGGGCAGATCCATAAGCCCCATAGATGAAGATCCCATTGCTGCAGAATTTCTGTCTGCGTTGAAGCACAAGTATAGTGTTGTATCGGAATACAAATTAGAGGACAACTATACCAAGTCTAAATCAACTGAATCCAGTTCTAGTGCTCTTGAAGCCCAGTCAGGTGGATATCGGTGGCCAACCACCTATTCCATTTGGACCAGCACCATCAATTCTTGCAGATTTTCACATTCAGCACAACTTACTATTTTTAGCAGGTTTTCGGGTCCTCCACTCTCGGAGCCGTTTTGGGGGCTTAATGATCCAGGTGGATATTGGTGGCCACCCACCTATTCCACTTGGCCCCCCACCATTGTCTCTTTCAGTTTTTCAGTTTCGGCATAACTTACTATTTTTAGCAGGTTTTCGGGTCCTGAACTTCCGGAGCCGTTTTGAGGCCCTAAACGACGTTTTTTGGGTATGAAAGCGCCAACGAATTTTTTGATAAAATTCGTCCCGGCAGCTGTAGTCCTCGGATAGATCTTTCTAACGAGCTATTGAACGCGTCAAACGGAGATCGGGTGCCAAAGTTATGCCCCCGGGAAGTTGAACCACCAATTTACCCAAACGGGCGCCCACAACGATGCGCCATTTCCTACTGCTAGGTTTTTTTGATCGCAAGCTCAAATTTATACTGCTTCAACAAAAAATAGCCTCGAGCCTCATTGTGTAACACGCTCGAGGTTCAGGAACTCACCACATCTCTTCTCGTAGATTCGCTACCAAAGACTTAGCTATTTTATTTCCATTATGTCCGTAGTTATCTTTCGTTATTTGATATTAATGAAATGAAGTGTTATTTCCGTCGCATCTCTCGTATTTATGGTTATGTGTTTATTCTCATGCGTTCCTCGCATAAAACCGGACCGTGTATCGTACTGGATCGTTTCTTTCTTTGTTTTTCACAGATGTCCCCAACGCGCCGTGTATAAGGAGTTAGGGCCTCATCCGGGTCAACCCGCAAGATCAGCCTCGCAAACCCCGACGACCTCCCATGGCGGAAGAAAAGAAAGACGAGGGAGCAGGAGATCCCATCAAAATACTGCTCGAGGAGGCTCTCGAGAAACAAAGGAACGTGATGATGGATAACTTTGCTCAAATCCTTCAACGACTGCCCACATATGGCGCATCTGCATCCAACAGCCACTCTGGAGGCGCCACTCCCTTCAAGGTACAGGTAAACTTTGACATTCCCATATTTGAAGGAAAAATAGATGCAGACGCTGTAGACAGATAGTTAAATTTGTTAAAAGGGTACTTCTCGGTCCATCACTTCTCTGACCAAGAAAAGATTATTTTTGCACTCCTCAAAGCCGCCCCCCATGTCAAAGACTGGTGGGAAACCTACCGTGAGCAAGAGGGCGAAGGGGAACCCTCTCTGTTCTCGACCACACCCACTTGGAATTCATTCCGAGACGGCATCAAGGAACAATATTACCCCGTGGGGAGCTATGAAGACAAATACATCCAATGGACCACGCTGCGGCAACAAAAGGATCAAGATGTGCACGAACTGACGAATCTGTTCCATACCCTGCGCACAAAGTTGGGTATTAAAGATTCAAAGAAACATTTGGTGCTCAAGTACCGTGGCTGTCTGCACAAACACATTCAGGAGGAAATGGAGTTCCTCGACATTACATCGCTTGGCACGGCATATCGCTATGCCGCCAAGATCGAGCAGAAATTTAAGCAAAAGAAGCGAGACTTTGGATGTGCAAATCCGAAAGGTGCCCCCGAACCGAAGAACAAGGGGCAAGGCCAAAGCAATGCGACTCAGAACAATACCACAAATCCAAAGAAGGACATAGGGAAGTGGTGTGAATTTCATAACAGCCCCACTCACAGCACAAACGAGTGTCGGGCCAAACAATCTTTGGTGGCTGAACTAAAGGCACCCGAATCAGATGCATTTTCTGATCCTGAGTTAGAACCAGACAAAGGTAATGACAAAGGGAAGCAGATCATTGATGCGGATCCCAGTGCCATTGTTGCCACCACCACGATCCATAAGGAGGGTCCAGAGGATCCAGAGGAGGGGGAGAGCCTCTTCCAGTCGCAGATGTGGGTGAAGGGTTCTCCGCTGCAGTTTCTCGTCGATAGCGGAAGCCAAAAGAACCTCATTTCAGCAGACGTCGTGAAGCGGCTCAGCCTACCAACCATAGCACACCCACAACCGTATACCATTGGGTGGCTCCACCCAGGGAGAGATCTCCGCATCCGCCAGCAGTGCCGACTTCCATACAGTATCAAGCCATTCACGGATGAGGTATCGTGTGATGTTGCTCCTCTTGATGTAGCTGATGTATTATTGGGCCAACCATACTTATGGAGACGACATGCTGTGTATGAGTCTAGGCCTCGTGCTGTTATTATTACTTTGGGAAATAACTTGTACAGGATACCGGAGGTAGTACCGCCTCCTGCCATCTTTTTGACTACTGCAAAACAACGCAGTAAGATTGTTTCCCAGACCAGGAAATTCATTTTCCTTACGATTCGCTCACAGGGAAAGAAGAATATTGTGGCCACAACCTCGAAACAGGGCTCCCTTTCACGGCTGCAGCAGATGGACAAAGTCATGGAGGAATACGATGACAATTTCTCCTCACTCATAGAGGTTCCTCTACACTGTCATGACAAGCACTCCATTGATCCGACTCCCAATGCACCACCACCTGATGTTGCCATACATCCTGCAACTACACATACAGAATCCAAACATGTACTGTATGAGGCTGATAAAGAAACCAAATTTACTAAGCGCATCCAGCATGTCCACCCGCAGGTCCATGGCATCTTCAACACATCTAATACTCAGTTCAATAGAATTTTCCTCATCTCATGGAGGATCTCAACGCAATGGGGGCCATTGCTTCCTAAGGAGGGAGGAATGATCCAGGTGGATATCGGTGGCCACCCACCTATTCCATTTGGACCAGCACCATCAATTCTTGCAGCTTTTCACATTCAGTACAACTTACTATTTTTAGCAGGTTTTCGGGTCCTCCACTCTCGGAGTCGTTTTGGGGGCTTAATGATCCAGGTGGATATTGGTGGCCACCCACCTATTTCATTTGAACTCCCATCTTCAGTTCTTTCAATTTTCAAGTTGCAACAAAACTTACTATTTTTAGCAGTTTTTCGGGTCCTGAACTTCCGGAGTCGTTTTGAGGCCCTAAACGACATTTTTTGGGAAAACGGAGAGCAACATGGGTCCATGGACCGATGTTGCTCGTTCAAAAATTGAAGTCCTCGGATAGATCTTTCTAACGAGCTATTGAACGCGTCAAACGGAGATCGGGTGCCAAAGTTATGCCCCCAGGAAGTTGAACCACCAATTTACCCAAACGGGCGCCCACAGTTTTGGCGCCTCATCTCCTACGGTTAGGTTTTTGGACGTTTCAAATTCTACATTGTTTCTCAACAATAAATAGGCCCTCGAGCCTCATTGTAACACAGTTCAGAGGTCTGGAGCCACCACATCTCTTCTCAGAGATTCGCTACCAGCACCCTAGCTATTTTATTTCCATTATGTCTGTAAGCATCTTTCTGTTATTTGATATTAATGAAATGAAGTGTTATTTCCGCTGCATCTCTGTATTTATGGTTATGTGTTTATTCTGTTGCGTTCCTGCATAAAATCCGGATCATGAACTTACCGAATTAAAGCCAGAAGCAGGATTTACAATCTCTAATGGGAATGGGTATGGTAGTTCCAATATTGGATTGGATGTCCGGAGCTCTGCAATAGGCACTGGACCTGATCGTAATGAACCCCAACTAATTCAATGTGATGAAAATATGGACTTTGATGATGATCAGGAAAACAAGCCAGAGCATTTTGGCAATATTGAAGAAACTAAAGAAGTTTCCTATGATCGATTGAATCAACTCAGCCATAAGACATCTACTGCAAGTTGGTTTGTATCAGAAGGAGAATCGGTTTTTCTTTCCCATGATGATGGATGCTGCTATTTTCACGATATAGCAAATTCAGAGGTGTGGAGGTTTTAATTATTGTACTTGATTTTGGGGTTTATGGGTGTTATAATTTATACATTTTGGGATTTTCTATTAGAAATAGGGAAAAGCCTAGGGGTTAGATTATTCTCATGGTTTAAATTTCTATATTTGAAATAAAATTCACCAATTTCTATTTAAAAAAATTATTTGCCTAAATATTTGATGTAGTTTAAATAGGATGTAGTTCATTTCAAATATTGTTGAAATTTTCTAGAAACTATGATTGGGGTTTCAAGAATATTTACGCACTCTTTAAATTTTCCCTTAACATAAAGGGCAGTTGATCTATGAGTAATACTCAGTATTGTTTTTTTCCAATCTCCAGGAGAAGGATGAATATAAAGCTCCATATGGGCTTACCCCAAACATGTGGGGTGATTGTTGGTTGATCAGAGCAGCTGGTTCAGATGGTCGCTCTGGTAAATATGTTGTGGCAGCATCTGCAAGTTGTACATTGGACTCAGGTTTCTGTTCATGGGAATTTTATAATAAATAAATTATGGCATTCCATACTGAATCAGAGGCCTTCACTTCAACGTCCAGTACCATCTCTCCAGTTTTGGCAGAGAGGGATGTCTCAGGGAGAAATTTTGGCTTTGCAAATGTTGTGCCAAAGAATCAACATTGGTGGTACAGGCCATGTGGGCCTCTTATGGTATCTACTGCCAGTGCCCAAAAGACAGTTAATATTTATGATATTCGTGATGGAGATCCCGTGATTTCAATGTGTTTGTTTTGAAAGTTTAGGTTTCATAGTAAATCATCAATGGGCTCTAAAATAAGGCCACATTGAAATCTTGGATACATGTTTCATGCCAAAATTAGTTGTATCTTCCATAAATACACAATCTTGGACCACTCTGTATAAATCTGCTTCTCAGACAATATTACATCTCCCTCATTATACAGGTGGTGTTCTTACATGCATAGCAAAGGCATTGTTTTGGCAATCATTTTTTAAGTCACTAGATATTGTGGGTACAAGGATCTAGGCTCTCCACATGAAACTGTGTTTCCCAGAGACTCACTCTTCCTGTCCTTAAATTTGTAAACATAGTAGTATGCCAATGCTTCTTTCATTTTGTATGCATAAGACAATTTTTTGTCAAAGTCCATACTTGTTTTTAAGTTTTATCCATCCCAGTTTTGTTGTGAATGCACAGGTTTTTGGCTCAACACATATCTGTTATATCTTTTTTCTTTTCCTTTACTAACTATTTGAAATTTCTAGTTATATTTAGAGGTGTCTTTTAAGGGATGAGGGGAATTACTTGGATTTAGTGCTGCGAGGCTTATCATTTATTCTCCAAATGAAGCCCTGTAATCTGTAACACTATATGGGCATGCAGCTCACTTGTTAAAATATAATTGATACAATATGTTGTACATGAAGCCTGGAATTGTGTACATTCCTGGAATATATTAATTTGTAGGCATGCTTAAAAGAGAGATAGGGTTTGATAAAATCAAAAACCCTGAACATGAAGAAAAAAAAGAGGCAATTATTTTATACAAATAGAACCAAGACACTATTTCCTCATTAATAACAAAACCTCAGTCCAAAAATCATATGTACAAATTCTAGAAGTCGAAAGTTGAAAATTTCTGAAATGGAACCAGACCCTTTTCAAAAGAATAAATTTATTAAAAACGAAGGTGAAGAAAGTTATCTTATCAAAATTTCCACATACTGTGTTAGCAAGGAAAGACTCCGAGTCCTGAGCAGTGAGACTGAGGAATTTCTCTTTTGCTGCAGGTTGCAGTTCTCTTCTCCAACACGATGAAAAGAAAATTCTTAGCTCTGGAGTCTGAAGCCCGAGTCACAACTTGGAATTTGGTAAGGAAAATTATCAGGGTTGTTGCCAGTTGGCTTGGAGTTCGCAGCCTCATTAATTTTCTTTAATGAATTTCCTTCAATGTTGCAGTTGTCACTGGCCAGCAACCTTTACAATAAAATTTATTAGACCCGTCACGCTACGAGGAAAATTTGACGTGATCACTAATCATTGATTTCTTATTGTGATAACAAATATTGGAGATTTACTGTCCTGTTTTAAAGTTTTTTTTTTTTTTAAATTGAAACCGTCGTCGGTATACCGACGCCTTGTAAGCGTCGCTCTTCTGACATTTTGAACGATTTCCATTTTCGTCGGTCTTGTGACGTCCGTCGATATTGCGACAGTTCTAGAAACGTCGGAAGAGCGACAGCACAAAGACGTCGGAAGGGCGACGTTCAAAATTTCGAACCACATTTCGTCGGAATTGCGACAGTTCTTCCTAGCATCAATATTGCGACACTTCTGGAAAGCGTCGGTCTTGTGACACTTTTGCAATACGTCGGTCTTCTGACACTTTTGTACGGCGTCGGAATTGCGACAGTTTAGACACGTCGGAAGAACGACAGTATAAAGACGTCGAAAGAGTGACGTTCAAAACATCAGACGACATTTCGTCGGAATGGCGACACTTTACAACTGTCGGAAGAGCGACGTTAAAAACGTCAGACCAAATTTCGTCGGAATGGCGACACTTTACAAACGTTGGTTTGGAAAACGTCAGAAGAGCAACACGTGTTTGGAAGCGATGGAAAAAGTGTCGGTAGTGCGACACTTTGTAAATGCGTCGAAATTGAGATGGCATGACAAACCACGTTTTTCAAGTCCTCGAACTGTCGCTCTTGCGACGACTATGTGTCGGAATAACGACGATTTGGCCGTCAGAAATTGCGCCAAATTTTCTAGTGCTCAAATTGGCACGATAAGGCATCGACCACTACATTTTCGGGCCCCTTCTTGTAAATTATCTCATAATCATATCCCATCATTTTTTCAAGCCATTTATTTTGTTGTGGCAATAATACATGTTGCTCGAGGAAATATTTTAGGCTATGATGGTCAATGCAGATTTGGAAACGACGTCACAATAAGTATGGTCACCAAGTGTCCACTACAAGTAAGATGGCCATCATTTATTTCTCATATGTAGATTGACCCAGATGCTTGACACTAATTTGTTGACTCATGAAAGTAAATGGTCTACCTTCCTGCATTAATAATGCGCCAAGTCTTGTACCTAAAGCATCACATTCAATCACAAAAGGTTTTGTAAAGTATAGTAGGGCCAAGACTGGAGTGGAGCACATGGCTTGTTTCAGAGCCAAGAAGGCCTCTTGAGTTGCATTAGTTCAAATAAATTAAATTTTTCTTAATGATATTAGTGAGGATTCGGGAAATGCATCCATAATTGCGGAAAAAATTGTGATTGTAGCCCATGAGACCCAAGACTTCCCTCAAAATATTTAAGGTTTTTGGTTGGGTCCAATCTTGCATTACTTGAATAATTTTCGGATCAACCCTCACTCCACGGCCTACAATGTGTCCCAAATACTCTGATTCTTCCATGCAAAAGGAACACTTAGATAATTTGAGAAATAGTTTATGATCTTGGAGCAGTTGCAATACCTTATCAACATGATGAAAGTGAGTGTCTCATGTTATGTTGTAGATGAGAATGTCATCAAAAAAGACCAAGAAGAATTTTCTTAGCAATGGTTTCAAAAGGTGGTTCATGAGTCTCTGAAAAGTGGATGGGGAATTACAGAGAAAAAATTGCATGATCAGTAATTCATAATGGCCTTCATAAGTTTGAAAGGTTCTCTTGGGAATTTCTACTTCCTTCATTCGTATTTGGTGATAGCCCGAGCAGAGGTCCATCTTGGCAAAAAAATTGGCACCATGCAGATCATCAACTACTGGAATAGGAAATTTTTCCAGGATAGTGAGCTTGTTAAGGGCCCGAAAGTCTAGAAACATGCGCCATTCACCACATTTATTTAGAACCATGGCCACTGGAGATGAATAAGGGCTGGTGTTGGGACGAATAACATCAGCTTTGAGGAGTTCCTTGATGATTTTTTAAATTTCCTTCTTTTGTGCAAAAGGATATCTATAGGGGCATACATTTGGTGGTTGTGTACCTAGGAGCAAAGGCATGTTATGATCATGTTCACCCCTAGAGGGTGGGAACTCCTTAGGTTTGTAAAAGACCCATTGGTGGTGATATAATACTCGTTGCATATCAGGACGAATGTGAGGAGGAGTGGATTCAATGGCATGGATGGCATTAAATTATGCTACTATCCCATGATGACCCTTTTCTAAAAGCTTCTCCATTTGATGTGAGGTGATGATAGTATGAGTACCTTCCTGGAGTCCCCAGAGTGTATGAGTGTGGTCGTTCTGCTTAAAGCTCGTATATAACTCCTGGAAGTCCATTTTGATAGGGCCTAGTGTGCGGAGCCATTCAACACCAAGGACAATGTCACAACCACCCATTTCAATGGCAAACATGTGGTTTTTAAGGTGACAATCCCCCATTTGAAGCTTAATATTTTCACAACATCCTTCACATTTCATGGTCCCCCCATCAGCGATAATGACTTGGAAATTAGCTATTTCCCTGACAAAAAAATGAACGACTTCTGTTACTCTCCTATGGACAAATTTATGTGTGCTACCACTATCAATCAACACCACTACTTGCCAGTGTTTAAGAAAACCTCGCATTTTGAGAGTTTGGGGAGAATAAATGTCAGCAAGGGCATGGAGTGAGATAACTGACTCATCTAGCGTAGTTGTAGTATCAGTGTCTGGGATTTTTAAGGGTCCACCCTCTTCCTCCGCAGGCACTTTAGTAGATGGAGCTTCATTAGCGGAATTGTTTTCTGTATCGTCAATTTGAAGGAATTTTGGTTCCTTGCATTTATGTCTCGAGGAGTATTTGTCATCACGGTAGTACTAGAGTCCTTGTTTCCTTATTTTGGCCATTTATGTCAGTGACACCTTTTGAACCTTAGGTGTTTGGGTGGGGCCTATTGTAATATTCCAAAATATGCACACAAGAAAATTGGAATATTAGATTTTGATGCTTTCACTTAGGAGAGGAATAAATGGGAAAGGAGGCCCATGAATAATAAGGATATGAATAAATCCCACCTTAGTAAGTAAGGATATCACTTTAGGAGCTGGTTTAACACTTCCAAGTGTGAACAAGGGCAAGGACATAGTCAAGTTTGACGAAGTCAACATGCTTTCTTGAGGAGGAAGAAATCACTCAAGTAAACTAGCTCAATGTGAACAAGGATCAGCCTAGACACACATATGAGAATCGGATTGAAGATCCCTTAGTGTGAAAAAGAGGCATTGCAGGTGGATTAGTTCCAGTTGACCAAGTCAACAGCGCTACTACAAAGAGGAGGGAAGCTAGCTATGGCAGCGCAGTTTTGAAAGATGAAGCTTCACTAGGAAGTCACCTAAACATTGTGTGGGGTACGGGGTGAGGAGTCTCACCAAAGATAAAAAGGAGGGCATAGCATAAAAGAAGGTGTTTAGTATTGATCTATCTTTGGTCTTGTGACTACTTGCATGCTTCAGTTGTTTAGCTGGAGTTTCTGCACTACTTAGTGCAAATAATTCCCGTGCGGAAATTCCATCCTCTCTTTGGATCAGCTTGCTTAAGGGATCAAGAGGGAAGTATTTGAGCTTCAATTCAGCTTGTTTGAAACCAGGCCATTCATCATATTCATCCATACTTGGTTCCTTGAAAGCTGCAATGCTTTTGCATCTAAATTGCTGACGCGGTGTTGCGCCCTTTGATTTTGTGCTAGTCTTTGAGGAGGAGGTGCTTATTACCCTCCGGGAGATCTAATAAGAAGGGCCTTTGGCCATTTTCTATATTATTCATATTTTATATTTCATATTCAGCAATTTTTAATTCATATTTGCAGAAGACTGCGTTATTTTCTGCAGTCCTGTTTTTTGTACATGTATATTGTCGGAAACCCTTGCCGGGTGTCTTTTTCTTGGTGTAAAAGAGGTTAAACCTCAATTTCTCTGTTATTTGATTAATGAAAGCTCCATATCAGTCTTCTCTCATTAATTTCTGCATAAACCCTCATTATAATAATTTCTTCATTACTTTCTGCATAAGCTAGGCTATGGGGTTTGGGCTTAATTGAGGCATATTGACTTGGGGAGATATGTTTATATGAGCTAGAGTGATTTGTTTCACCTCTAATTATGCATGTGAGTTTATATCATTTCTTCTAAGGGATCCAGGTCCCATTTCTCACTTTTTTAGCGTTATTTTCTAAAGACAGTTGTTTAATGCTCTATATTGCTGCATTTCCCCGCCCAGGAAAGAGAATATAGATCATATTGTTGTTGAGGTTCTTTCATCTGCTGGTATGAGGTTATTTTAAATCTAATGAGTTGCTCTAAATTTCCATGCTCATGATTTTTTGAAGCTCCACACTGGTAATAACTCATATTCTTCCCAATAGTGTAGTTGTTCCCATTTTTGGATATTACAGTGGTATTGGAGCTGGCATCTTGGCTCAACCTGTGGATTTTAGATCCAATCAGAAGATAAGAAGAAGAGGAGAAAAAAATGATGGAGAGGATGAGCTTACTCTATCCATTTTCAGATCTAAGAAGAAATAAAAAGAGAAATGCATTGAAACTCTGAAAGGGTTTCAAAGGGGAGAGAGTTGCAGTGAGACCTCTAGAAGGTTTCAAGAAGCAGAAGAAGATGCATTTACTTCCTGTTCTCATAGAGGAAGTGGAGAGAAAGGAGACCACTTTGAGCATGAAATCCTGAGTGGGTATTTGGTAGAATACAAGTGCCAACCTAGGGCTTTCAAAAAGACCCTCGATTTTCCTTGGTTCATTCAACTTAGAGAAGAGAGAAGACCCTGTAGAAAAGGAGAAATTAAAGGCAATAGATTCATATTGTCCACATTTTATGGGTCGACTGCAGGAAGAGATTGGGCAAGAATGCTTGAGGCATTCTTCCTACTACATCTAGTGGTAGAGAGGGAGGTAGCAGAAGTTGCAGCACTGCACCTGAAGGGTGAAGCCAATGCTTGGTGGTGCAGTCACTTAAGCCACACAAGAGTGACTTCTTTTTCTGAGTTCACTCGAGAGCTGATCGGAACCTTTGATGGAGAAATATCAAAGGGGAGAGGGCCCACACCACCATGGGAGGATACATGTACCAGCGCTGCCATATCCTTGGGAGAGCAGCCTTCTACATCAGAAGTTAGAGCAGCCATTACATTGGAGGAAGGAGCCTTTGCAGCACTACAGGAGGTTCCCGCATTTCATCAAGGTATGGGAAGATTTCCACTTTTACTTGTTGCAGCAAATCTTCCTAAAAATTGTGAAAATATGACTTCATATGGTCCAGGATCAAACATTGTTGCTAAGGTAGAGCAGCAAGATTTCATTGTGCTGTGAAAACTTGAATGGTTCAAGGAACAAAAGAACCATCATTTTCAGGGCCCTTATTGAGTTGCACACAACCCTTGAGGGTGGAGTGTGAATGCTTGGAGTATGGAGTGAACTTTTCTCCAAACAAATTCATTCAAAGTCAAATGTTCATCTAGGAGTTGATACATGACATAGCCAAAACACCCTCGAGGAGGGTTACAGCGCTGTCAAGAGGTAGTAACAAGGAGGATTTTCCTTCAGCCCCCTTGGATCCTTATGGGTTCAAGATGATCATCAGTGAGAGATCTTCTCTAGGAGGTCTCCAAGGAGTTGCATTTCAGCATCCCATGGAATGCAAGGAGAAAAATCTGATATGGGAGGATGGTAATCTTCCTTGGAGGAGTACCAAGATGGGGAATGGTAGGAGGCATCCATCGATGGAAAGTGGATGTGGATAGAGAGCAAGAAGTGGGAGAGCTACTTGAAAATCTATGATATTGGGCAGCAAGAGGAAAAACTGCGTTGGCTAATCTTGAGAGAGTTTGGCCATCATGAGACATATCCTTTTTCCAAGGGTATGTGGGAGGAGAAAACTTGGTAGGGTACTTGCATCATGGGGCAGCAAGGAGTGTGGATGCATTATGATGATGTAATCATTGTGTTTCCACCACATTATTTATATGATGGAGGTATGATGGGGCAGCAAAGACATTTGTTGCTTCGGAGGATGGAGAGAGAGGAAAGGCAGAGTTGCTCTCACATTTTGCATGATGTTGCAATGGGAGGAGATGGGAACATTATGAGAGGAGTCTTTGACATTGAACATGTCAGAGGATGGATTTATGAGTTGGCAGGAGCCTATTTGCATAGGCCAATAGCGCTGTCACTTTGGAGCATGAGCTTGTTGATGGAGTGTTCCCAGGATCACTTCATATTTGATGCACTTGGTGGGCATAGAGGAGGTGAGATTGGTAGAGTGGTGGATGGACTCATTGGTTATTATGGTATGCTCTCTTTGACTTGGATTTCCAAGCATGAGAAGGAGGATTTTCATGCAGCATGTGGCTCATTCCTCTTCATATGGGTATGTCACACCACTATGGGGGATTCATCTATGGATCTTGTCACCATCTTGCTTTCATTACATGGTAAGAATGCTATTTTTGCATTTATTGATTGTTCCAAACAATACTAGCATGCTCTTACCATTTCTTTGCAGTGCATGGCTCTTCAAAGGGGCAAGTTTCTCTTTAGGCTCCATGGTCCATTTTTGGCCAGCTATTATGATGGAGACAACCATCTACTGTATGATCTGGGGCAAGTATGTGGTTACTTCTTGTGTGCTCAGTTGATATATTCAGCCATCTACTATTTACTAGTGGGTGTGATGACTTATACAGCAAGCCATTTGTCAAGAGACAACTTTCCATGCCATTTTCCGAAGCTGCAGTGGAGAAGACTGCATTGTGACCACTTGGGAGATTATTGGTACCTTCCAGCACCACATAAAACCTTCAGTATTTATTTCATTATGATGTTGATCATGATCCTATTTGCTGATATTATTCTTGCCTATATGAGGAGCATGATTGGAGGAGGAACACATGGAGTGGATGTGTTCTTTGGGGAGGAGGATCCCCACGCTTTCTGCATTACATGTTCTAAGGGGAGCATGGGAAGGGACATGGCCTCTACAGAAAAATATTTGTTTCTTTATGAGGAGGGCCATGAGATGGATGGGATTCCATATGGTGGTGAGTTCTTGTCCATCATGTTTGAGATAGTTTGGGCCAGCTTGGTTCACAGCACTGGGAGAGGGACCTTTGGAGGTCTAGCTTCCTTCTTGCTATTTGAGGGCAACATGATGGTAGCCCAATATCAGAAAATTCTATAAACTTATCTTAAGTGAAGAGGAAGATAGCGTGGGATAGGCTCTGTTGCCTACCATATTCAGATTTTCAGCCCACCTATTCTGCATGAGCTCAAGGTGGAAGAGATCCTTCATGAGTTGCCAACCTGGAGGGTGACTCATTTTGTTTGGATGATAGCTTGGGAAGGAGAGATTCAAAAGGGGATCATGAATCCCAATTTATATCAGCCCTCTTGCCTCAAGAGGACCTTCAAATAGCCCATTGTTGCCTCCATGGATGTTTCACTGTCACATAATGTCAGCTACTTGGGGTGTTCCCCAATAGATGGTTTGCACACTTGGGAGGGGAAACTTGGAGATGTATTGATGATGCAGCACCTTGATCCTTGGAGGATTTCATCTTATGAGGTCGCTACAGGGGAGAAGAGGATGCTCTTCAGTCCTATCCTTGTAGTTGCTTGAGGACAAGCAACATTTGGGAGGGGAGGACTGTAATATTCCAAAATTTGCACACAAGCAAATTGGAATATTAGATTTTGATGCTTTCACTTAGGAGAGGAATAAATGGGAAAGGAAGCCCATGAAAAATAAGGATATGAATAAATCCCACCTTAGTAAGTAAGGAGATCACCTCAGGAGCTGGTTTTACACTTCCAAGTATGAACAAGGGAAAAACAAATGGGGACATAGTCAATTTTGACTAAGTCAACATGCTTTCTTGAGGAGGAAGAAATCACTCAAGTAAACTAGCTCAATGTGAACAAGGATTAACCTAGACACACATATGAGAACCGGATTGAAGATCCCTTTGTGTGAAAAAGAGGCATTGTAGGTGGATTAGTTCCAGTTGACCAAGTCAACAGCGATGCTACAAAGAGGAGGGAAGCTAGCTAGGGCAACGCAGTTTTGAAAGAGGAAGCTTCACTAGGAAGTCACGTCAACATTGTGTGGGGTCCGGGGTGAGGAGGCTCACCAAAGATAAAAAAGAGGGCATAGAATCAAAGAAGGTATTCAGTATTCAACTATATTGTTCTTGTGACTACTTGCATGCTTCATTTGTTTAGCCGAAGTTGTTGTACTGCTTAGTGCAAAGAATTCCCGTGCGGGAATTCCATCCTCTCTTTGGATCAGCTTGCTTAAGGGATCAAGAGGGAAGGATTTGAGCTTCAATTCAGCATTTGGCTTGGTTCCATTCATCCATATTCATCCACAACGTAGTTCCCTTCAGAAAACTGCGTCTTTTATGCAGGGGTAGCAGCAACAGGGTTGCACCCTTTGATTTTGTGCTAGTCTTTGAGGAGGAGGTGCTTATTACCCTTCGGGAGATCTAATAAGAAGGGCCTTTGGCCATTTTCTATATTATTCAACTTTTATATGTCATATTCAGCCATTTTTAATGCATAGTTGCAGTAGATTGCGTTATTTTCTGCAGTCCTTCTTTTTGTACATGTATATTGCCGAAAACCCTTGCTGGGTGTCTTTTTCTTAGTGTAAAAGAGGTTAAACCTCCATTTCTCTATTATTTGATTAATGCAAGCTCCATATCAGTATTATCTCATTAATTTTTGCATAAAACCTCATTAGAATAATGCAGTCCTTTCTTCAGTACTTTCTGCATAAGCTAGGCTATGGGGTTTGGGCTTAATTGAGGCATATTGACTTGGGGAGATCTGTTTATATGAGCTAGAGTTATTTGTTTCACCTCTAATTCTGCATGTGAGTTTTATATCATGTCTTCTAAGGGATCCAAGTCCCATTTCTCACTTGTATAGCGTTATTTTCTAAATACATCTTTTTAATGCTCTATATTGCTGCATTTCCCCACCTGGGAAGGAGAATATAGATCATCTTGTTGCTTAGGTTCTTTCATCTACTAGTATGAGGTTATTTTACATCTAATGAGCTACTCTACATTTCCATGCTCATGATTTTCTGAAGCTCCACATTGGTAATAACTCAGATTATTCCCAATAGTGTAGTTGTTCCCATTTTGGGATATTACACCTGTAGCCAAGGTGGGACGTGCTCGTTCGACAAAATTTGAACGATTGGATTGGGAATTTAAAGCAAATTCTTCCTATAAGGCATTGTTACATGCTTCCAACCAAGTAGCTGGGTGATGCATTAGGACATGGGCTTGGATGGATTCCTTTAGGCCATTGATGAAACATTCCAAGTAAAAGGCATCTCCTAGTCCTTGAGTTTGGATTCCAAATTGTTTAAAGGTTGCAATGTAGTCCCGTATTGTACACATTTTCTTGAGCTTAGTGAGAAGAAAAATAAAGATTCCCGATCAAAGCAGTCGCAAATGGAATTTCAGAACATGTTCCAAGTTGGCCTCCATAGATCACATTTTTTATGTCATTGCCACCACTGCCATCGCTCTTGGTCCAAGTAAAGAGCTCCCACATGTAGTTTAGTTTCATCATCCTATATATCATTAAGGTGGAAATATTTTTCCATTTTTTCCACCCATACTGTCAAGCTAGAGCCATGAAATGTGTACATGTCCAGCTTGGGTATCTTGTCGCTCCAATATTGGTGACCTCCATGGAAATGAATGCGATGGTTGGATTCTCCTTCTATGTGTGCATCAACACTATGCTCTTCTAATACGTACTTATGTAGGAACACAAAAAAATACAGATTTAAACATATAGATACAACATAAATAACTCTTCATTTCATTAATATCAAAGAGTTGTAAGATGGTTACATACATAATTAAAATAAACTAGCTCGGCTGATGGTAGCTTATCTTTGAGAAGAGATGTGGTGGCTAAATCCCTCTTAACTATGTTACAATGAGGCTCAAGGGACTTTTTATTTTTTAACAACAAAGGGAAACCCTAAAAAACAAAAACCCTAACCCTAGGAGATGGAATTCCAAGAGTTTGTAGGCCCCGTTGGGGTTAGTTGGGGATCCAACTTTCCGGGGTCGTAACTTGGTCATATGATCTTTGTTTGGCACGTATGATACTTCATTAGAAATTTCTCTTTGAGTACTAGAATATTTGTGACAAGTGTGTGCCATAGGGCCATAGGGAACATGCTTGCTTCAAACCTCAAAGAGACGTCGTTTTGGGGGTCAAAACAACTCCGTAATTTTACGACCCGAAAAAACTGCTAAAAATAGTAAATTGTGCTATAATCAAGGAAACAGATGAAACCAATTGGAGGTTTAGGTGGAATAGGTGGGTGGCCACAAATATCCACCTAGATCTGTCCTCCCCCCATAGGAATTAATGTTCCCCATTGCGTGCAGAGCCTACATGAGGTGAGGAAATTTCTGTTGAACTTGGCCCTTGGTGAGCCACTTGCCTTGGTGAAGGAGTTATCTTGATTTGAAAAATCGATATATTTGGATCCTTTGTTGGCGAGTGTTCTTGATCTGCGTTTCCATGATCCTATTAGTTGTGGCCTATTCAATATAGCTTGGGTTGATCTCTATTGGTGTACACTGCTCATCAATGTCGGATTTGTCCTACAATGGGGGAAAGTATTGTCGCGGCTGGTCCACATTGAATACTAGGTGCAGGCTAAGGAATGATGGAATGATAAGCTTGAAAGAATTGTCTCCTACAACCTTAGTGATGGTGTAAACCCCATATTGGAGAGGGAGAATCTTGCAGTGGACAACAACAAGGAGCTCCTTCTACAAATGTAACCAAACTTTGTCGCCCACCAGGAAATTGTGGCACGCGATGTTGATCATGGTGTTGTTTGTACTTAGCATTAGCTTTGTCCAATATGTCATGGAAATGTTGGAAGATGTGTTGAATACTTCAACGAAGCGGGTAGTTCTGTCAGATTCATATTGGACATGAGCCAAATCTACCTAAGTAGCTGCAAATGGTATGAAAACGTCAATGGGACATAGTATCTGGAATCCCAACCACACCTGAAAGCGATTGTGGCCAGTTGAGGTGTGGAGAGATCTGTTGTAGTTGTGTTGGACATAGCGAATGATTTCATACCATGTGCATGGATGCTTCAAGTTTTAAATGCACAGGATGTGCACGATCATCCTATTGACGACCTATGCTTGGCCATCAATTTGGGGGTGGAAGGTTGTGGACTTAGTGAGCTTGTTATCCAACAACGGCCAAATGATTGACCAGAATGTACATAGGAACCTTCTATCCAGATTTGAGATAATAGACTATGGGATCCCAAAGTGTACCCATACTCGTTCAAATAATAGTTTGGAAGTGGATTTTGTTGTGATTTTCTTCTTGTAGGCCCTTAGAATGGCCATCTTAGATAATTTGGCAACGACCACGAAAACAGAGTCATCGCCATGCTTGGTAGAAGGGACGCCTAACATGTTATCCATGGAGATGAATTCCCATGGCCAGATAGGAGTAGGAAAAGGAGTATATAGGCCATGCTTCTTGATTGTAGGTTTGGAAATGGTGTATGAAGTGCAGGATTTGATGTACTTCCCAACATCCTATCGAAGGTTCGACCAATAAAAATACTTCTGCGGCACTGCCACTCTTTTCTCCACCCCAAAATTTCTAGCGACCTGACTGTAGTGTGCCTCCAAAATCATGTTGGCACGTTTGCTTGAAGGAACACAAAGGTGTCCCAGGTGGCATAAAAATGTGTCCTAGATGTGAAATCCTATAACTTTCTTTCCTTCCATGAGAATTTGGTATGTGGTGTAGAATTTTGGATCACTCTTGTAAATATGTGGCCATCTCGAAGTCTCATTTCCACAAGAGTCGAGCACAGTGTTCAGTGCCATAACTAGCAGTCGGCTAAGGCATTCTACAACATTATTGGTGTTTCCTTTCTTGTACTTAATGTTTAAATGGAACTGTTGAATATATATGGACCATTTATAATGGAAATCATTTTGCAACTTTCCTCATGTCTGTATGAACTGCAGAGGTTGGTGCTATGTATGGATGATTGTTTCCTTCCCCATAATTTAATGCTTCCTTTTTTAGTAGGCCTACACAATGGAATACATCTCTTTTTCATAGATGGGATACTTTTAGATTGTATCTGAAAGTGTCTCACTGTGATAGGCCACCAGATGCCCCTGCTGAGAAAGAACTGCACCAATAGCATAGTCAGACGCATCTATCTAAATTCAAAATGGTTGATGCAGGTATGGTAATGTCAGCACTGGTGTAGAGTAGAGGTGATGCTTCAACTCAGAAAATGCCTTCTATTGAGATTTAGACCAAAATAACTTGGCTTTCACTCTACCCTTGGTGACTTGACTCAAAAGCCAAGTGATATGAGAGAATCCCAACACAAACTTGCAATAGAAATTGACAAGACCCATAAAGTTGTGGAGCTCTATTTGATTAGTTGGGGTTGGCCAATCCCGAATAACTTATATCTTGGTTGGGTCCACATGCATACCCCATTCATCAATGATGTACCCCACATATTGATCTTGGTTCATACCAAAAGTGAATTTCTTAAAATTAGCACATAATGTGTGTCGTCACATAGTTTTGAGGACCTATCGAATATGGTGTAGGTTTTATTCCCAAATCTAGTTGAATTTTAGGATGTTGTTCAAATACACTACCATGAAAAAGTCAGTGAATGGTCGCAAGATGTTTCCCACCAACCTCATGAAGTTTGTGGGGGTATTCGTTAACCCGAAAAGAATGACCAACCATTCGAAAATTCCCTCCTTGAATTTGGAGGTATTCTTCCACATCGGAGGGCTTGATTGGTACCTGGTGATAACCGGACTTCAAGTCAAGCTTGCTAAAATATTTTTCCCCCTTGAGCTAGTCCATAAGGTCATCAATCCGTAGGATTGGCTACCTATTCTGGACAGTGATCTTATTTAGTGCCTGATAGTCAATACAAAGCCTCCAAGTTTCGTCCTACTTCTGTACCAACATGATCGAACTCCCATAAGGTGAGGTTCTTAGACTAATGTGCTCTTTCTGTAATAGCTCCTAAATATTCCTCTTGGTTTCATTATTCTCCAAAACAGAGCATCATTAGATCAGTTCATTGGGTAGCGGCGTGCCTGGGGTCAGATTGATGGAGCGCTTGACCTGACAGTGTAGGGGTACCCTTATGGGTGAGGTGAATATGTCCCTATATTCCTCCACGACCTTGTCCAATAGTTATTGTAGTGTGGAGGAGCTATGGATGTGGCCATAATATTCCTCTTGGTTTGAGGGAAAATAATAAGGAAGGAAAATCTCCTGGTTGGGAAATTATCTTACTGGATTGTTTAGCAAAGATTAAAGAAAAGGTGGTAGGCGACACTACCTCTGGTATCATGTACAATTTCTAACCCAAAGTAATAATAACAGAACAAGGTTTAGATTCATATACAACATGGTGTTTCCATAGGTATGGTTGATCTAATAAAACATCATAGACTTCCAAAGGGGAAATATCTCACAATACCTCAACTGCAAATGGCTTGATGCTATAAGGCAGGCAACATTGTTGGCTGACACAAAAATCTTACCCTTGGTGGAGCCACCCGATGGTGTACGACTATGGGTGCATTGTTGTTGGCAACTTAAATCTCTTAATGACCTTGGCTAAGATCAGGTTTTTCTAGCTCCCACTGTCAATGATGAATTGCATTGGCGAACCCTTTACCCACGTCTGCAAGTGGAGGAGGTGCTCCCCCTCCTCTAGATCCTCAGGTTTCGCATTTTGGAGTTTGGTGGTGGCTACCATCATTGTGGATTTTGCATCAATGATCTGCTTTTCCTTTTCAAGTACTGGCTCATAATCAAATCATGCATTCGTGTCTAAGTCTTTTAGCTCGGCCACTAGCGCATGCTTTTCACGACATTTTTTCGTGTTGTGAATGGGAGTTTTATGGAACTTGCACCACTTGTTGGTGTCCTTTTCCTTCATGTTATTCTTGGCTTGTGGCTTCGAGAATTTGTCCTGGGGGTTGTGGCCCAGCTCTACCCTTTTCTCTGTGGCTTTGGGGCGCCCTTTCTCTACTTTGGGTTTGCAGATCCAAAATCTCGCTTCTTCTACTTAAATTTCTACTAAATCTTGGTAACATATCAGTATGCTGCATAAAGAAAGTATATTTCCAGGAACTCCATTTCCTCCAAAATGTATACACAAACAACCACAATACTTGAACACCAGATGTTTCTTAGAATATTTGATACCCAACTTTGTGCGCAGGGTATGGAAAATATTTGTCAATTGATGCACATCTTGATCCCTTTGTTGTTGCAATGTAGTCCATTGTATGTACTTATCTTCATAGCTCTCGACAGGGTAATATTTTTCCTTGATGGCATTTCAGAAATAATTCCAAGTGGGGGAAAATAAAAACATCGTGTGTTCCCTCTCCTCCCTCTACTCACAATAGGCTTCCCACCAGTCCTTGACGTGGGGGGTGGCTTTGAGGAGTGGAAAAGTAATCTTCTCCGTATTGGAAAAATCATGAACCAAGAAATATCCTTCCAACATATTTAACCATTTATCTATGACATCTACATCTATCTGGCCTTCAAATATGGGAATTTAAAATTTTACTTGTACCTTAAAGGGAGTGGCACTTCCAGGGTGGCTCTTGGATAAAGATGTGTCACTTATGGGTATCCATCGAAATATCTAGGCAAAGTTGTCAACGATCGGGTTGCTTTGTCGCTTGAGGGCCTTTTCGAGCAATATTTTTAAAGGATCTCCTGCTCCCTCCTCTTTATTTTCTTCCACCATGGGATGTCGTCAGGGTTGGCGAGGCCGGTCTTGCAAAGTTTCAACCAGCTCAAGCCCTAACTCCTTGTACCCCGACCTTGTTGGGGACATGCATAGAAAAAAAAAAAAAAGTAGATTGCTCTGATACCATTGATCTAGACTTATGTAGGAACAAAACATAATACAAATTTAAACATAAACACTAAGATATAGCATAAATAAATCTTCTTTTCATTAATGTCAAATATTTGTAAGATGCTTACATACAAAATGAAAATAAACTAGCTCGAGCAATGGAAATTTATCTTTAAGAAGATATGTGGCAGCTACATGTCTATGAACTGTCTTGCGATGAGGCTCAAGGAATTTTTATTATTGAAAAATAAATGAAAACCCTAAACAACCAAAACCCTAACCCTAGGATATCGAACGCCAAGTTTTTGTGGGCCCCATTGAGGTTAGTTGGGCAGCCAACTTCCCAAGGTCGTAACTTGGTCATATAATCTTCGTTTTCCGCGTACAATACCTCATTAGAAAGGTCTCTTTGAGTACTACAAAATTTGTGGCAAAATTGATGCAGACCTCAAAATACGTCATTTAGGGGGTCAAAATAGCTTCGGATGTTCAGGACCCGAAAAAATTCTAAAAATAGTAAATTATGCTATAATCAAGGAAATTGATGAAACCAGTTGGAGGTACAAGTGGAATAGGAGGGTAGCCACCAATATCCACCTATAACATCTTCCCTCATGGTTTCGTAAAGCATCCTCAGGGCTTCCAATACTTTTGTGATTTTTTTGGTAATAGATGCTTGAAAGTCATTGATTTTTTTCTCGAGGGCTTTGGCTTTCTCCGCAACCATAACTTGAGACCTGGTATCATGCATACACTAGCCTCGATAAAATTTTGAGCTTAATTAATAGTAGTGTGGTTAGAAAGAGGGAAAGGTTGGGAGTCTAGTGATGTGGGTCACTTGAAGTCGTGTCGAGAAAAATTTCGGACCACATAAAAATTTGGGGCTTACAGGTGAATGGTAACACTACGATAAGCTCGTCATCCTGAATCTTATGGGCTTGGTCTTTTTTTTAAACTCCAAAATGATTTTTACTCTCAAATGATCAATACTATGGTGGTAGAAATCCAAAATGCTTGATACTGCCAAATATCCTACAAAAATTGTTGTTGGATTGTAGTAAAAGAAACCCCAAGGTCTTGGCACTACAAAATGTGTTGCGAAAATCTGAATTGGACTATGTCGTCCAAAACCCTCACTGCAAAAGAGTCTGATTATCAATGTGAAAACCCCAAATGTTGAATCTAATCTGTATGACGATGACAAAACCCCAACTGTTGGATCTGATTTGTACAACTGCGACCGAACCCCCACGATTGGATTTGATATGGATGAAAAAATAGAGTGTGATATTCAAATAGTTGAGGAACTATGGTCACAAAGGAGTGTCTCGTGTTATAGATTGTGATATACGTAGGGGTCCAATAGTAGTACTCAACCTAATCTTTGAGAGCACTAACTAAGGAGCATTGACTGTACCCTTAACCATACTACTCGACTACCCTATTGTATGTGCTAGTAATCTCCCCGAGTATTGTTCTTAGTGTATTGTAGAAAAAAGGTGGTTGACGACTTATCTAAGTTTAGGTTTCAAGTTACCCTAGGGGGGGCTTCTGATATACCCAAGGGTACATTGAAGTGCAGTATGTGCATGGTTTCGTCTAATACGCCACTACTCGAAGGGGTACCTGTAGGGGTTACAAGTGAGCCCAACAAGTGTGACCACCTCTTGTAGTTCCTGTATGCATGCCTCACCAAAGCTGCAATTTTATGCACTCAATGAAAGGTCCTGTGGTTTATAGATGTCGGAAAACATCTCTAGCCTAAAAAAAATATGCCAAAATTGGAGGTACAGTTGGCCCTGGAAAGTGCTCTAATACCACTTGTTATGCACTTGACCTGTGAGAATAAAACAACACCAGAAACATATAAATATCACATGAAATGAGACAAGTTTCAAAGATATTTTATTGTTTAGAAGCATAATACAATGTTCACTTACCTCTTCAAGGGGGCAACCTCCAATAGATAAATTCTCAATTACACTAAAACTCGATGATTCTTCCCTTGCTATCTAATTCTATTTGTAGATTTATGACATCCAAAACCATAACTACCAGTGGTCCCATGCATAATATGGATTAACCACTTTATTTATTAACTATGGCATGTTTATAAGTAATTATGGCCCATTATCTATAATGTGGGCAACTACTTACAATTATTTTTAATGTGGATAACCACTTGCGTGCTTTATTGACTCAAAAAACTAACTATGACTCTGACTAGGCCTATTGGATTATTACATAAATAAAGGGGTTAGGGTTGCACCCTAAAATACCTACTCAAGGATTTTAGAAGGAACCTAGAGAAAATACTAAAAGCAAAAAATCTAAAAACACACTTTTTGCATTAGGAGATTAATTCATAATAGCAAATTGTCCTTGACAAATTTGAATATATTAGCTTAAATTATAGTTTCCAATGTCGAGAATAAAACCCCTAGATGTTTTTTATATGAAATGGACTCATCGCTAAACCTTCAATTAGTCCTTGATTAAAGGGTTCTTATCTTCATGATCCCTATAATCACAAGCCCTTGTATCAAGGGTCAAATCCCCTGCTAAATTTGTTTTCCTCAATTAGAGATTTGAAACGAGATATTGCTTGATTGCATGTCTTGAGGCATTGAATAATTGACACGCTTTGGAGATGTAAGAGGGGACATATTCCCTGTTTTATCTGAGTTTTAAGTTGATGAAGTCTTCCCTTAGTATTTGACCTACTTTTTGAAAAATGTATAAATTTAATAAATCACAAGTGCATTTATATATATCACATTACTCAATCATTCAATCATCTCATAATATCCAAATGTAAAATACCAAGATATTTGTATTAATAATATACAAAACAAGTATTTTAGTGTACAAGAAAGGTCACATCCTCCTCGAAATGGGCCTTGAAGTACATCAATTAGGAGGCCCATTAGTATATAATACAAAAAAAATTGCTACAAACAACTTCAAATACTGAGTTGCTCCAATAAATCTCTTGCCTCTATCAAACTAGTAGGGATAATTCATCAAATAATGGTTACGCTCTTATCAAGATCCAACCTCAACTCTCCTCAACTAATCATGTGTTGGAGATCAATCAAGGACCCTTTTTTAAATTCACATCTCTCAAAGTTTATGATCAACTAATTCCATTTAAATGTCTCTATACCCATGTCACATATGATATGTGTTATTGTAATCTATTGTTCAAGATTACTATGTCATCTTAATATATTGTTACAAAATAATAAATGGACACAACACACCATGCATCAAGTGCATGAATTTTGCAAGTGTGTTGCAAAAAATGAAAGTCATAATAATCCATTTGTACAAACCTTTGTTTTTCCTGAATTCCACATTCCATACATATTATTCTTGATCCTTACTTAGTTGTAACCTAATTATTTCAAATCTTGGTCAAGAACTTGGCAAGTTGTTACTCAAAAATCTATGGTAGTGGATATTTGTTCTTAATGGTGATTTCATTTAGGGTAGAGTAGTAAATGGAGATTCTCCATTTCTTGTATTTTCTTGAGTGCCATTATGATTGACGAACCATAATACGACATTTTGGACCTAATGAATCATTGCTCCAATAATTGCTACAATTGTTTCTTCACCTTGTCTACTTATAGGATGATCTGCTTGTACATCTACATGTTTCATAATGAATACATCAATAGCAAGCTAATATCATGCTTATCCTCTCCCTTGTGTGGTATCCCCATAAGCTCTTCATAAAATTCAATAAACTATTATATTTTTTGGCACTACCTACTATCACATCCTTCCAAGGATGCCTTCATCTCCACTTTGCTACCATCTTCTTTCCACTTTCCTTCTATCAAGAACAATGAGACAAATTTATCAATATTTCCAATAATTATCCCTACCTAGTGAGTTCTATTAAATATAATTTATTATCTCCCTTGTATGCATTTATGAATAAATCCATCCCATATTTTACAAGTATAGCTTGGTTTCCCTCCTTATGAATATGTCATATCTCACATCGAGGTATGGATTCCTAGGATGACTCCATACATGTCTAATGTGACTACATCTTTCTCCATTGGATCCATGACGTTTCCACTCATGGAAATCTTAAACCTGCATTTATTGACCTCTATTAGCTTCTCTCCATGTCTCACTTGAGCCAAGAAATATGGATGTAGATGCTCATTAGTTTCTAAGCCAAGCCTCTCATCCAATTATGTCGAAATCACATTTGATCATGAATTGAGGTCAAACAAATAACAATTTTAGTTTTTCCCATGTAGATCTTCATGTGAAGCAATTTACTAATTTTCCTCTCCTCCTTGGGAAAATAATTGACTAGAATTTCCTATATCTAGATGTAACAACTATTTTCCAGTCAGCATTTGAAGTATTATCCACCCTTCGTTATGCATATAAATTAAATAAATACTTCTTCTTTCTTTTCTCTTAGAAGTTCTTAGGAAATTTCTTGTGGTATAATGTGTATCATTGTTCCTTAGAACTCCCTTTTTTATTTCAAGGCTTACAACAATTTGTAAGAGAACCTATTTGTTATGTGATTATTACAATATCCTTGGGAAACCCACTTCTCTTGTTATTCCATTTATTCTATTGCCCTCGCTATTCCATCTTTTATGTGCTCCAAACTATTGTTTTTATATCCCATTAAGGGTGTTGTGCCTAGACACTTGCTTCATAAATTGATTTGGTATTGAAAAGCATAAATTGCCTTTGAATCAGATAGGGCAAGGCCCCTAAGTGCTTCATTAACATATTTAGTCTCTTAAGAGATACATCCAACTTAATGGTTCTCTTTCCAATCTCATTAGTGAATTCTTACACCAATTCCAAACTAATGCCCAAAATAATGCCATTTAATATATTAATCCTTCTCATAAACAATTAGGTAGGACTCAGCTTTAATCATGTCCTTGAACACTTCCTAATAAATGGTTATTGGTACATTTTCAAGGTGTCTCTAGCCGACACCACTTTCACACTATGCTAAGGCATGGGATTCAAGCTTCAAGTGGGAAAATATGACTCTCTGCTTTAAATTAATTTCATGTACAATAAAGTACATGTTAGGTCCCTATATTACTAATATAGTCTCTTATTATTGTTAGTGTAACCCCCTTATTGTCATTATTGTACTCCTGTAACCCCCATATTGTTATTATTGTGCCCTTCAATTATTATTGTTAGGTTGGCTAGGATTACATTGTGGCCCCACTAGGATTACATTATGGCCCCATTGACTCTTATATATAGAAAGGAGGTTTTGTAATTTGTATCATCCAAGAATTGTTCATTCATGTAATGTATTGGAGGTTGCCCCCTCGAAGTGGCTTATTTTTAAGGCGTTGATATCTCTTTTCTTCTATTTTTGGAGTTGGTTTCACAACATTTGGTATCAGAGCTTTGGATTCTAGGGTTTCGCTGCTCCAAAGAGGTCATCGTAGAATTTTTGCTATAACTTTTGTTCTACGAAGGTTCAGAAGCTGAAATTTTTAAAGTGCGAAGCCGAAATCTTGAGGAACATCGTCGCAAAATTTCAGAGCTTGGTTCATAATATGTTCGGAGATATAATCTGTGGAAGTTAGGGATTTTTGCAAGCTCCTGAATTTCCCTTAAAAAGGTCATCGCAGAATTTTTGCTATAACATTTTTTCTACGAAGGTGCAGAAGCTAAAAATTTTAGAGCATGAAGCCTAAATCCTGAGGAACATTGTCGCAAAATTTAGGAGTTTGGTTCGCAATATTTTTGGAGATATGATTTGTGGAAGTTAGTCTTGTTTGTGCCCCAAACTCTATCTCAAATAGGTGATCGTGGAAAATCTCTATACCTCTCTCTACACCATTTAAATTGTAAAAACATCAGAAGCACACGACCGTAGTTTTCGTTCATAAATTTCGGTAGCCAAAGTCAACAACACACAGACACGGGCAAGTCAAAGATTTCTTCTCTATCGAATTATATCCACAACGTTCATTATGGGAGACTGGACACAACTTTGTCTTTGAAGAATCAAAATCAGCCGTATCCGTGGCATTTGAAAGAAGCTTCAAAGACTATATAGGGTCGAATTGTAAATATTTAGGATCCGTAATTACAGAGATAATTCAATTTCAATATCGATCTCCTAAAAGATAGTAAAAGGTGTGTATTTTTTTTCCCGAATTGCATAAGTCTTGTTTGAAGAATCAAGTTGAATTGATTCCAAGGGAATATTTTAGAATAGATATCAATATTGGATTCTAAAATGGCCCCTAAAAATAATTCAACACCCATTAAGCCTTCAGAAGGCTCTACTATGACTTATGAAGATGAAGAATGGCAACATGACATATCAAAATTACAAGAGAAAATTTCGCTCTCGCAAAGAACAACAAAAAATGAAATGGAAGTTTTGAAGAAAGGCGTGGAAACTAAGATGGATGGTTTGAAGAATGTCATGAACTGCAAGCAGTTTAATATGATGACATGGAAGCTAAGATGGAAAAAACATGAAGAATGATCTAAAAGCAGACATGGAAGGCTTGACAAAGTTGACACAAGAAATGTTTCCTAATGGTGAAAATATAGTAGAGGAAACTCATGATGAGAAGAAAATAAATGTTAATCATGATTTAATAAACTCTAATGTTGGAGGGAAGAACCACCATATTCCAAAAATGGATATGAGGAAGTTTGATGGAAAGGATCCTGTAACATGGATACTACAGATGGAGCAATATTTTGATCTCCATAACGTGCAAAACACACAAAAGGTACGCATTGCAACCTTACATTTAGAACAAAATACATTTGTATGGTATCGATGGCTTTGCTCCCGTAAAAAAATTGTCACTTGGTCAATTTTTACGGAGGAAATGATAGCACATTAAGAGGATACAAAGAGCAACACCTTCTTTAGCCAATTGATAAATCTCAAACAAAAGGGTTTAGTGGGGCAGCACATTGAGGACTTCCAAAATTGAATATAAGGGTAACTGATATTCCAGAGGAACACAGGATTGATCTCTTCATAGGTACTCTAAAGGATAACATCCAACATGAAGTTCGTGTTTTGGAACCTGATTCATTGGAGAAGGCATTCAGGTTGGCAAGAAAAGTTGAATGTAAAATTCTGGCGACAAGGAAGCCTACCACTCAATTCTATAAAGAAGGAAGTGTTGCTACGCTTAGATTTCCACAACCTACAAGGTTGACACCACAACAATTGGAAGAAAAAAGAGCAAAAGGGCTTTGCTACAGTTGTGATAGAAAATACACTAAAGGTCATAAGTGTGCTGAGAAGAAATTGTTTTACATATATTGTGAAGAGGAAGAAGAAAATGAACAAGAAGAGGATATACACCAGGAACCAGCCCTAGAAGAGGAAGAAATGAGTCCGACCATATCGTGTAATGCATTGGCAGGAATTACCACTCCTCAAACTCTCAAGATAGAAAGACATATCAAGAAGAAAAAGGTAATAGTGTTGATTGATTCAGGTAGCACCCATAATTTTATTCATTGTAAGGTAGCCAAGGAATTAAATTGTTTCCTATACCCAGCACCAGAATGTCAAGTGATGGTTGCAAATGGAGGAACTATAAATTTCTCTGGAAAATGCCATAATATTAAGATAACCATGGGGGAATATGTATTGACTAGTCCAATGCTTTCCATTCCTATGGGAGGTGCTGATGTTGTACTAGGAGTACAATGGTTACAATCTTTGGGGACGGTAGTTTTTAATTTTCAAGAACTTTTCTTGAATTTTTTTTCAGAAGGAAAGGAAGTCGAATTACGGGGTATTGAAGGGAAGCCGGGAAGGATAATAAGCTCTAATGTCATGACAAAGCTTCTAAAGAAATAACAATGAGGCATAATTGCACAATTATGCTCACTAGAAGTTCCAACATCAAAATCATCTATTTCTGCAGATCTCCAAAAAGTCTTGGACAATCATTCCAAGGTGTTTGAAACTCCCAAAGGACTCCCACTTATTCGTGATCATTTGATTCTAGGAAGTGTCCCTCCAAACATCGGGCCTTATAGATATCCTTATGTCCAAAAGAGCGAAAGTGAACGTATGATTGGAGAAATGTTAGAGGCAGGTATAATTCAACCTAGTCAAGGTTCTTTCTATGCTCCTGTAGTATTGGTACACAAGAAGGATGGATCATGGCACATGTCCAGATTATAGGAAGCTCAATAAGCTCACCATTAAAGATAAATTTCCCATTTCTGTGATTGATTAATTATTGAATGAATTACATGGAGCAATTTATTTTACCAAGTTGGATCTTCATTCAGGATATCATCAAATTGGAATCAAGAATTAGAATGAAGACTGAAGATATTTTGAAAACAACATTTCGAACTCATGAGGGTCATTATAAATTTTTTGTCATCCCTTTTGGCCTTACAAATGCACCTTCTACATTTCAAGGGTTGATGAATTCCATTTTCAAACCCTTCCTTAGAAAATTTGTTCTAGTATTTTTTGATGATATACTATTGTACAGCAGGTCTTGGAATGATCATGTTCAACATGTTGACAGGGTGCTCAAACTATTGCAAGAGAAACAATTATATGCAAAAACATCCATGTTTCTTTGGAGTACAAGAGGTGGAATATCTGGGTCATATTGTATCTCACGAGGGTGTTAAGGTAGACCCTAACAAAATTAAATCCATTAAGTAATGGAAAGTCCCCACAACCATAAAGCAGTTGCGAGGATTTCTCGGGTTAGTAGGGTATTATCGCAAGTTAGTTAAGAATTATGGGAGAATAGCAGCACCTCTAACAACATTATTGAAGAAAGATGCATTTTCATGGACTCCTAAAGCAACTAAGGCCTTTGAACATCTTAAAGAGGAAATGTGCCTAGCACCGGTCTTAGCTACGCCAGACTTCACAAAAACCTTTATTGTGGAATGTGATGCTTCAGGAAATGGAATTGGTGCAGTTTTAATGCAGGAAGGAAGACCCATTGCTTTTGAAAGTCGTCCAATCAAAGGAAAGTATTTACTAAAACCTATTTATGAGAAGGAAATGTTAGCAATACTGCATGCACTAAAGAAATGGCGAACTTACCTAATGGGAAGACACTTCAAGGTAAAAACTGATCATGATAGTATTAAACACTTTTTGGAACAAAGACTATCTTCAGAAGAGCAAAAAAAATGGGTCACAAAGATGTTGGGTTATGACTTTGAAATAATCTACAAAAAAGGAAAGCTTAATGTTGTTGCAGATGCACTCTCAAGAAAGAATGAAGAGGTGGAAGCATTTCTTTGTGCCATTTCTATTATCCAACCAGATTGGATAACTGAAGCAAGAGATGAATGGAAGAAGGACAAAGATGTATGGACACTCATTCAAAATTTGCAGCAAGATCCTAGTACATCCGATACATTTAGTTGGAAAAATGATTCCTTATGGTACAAAGATCGCTTATATCTTTGTAAGAATTCCCAACTAAAACAAAATATTCTTCTGGAATTGCACACTTCTCCTTTAGGAGGACACTCAGGATTTTTAAAAACTTACCACAGGGTGAAGAAAGAATTTTTTTGGGATGTCCTTAAATCTGATATTCAAAAGTTTGTGGCGGAATGTTTGGTTTGCCAGCAGAATAAAGTTGAGACAATTAAGACCCCAGGACTTCTACAACCTTTATCCATTCCAAGTCAACGTTGGGAGGAGATTTCAATGGATTTTATCACAGGTTTACCTAAGTCCGAAGGAAAGAGTGTCATCATCGTGGTAGTTGATAGACTTACCAAGTATGCACACTTTTGTGCATTATCTCATCCATTTAAAGCAAGTACAGTTGCTACTACATTTATGGACACAATTCAAAAACTACATGGAAACCCAAGGGTTATTGTGAGCGACAGAGATCCCATTTTTACTGGAAATTTTTGGACGGAGTTATTTTCTTGTTTGGGTACTCAATTAGCCCATAGCTCATCTTATCATCCTCAATCTGATGGTCAAACTGAGATAGTAAATAAATGTTTGGAAGGATATCTTCGTTGTTTTGTATCTCATAAACAAACACAATGGGTCAAGTGGTTACCTCTCGCTGAATGGTGGTATAACACTTCCTTCCATACTGCAGCAAAAATGACCCCATTTATGGCACTTTATGGATATCATCCACCATCCATCACATCATCTTTAAGAGAAAATTTGAAGGTTCAAGCAGTGGAAGATCACATAGAGCATAAACAAGAAGTTCTCCAACTCTTAAAGGATAACCTGAATTTGGTACAAAATCGAATGAAACAATAGGCAGATCAACATCGCAGTGAGAGAAGTTTTGATGTAGGAGATTGGGTATTTTTACAGCTACAACCATACAAACAAATATCCCTCAAGCAAGCTAAGAAGGATAATAAATTATCGCCAAAGTACTATGGTCCTTGCAAGGTGTTGCAAAATATTGGTACTATGGCATACAAATTGGAGCTTCCTGCTTCTTCACAAGTGCATCCATTTTTCCATGTTTCATGCTTAAAGAAGGTTATAGGTGAAAATCTTCCAGTTCAAACAATATTTCCAGAACTTGATGAGGAAGGAAAAATCGTATTGGAACCTGAAGCGGTCACGGAAACAAGAACTCGACAGCTACGGAATCGATCAATTTCAGAGTATCTCATCAAGTTGAAGAACTTACCCACTAAAGATTCTACATGGGAGGATGAAAATTTTATACAGAAGCACCCAAAGCTACTCAAGCGTTGAGGACAACACTTTTTTGAAAGAGAGGGGCATGTTAGGTCCCTATATTACTAATATAGTCCGTTATTATTATTAGTGTAACCCCCTTATTGTTGTTATTGTACCCCTGTAACCCCCATATTGTTATTATTGTGCCCTTAAATTATTACTGTTAGGTCGGCTAGGATTACATTGTGGCCCCACTAGGATTACATTGTGGCCCCATTGACTCCTATATATAGAAAGGAGGTTTTGTAATTTGTATCATCCAAGAATTATTCATTCATGTAATGTATTGGAGGTTGCCCCCTCGAAGTGGCTTATTTTTAAGGCATTGATATCTCTTTTCTTCTATTTTTGGAGCTGGTTTCACAACAGTACACATCCATCTACTATAACCACTGGTTCAATTTGATGCATTCAGCTTCTTCTATGTATGGTTTGAAGTCCACCTTCACCTTTACATCAAAATTTACTTTCGTTTTATTATGGATACATTCTCCAACCTTGATCTTAGTTTTAATCTCACTCACATGTTCTCTTTTATTTCCCTTAGACTATAGCTCCTTGCATCATTATATATTATCACATATATGAGCTTGTTATATTCTTCCCCCTACTCTCATAACCACACAACAAAAAACTTATCATCTCTACCACTTGTTTCTCCAAGTGATGCATCAAAAAATAAATATCACTAATGTATGTAGGATCATCCATGGTTTAGTTTTAAGTGTTTATTTCCCCTTCTTATACCAATGTTGAGTTCAATGGCAAGAATCTCTCCACCTTTTAGCAAATTCTTCAATTCAATGAACATTCATTGTGCACTTTGTTGAAAATGTAACTAGTTTCAGTCTTCATAATTGTTTTCTAGCTCATGACATGGCTAATCCATATGTATTAGTAAAAAGAAAGAGCGAAAAATTGTTGTAAAACTCAAATAATTTTATTTGTTTAAAGCATGGGTTTCATGCTCACTTGATTATGTTTCTAGGTCTAAGCACCCATTGAATGCTTCTAGGTTTGATTCATGAATCATTGTCATTGTCCTTATGTTCTAGACCCTTCTTAGGCTTATTATGTCAAAGAAAAAAAATTATTTCATGTAAAATGGTCATATATCTCCTCTCCACCAAGTTTTCATACCCTTCCATCAAGCCAGACTCATTGAAGGGATTCGACCACATCAGAAGACTATACACAAGCAATGTATTCAACCTATTGTAGCATCTATCCAAGTAAGATTCGACTTGCAATCCCAAGGAGTGTGAAGGCAAGAAAAAGGAAGAGAAAAGGATTGTAGAAGGAAGTAAAACCCTAAAGAAGAAAGGAAGGTTTATTTCCTCTTATTTTGGCTCACATGTGGGAGAATTATGATTTGCAAGAGGGCCTAAAATTGCAAGTTTGCAATAGAGGCTGAAATTATGATGCAGGAGGACCGAAATCTGGGATTGAAGAGATTTGAATTTTTTTGACTAGAAGCATACTTTTTTCATCTTAAAAGGACTTCTTTGGGAGGATGACTTGGTGTTTTGGAGGAGGTATTTTTCTTGGTAAAAATGTTCTTGTTTTATCTCGTTTGATTTTGTTCTAAAGGAAGAGAAGATAATTTTTTGGGTTTTCCCCTAAGATAGGGGTTTTTCTCTAGCTGAGAGACTACATCATATGTCCTCATGTTGTTTTGATCTTCATGCACTATGTTTTGGGAGTTTCTTGGTGATAAAAAGATAAACAAATCCATAAAATAAGATAATAAGAATACAAATAAATCACAAGTAACTATAAAGATAAGAAAATCTCTTTGCCTTTCTCATTTTCTAACATGGTATTACGATGAAGGTGAAGAAAGGAACCTACATATGATGTTGGAAAGGAGAATTACAAAGAAAATGACATTATAGCCATGAACCTAATTGTGGATGGAACTAAAGACAACTTGATTCCCTACATTTCCACTCTAGATACTTCAAAGAAAATGTATGATGATCTCTCCAAGTTATTTACAATCAATAATATTAGACAAGTGGCAAGTCTAAAGAATGAACTTTGAACTGTCAAAATTACCAAAGATGATAGTGTCCTCTTACTTTGTAATAATATCCCGTATAAGAGATGAAATATAAGTAGTTGATGAAATAATCCCTGATGAGGAAATTATGATTGTTTCCCTTCTAGGACTACCAAAGTCTTGGAATTCCTTTGCATCTAGAATTAGTAGTTGGAAAAATTATCCCTCCTTTGGAAAAATGTGGTATGCTTGTACTCAATAAAAAGCTCGTATTTCCTTGATAGGAGGTATGCAAGAAGATGAAGAAACTACCTCAAATTCTTATTCTTCCCATTTTAAAAAAAAAGGAGGAAATAAGAAATTTAAAGAGTCAAAGAAAAACCATGGGAAGATTGAAATTTCTAAAATAGAAAGTTATCATTGTCACAAGACAAGACATTATAAGAACCAATGCCCCGATAATCCTAAGAAGAAGAAGAGAGAAAGAGAACAATATATAGTTTCCACTAGTGATAATCCTCCAAAGAAGACCAAAATTGAAGATTCTGAAGTCAAATACTTATTCTATTAAGTTTTTAGGGATATTATCCCTTGAATATCCTTTGTTTATAGTATACGCTATTATTTTAGGTCTTGTAGATTTTCTCTTATGATTGTCTCTAGGATTTATATTTATTTTGATTCCTAGGATTTATATTTCTTTTGATTCATAGGGTTTATAAATCTAATATGCTTTGTTAGAAAGTTCCTGAGTTGTTTTAATCCCTCACAAGAGTAGATTGATGCAAGATCAAGAGGGAGCTTACACCTTTTCTCAAAAGATAAGTATCCTGTTATTTTATATTATTGTTTATTTCCTCTATATATCTAGCTTTATTGCTTGATTATAATCCTTTCTCTTGTGTTTTCCTATGAAAGAAATGTTTTTGTAGGAATGTCAATAAAGAAAGGATTGAGTCTAGATTCGGAGATAGCCTTCAAAGGGATACTTGTGTAAAGATTTGTTGCAGTGGGATCCCTTCAAGAGGAAGCCTTACAAGGTTTGTAAAGGAAGTAACTCAAGGTATGTATAAAATTACAAGATTTGTAGAAGGTCTTCATCATATAAGAAGGCACAATCTTTTTGTCTTTAAATTTGCTTTATAATTAATAGATCTCTCGTATATAGGGTTTTTCTATAGAATCATGAAGATTATTATATATTTTTCAGATGTTTTATCTCTAGATTAAAATCAACCCTTGTAGTATTATCTTTTGATAAAACCCTAGCCTTTTGATTAGGGCAGTATAGGCCAAAATTTTGATGCATGAGGACCAAAATCTATAATTGAATCAAAATTGAAGAGGTTTGACTTTTATCAACTAGAATCATATGTTTTTCATCTTAAAAGGAATTTGTTGGGAGACTGACTTGGTGGTTTGGAGGAGGTCTTTGTCTCGGCAAAAATTGTCTTGGTTATCTTCATTTGATTTGGTTATAAAGGAAGAGAAGAGAATTTTTGGGTTTTCCCCTAGGAGAGGGGTTTTTCTCTGGATAAGATCCTACATCTTGTGTCCTTATTGTTTTTATCTTCATGCACTTATGTTTTGGTATTTGCTTGATGATAAGAAGATAAAATAATATAACAAGAATACAAATAAATCACAAGTAATTATCAAGATAAGAAAAAAACTATGCCTTTCTCATTTTCTAACTCACTTCTCTTCGAGGCAGAATTTGATATGCTCTAATACCAAATTGGTCCATAAATGGCAGGCCCATGGCCCATTTATATTGTCCACGTGGATTCTTTTATAAATTGAAAACAAATTGTGTGTACCTAAAATTAATTTTCAAAATAAGGTTTGAACTCCTTCAATATCGATCCATTAACTTGAATTTGTTTCCTTGTTCATCTCTTATTCCAAATGATATTTTATTTACTACGTTGCTTGGAAAATGCCCAAAAACACAATTCCATTTGTTTATAATTTCAAATAGTTAATAAATTGTGTACAATATTCAACCCACATTCTCGTGTTCATTTAATCTCGCACCATTAAATTGCATGAATAAATCACCCTTTTTAAGTCATGGTGATGAGACTCCACATTGTACACCATGAACACATCCATTACATATGTTAAAATTCTCTTGTAATTGATAAACCCATTATTTTGACCATAATAAATACAAAATATAGTTTTGTGCAATTAAATTGTGAATGGGTTAAGTGCTTGATTAAGTGTGTTGCATGCAATTATTTGTGTTTAAATTCATGATCTTGAGAATATTTAGATGACTAGATCTTGAGTTGGTTGAATAATAAGGGATTTCCACTCCAATTTTCCTTGATGAATTTGTAGGATTTTCTCCCCTCGTCATATTCATGGTCCAACAAGTTCATATGGCACCTTCTCCAACTCACTCACTCAAACTACTAGTCCTTGACATGCAATCATTCAAGGGATCTAGTTCTTAAAACCTAGGGCCCTAATTTTAGGGATCCTAGGAACATAGCCCCTTTAATCAAGGAATTATTGAAGAGCTACACTAATGTAATGTTTTAGCATAAAAGGAGCCTAGGGCTAGCCTTTGGTTAGTTAGTCCATATTTGTAGTAATTATAGGTTATTTGAATTCCTCCAAGTCATCTTTTTATTTTTGAATGGCATGTTAATGGAAAAGGTTCATTTTCAGGTTTATTGTTATTAGTTGCTTCTAGAATCCTTGTGATAACCTTGGGTAGGGCCCACCTAGGTTTTTATATAGGGACGTCTTCTACTTTGTCTCACTTTACTTTCAAGACTTTCAATTTATTTTGTTTATGGATCAGTGTTATGTATGACTATTTTATTAGCAATTTGTTTCTTATAGTGGCAATTCAAGGTGTATTTGTTTCATTTCATGTTGTAATTACTTTCTCTTTATTTTAATTCAAGATACCATTTGCAATATGTGTTTAGTATGACATTCTATTTTTCTTATAGGAAATGTACAATTATGAAAAAATCCATATAGAAGAACTATAAGTCTTGTATGAATGCTTTGTTTCCTACAACATCACTTCCAATTTTCCTTTAATTGATTCATGTTGTTTTTTTAGAATTAGTAAGAATATTTTGGGTCATGAATTGCTTTTTTTTTCGCCCTAGAGGGAACGAATTTTTCTCTCTCATGCTTCATTTTAGTTGCGTAATAGAATATGGCACCATTACGATTTAATTAATTTTCCTTCATATTGGTTTAGGTAACTACAACTTTACTTTGACAGTAATATTACTTATTGATTTTGGGATCAAACAAATTATACTTCCGCGCCTATATTTGTATCCTTGCATACTTGTACTCCAACTTTCCATTGACAAGATAAGTGGCAATTGGTTATTGGGTTGTTTGGTCCCTTGGATTCTATTTTATAATGCCTTCTTTCAATTGGTTTACAACTTTCCTTGTAATTTAATTTTATCTTTTAGTTTAGTGATGTTGAAAAGTTGTTAACTACCCTTCCATGCTAAAGAAACTCAATTTGTCCTTAGTGAAAACAGTATCTTTGTAGATAAATGCATGTGTGGAGTTTGCACATATAGTGCACAAAACATCTCAAGTTTGTATGAAGCTTAGGTTCACATTTAAACATTATTGTTGCCATTCTTTGCCCCATCACTACTTTTTGGAAATGTTTTTGGTGAGGTACTAAGACTAAAAACCATTTTTATCATTTCTATTGACAAAAAAAAACATTTTTAGAATGATATATTTGGTCATTTTACGTTGAAAAGGAGAGGCTATGTATGTTGCAATTGCGTTAAGATAAATTTTTAGGATGCATGCCTTGGCTTAGGGATAAATCAAGAAAATTATTACTCAAAACTCCTGCTGTCGAACCAAGTTCTAATAGTAAAAAATAACAAGTTGATTGTGATGGCAAAAAAATTCTATGGATTTCTCATAGGAGGAAAAATAAGATTTTGAGAATATCTCAAAGGAAGAAAGATCCTCATCTCACCACACAATGGATGATAACAAAGACCAAGCAAAAGTATATGAGTTTTGAATTTGGGGATGCAATGGATAAAAAAATTGAAAATCATTAACCCATATTCCTTCCCTCATTTCTATGTTCATACTACCAAATATCCTTACACATTTTTATTTGAGTTTAAAATTGTGTGTCAAACCTAAGATTACACCTTAGATGAGAAAAAACTTAAGCTCTCCCCTTGCATATTGAAGTATTCAACTTTAAGGTGGTTCATGAGCTTAGAAAAGATTGATATCATTAGTTGGGACCAAATGAAGCAATATTTAAATAAAAAGTACAAGGCTTATTCTAAGGAAAGAGACACAAGAGATGAAATCTTCCCAATGACCAATGGGAAAATGAATCTTTGAAATACTATGAGGAAATATTTCATCTTAGCTACAACAGATCCTACAATTGTACTTTGAATGAATACCCACTTAAACTTGTCCTATTGAGAGGAGTGAGAGAGGAATGGGAAGGGTATGTTAGAGAATCAGAAAGGCAGAAATATCCTCTTGTTCTTAATTTTTTACTTATGAACTTATTTAGTTCTTATTATGTTCTTATTATCTTTCTTCTTATCTGTTCATCAAGAAAATATCAAAGAAAATACACATAGATCAAGGACACCAGATGTAGGACAATAGCCAAGGAAAAACCCCACTCTTGGGGAAAACCCAGTCAGTAATTCTTATTTAAATAGTGATTCTTGAGACTCTAGACCTTGACCCAGACTTCCTCCACACCAAGCCAGCCTTCAATATGATACTTCCTGAATCTGGCAGTAGCAGTAGCAATACTATGATGACCTATAACTTCAACCTTGCTTCTTGAGACTTCGATCTTGAGGTAGATACTTCTATATATCTTCAAAGAATTCGATTTATGCCCAATACAACTCCTCCAAGAAATAGTAATCAAAAAAACAAATTTCGACTTCCTCTTCTCTTAGCAGCACTTGATGCAGCAACTGTTGCAGTAAAACTTTGAGAACTCTGATCCCCCAAAATATAGCTCGAAATGCAGAGAGAGTGGTGCCAACATTTCGATTTTCTTTAACTATATAAGCTTGCCCAAAACCGAATCCAAAAATTCCTTCTTCTCCAATTCACAATTTTTCCTTGTTGTAGCTTCAAAATCGAATTTTTGTGTTGCAGTGAGATGGTTCCAAGTGAGTTCAATTCCACTGTATAGATAGACTTGAGATGAGATCGAATGATTGGGCTTGAGGCTGACTTGATCACCTTAAGGCCGACTTGGTGTGGAGGCTTCTTAAATCATTTCTTACTCAATACTTGACCTAAGTGCATGATTCAAAATCCCAATATGGATCAATTTAAATCTGCAATAATCCTATAGACTCAAAATAAAACCTAGAAGTACACAATAGGGACTTTGACATAAATACCCGTGCTTTAATAATTCATTTAATAAAAATAGTTTCTTTATTCTTTTGACAAGTACAATAAGTATTGACCCAAGTAAAATTCATGAAGACCGAATCTAGTTACATTCTTCAACAGGGTATGGTAACAAAATCTTCTCATTCTACAACCCTTACTAAAAGTGAGTTGGGGAGGATTACTAGAAGACACGAAAATTGATATTTTTCAGCCACTAGCCATGTAGATGGACACTTTGTAAGAAAAATAATAGCAAGAATAAGCACAAAAGGGTTTAGTTATCTTTTTCCTTAGATGCAACAAAATCAATTCAAGAAATGAATGCCCACGTAATGTTGTAGAATTTTGTGAAATCTATGAAGATCCACATATAACTAACAAATTCCCTCCTTTTTCAAGTCTAAAAACTACATAATAAGGATTTTTAAGAGAATGTGGAACCACTATGTTTCATTAACTAGAGGAAACTAGGAGCACTTAAGTTATCCCAACAAGGTTTAAACTACACTCATCCTTAGTACTTTAGTGGTTATAATTCATAAGTACCTTAATAGTATTAGTATTAGAATTTTCCACCTACTTGGGCAATGCAAAACTATTCATAGTACCCAATTCAATTTATCAATCCCTATTATCAACCATTTCAATCCTTGTCTTCAATGCAAAACCATCAGTGGACCAATCCTCCTGAAGGGTGTAGGCCTCCAAATTAGATGCAAGAATAATTGTCACACCCTGTTCCTTGAAAAAATAATACTTATACAAATTCCCTATATAATTTTCTAAAACAGCCACAATATCCTACACAACTATCTCTTAATCCAAACAATAGGTAGGTCCAATCAATATATAACAATAATGCCATATCAATCTCATTATGTATGTTGGCCCTCGTTTTTTTATCCAATTTTTCTTAATTAAATACACTTGATTTTCATGCTATCCATCCATATACACCCTATTTTGACCAATTTATGCATATTCAGGTATATAAATTAAGTTTTGCAATTTTTAGATGTTTTTACAAAAAGTGGATTTTAAGTGCACTTTTGGACAGGACTAAAAATTCCCGTAATGGCTTCATTGAAGTCATACTTGCAGGACACCTGGGCACTTGCTGAGAACATATCTAGAAATCTTGGTAACTAAGGATGGACGTGTACCTATTGGTTTGGTCAAACCGAGCTAAAACAGGCCCGGTCAAAGCCGGTCAAACATGACCTGACATTCAAGAAATCCCTAGGAAATAGGCCAACTTTAGTATTTTATGGGATTTTCCATATTTTGAGTGATTGGATGGATGAGCTCAACCAGAATAGATGGGATAATAATAGACATGGCTATTAGAGACATTTTATTCAAGTTTGTTTCATATTTTTCTATTTAAGCCAAGAACATTGAAGGCATGAATATGTAGAATTTGTATGGTTTCACTTTGATATTTCTGAACTTTGGGAGTTAATTGAAGAACCAATTCTATCTTCTTTATGTTGTTCTATATGGTGAATTCTTGATTTAGTTTCAGTAGCTAAGAAGTACTTTCAGTGTGCAATGCAAGGGTGGAGGGCCCCCACACTAAGCTACGTGCACTTTCTGGTTAATTTAACTGAATTTTCTTAAACTAGTTTTGTTTCATGTTTAATCAGTTAATTAGACATATGATGATATGTTATGATTGCTGATGAATCTTAATCTAAATTCTAATTTGCATATGAAGGGTCAAATCAATGTTTAATTTAAACTCCCCTTCTATCTGATCAGATAATAGAAACTAGAATTCATCTTTCTTGCTTTTGTTTAAAGTGGTTTTCTGAATTTCCAATGGCATTAATGATGAATGAATTTATAAAGAAGGACAGCAAGGACCTCCTTAGTTAGGAGCCTCTTCTATTATTCTTTTTTGCATCTTGAGCTATTTTTCATTAGTGATTTTAATTTATGTTCATGAACTAGTATTGCAGAGAAGGTCAACCAAGTTCTCTTAAGTTAGGAGCTTCTTCTTATGCTTATTACATATTGAATTAGATATTATTTAGAGAAGTTTTATATTTGTAATATGCATTTCCTTTAAATTCAATAATTCATCTTTTAAAATTGACTGTAGTTGAAATCCATATATTTTGGACATGCTTCCAAGTTTTACAAACCTGGATTGATAATAAAATACTTGTGTTATTTTACCCAGTAAACAGACCTAGAATTTTTGGCGTCGTTGCCAGGGAAGGATATTTAAAAATAGTCAAGTAGGAAGATAAACAAAAACACATAAAAAACAACAAAAACATAGTTTTTATTTTAGTGTTTCTTTATGCCTAGAGATAAAGATCAGAAGGGTAGATTCATCATACAAAACCCCCCAACAATTCAACCATCCACAGGACTAACAACACCAGTTGCTAGAAGACCAGCTCTAGAGAAGTTAGAGGAAAAACAGAGATCAGAACAAAGATTAAATCTAATTGAAAGACAGATCTTGTTGGCCTTGGAGGTAAAAATAAAGAAATCACCAAAAGTAACTCCTTTCCTAGGAAAACAAAAGGAAAAAATAAAACCAGTTGTTGACCAATTATAACAACATGTCCTTGAACAAATTAAGATAGTTGAGGAAACACCAAATCAACCTCATATTTAAACATTAAAAATTTATGAACATGAAATGACTGAAGAAAGAGAAGGATCTAATATGCCACTTATGACTCCTAAACAGAGAATTGAATATAAGAGACAATAAAGAGAATGGAAAAGAAAAAGAGAGGAAGAAAGGAGATTGGAAGCTGAGAGAAAAAGTGAGGAAGACAAAAGAATAGAAGCACAAAGAAGAAGAGAGGAAGAAGCAAAAAGAGAAAATGAAAACAAAAGACTACATGATAACAAACAAAAAAATGATAATGATTAGGAAGCTACTTTTGGCTTCCCAATATTAGACACAATAGAAATACTAGGAGAAGAAGTGAAAATGAAAAACAATCCACCTTCTGTATTGCCCAACTTTTATGGAATGTCAACAGAAGATCCTGACTCATTTATGTTCAAATTTGATATCTTATGTAGAACTTATGGATACACAGATGACACACACAAGATTCATCTCTTTCCTACTACTTTGAAAGAAGCAGCATTAAAATGGTTTACGGGTTTAGGAGAACATACCATTTCTTATTGTGATGAAATGAAGAGAATTTTTCTTAAAAAGTATCAAGCCTACTACAGGGATAGAGACTCAAAAGAAGATATTTTTAGAATGTCACAACAAGAAGATGAAAGTTTAGAGGAGTGTTTAGAGATATTTCTTTAAAGTCTACAAAAATCCAAACAACATTCTCTAAATCCTGATACTATCAGCACAATTTTTCTTAACGGTATCAGAGATGAATACTTAGATATTCTCAATGTGATGGTCAAAGGAGATATCTCAAACCTACCATTTGATGAAATTTTTGAACTTTGTCAAAAATATTCTAGGGGAATATCAAAAAGTGGAAAAAGGGATGTCACATCAAGAGCTTCCAAATCTACATCAAGTGGAGTAAGAAGAGCAGAAATAGGAAGTTTACTAGAAAATTTTAAAACATATCTCTTAAGCACTTTGGGAACACAAGTAGATGTCTTAAAAGCAAAGAAGAAGAAAGAAGAATAAGATCAAATCTTAGAAATATTTTGTCCAATGTGTAGGCAGAAACATCCACTTAGAGAATGTCCTTTACAAGGTATACAAGTATGTGGACTTCATACAAAGAATCATGCAACTGAAAACTGCCCAAAAATGAAAGAGTTGAAAGTGGAAGAAGTACAAGGGATATATTCTGTCTACTATATGGCACCAAGGAGACCTTGGAAACCAAGGATGCCTCAACAATTCCCTCAACAAAATCCCCAGAATTATCAATATCGTCCTCAGAATTCATGGAATACTCTAATGCCATGGCAGGCTTGGCCACCGCAGCAATATCAAAACCAACCTACACAAGGTTGGAGAGGATATAGTTATGGAATCAGCCACCTCAACAAATTTACCTTCAAAAATATCAATATCAACAACCATACCCTCAACAACCATTCCAGTACCAACAATTCCAGCAACATCCGCAACCAACGCCATTTCCACCACAAAATCCTGCACCAATGCTAACTCAACCTCAGCAGCTTCAGCTGCATTCTAACCAACCACCTCCTAGACCAACACAATTTCCAGCTCAGCCAGTAGCTAATCCAAGTAACAAAGTGGATAAACCAGCATACAATGTGGAAGAAGCAACATACTTTCCTAAATATTATATTCTTCCCATACAAGATGTCCACTTAAGTTCTGGGAAAGTGTTACACAAATATTCTCCCCCAATCATAGAAGAACAAACTGAACAAGGAGAACAAACTCAAAAACCTCAACCAAAAAATCAAATTCAGGGAGGAAAAGCTATGATGACTCAAACACCACCATATCTAGAGAGGTTAGTACAGCAGAAAATTCCAATGTCTCTACCTGAATTTGATATTTTGGGTGAATTGAAGAATGCTTATGTCAAAATTCCTTTGTTACAAGCAATAAAAGGTATTCCAATTTATGCAAGAACAATAAAGGAGCTATGCATCAATAAAACTGGCAAAAGAAAAATAGATCCACCCACAATCCAGGTCATTAGTAGATTAGCTAGACTCATGTCTACAAAGACAAAAATTGAAAAATACATTGATCTTGGGATCCCTATGGTTACCATGTCGATCAATAGTTTTCAGTTCCAAACACTTTAATAGATTTTGGAGCATCTATAAATGTTATGACTACAGAGACTATGAAACATTTGAACTTGAAAAATATTAGACCTACTACTACAATTTTAGAGCTTGCAGACAGATCTAAAGTTGTACCAGAAGGAATATTAGAAGATATCATTGTCTCTCTGGATTCATGGGAGTATCCTGTATACTTCCTCATTTTGCTGCCAAAAACAAATTTAGGAGGTCATCCTTTAATTATAGGTAGACCATGGTTAGCCACTGCAGATGCCTTCATTGGATGCAGATCGAGAAGTATGATTATTGCACAGGGGGATGAAAGGAAACATGTTACACTCTATCCTCCAGCACAATATCCTTCTTTACTGTCATGGCTTGATGGACAAGAATAACAAGAAACTCAATATGTTATCAGTATTAATCAAGCCTATAATTTTAGAGAAGAGGAAGAAAATGAGGATCTATTAGACCTTTTCATATCAGAACTTGATATTTCGGAGTAGCTTAGAATAACACAATATGAAGCTACAATTCATATTTTAAATCAGTGTTTCCATGAAAAATGTACTATTCAATCACTGCAAAATTCATTTGAAATTATTTTTCATGTTAACTCAATTACCAAATCACAGAGTAAAATCATTGAAATCAGTCCTGGAAAGCATTTAAATATTGGTAATAACTTACAATCGTCACAAGAACAAGAGGTAATAGCAATGTTACATAAATACTCAAAATCTTTTGCCTGAGATTACACAAACATGTAGGGGATCCATCCAAAGATATGTATTCACCACATTTACATTGATGATCAAATCAAACCAATGAGACAACTGCAAAGAAGAATGAATCCTATAATGAAGGAAATAGTGAAAGAAGAATTGCAGAAATTCTTACAAGTTGGATTCATCTATCCTATTTCTGATAGTCAATGGGTTTCTCCCTTAGTTGTGGTGCCTAAGAAAAATGGAAAGAGGATAATATGTGTAGACTATAGGGAGCTCAATAAAGCCACATTAAAAGATCATTTCCATTTACCATTTATTGATCAAGTACTAGATTCATTAGCTGGGAAGAAATTATTTTCTTTTCTTGATCGATTTAGTGGATAGAATCAGGTTAAGATAGCATTGGAAGACTAGGATAAAACCACATTTAATTGTCCATGGGGAACATATGCATACAATGTTTTTCCCTTTGGGTTATGTAATGCACCTGCTACTTTTCATAAAGCAGTCCTTGCAATATTTGCTGATCTAATCCATGAATGTTTAGAGGTCTACATGGATGATTTCACCGTATATGGCGGAACATTTGATGATTGTTTAAAAGATCTTGAAAAAGTTTTGAAAAGATGCATAGAGACAAATCTATCTCTCAGTAATGAAAAATCCTTTATGATGTTAACTAAGGGGATAGTGTTGGGACACCATATTTCTTCTTCAGGAATTAAAGTGGACCTAGCAAAAATACAAGTCATTGTGAATTTAATGCCACCCACAACACAAAAGGAAGTAGGAATTTTCTTGGGTTATGCAGACTATTATAGGAGATTCATTGAAGATTTCAGTAAAATAGCTCTACCTCTATTCAAGTTACTTGCAAAAGATTTTGAATTAAAATGGACAAATAATTTTCAAAATGCATTTGAAATATTAAAAGAAAAATTGTCATTTGCACCCATTCTCCGAGGACCAAATTGGTCATTTCCATTTCATATATCTACTGATGAATCTGACACTGTTATAAGAGCATCACTTGGACAAAAAGAGAACTAGTTTAATTATGCCATATACTTCATAAGAAAAAACTTAACACCGACAGAATTGAACTATACAGTTATTGAAAAAGAAATGTTAGTTGTGTTGCATGCAGTTAATAAATTTAGACATTACATAACAGGTTAGCAAGTATTCATTCACACAAATCATTCATCCATAAGATGCTTAATGAACAAAGCAATTACAAATGGCATAATTACTAGATGGTTGTTATTGATTCAAGAATTTAACATCATTTTACAAGATCAACCAAGTAAGGATAATCAAGTAGCAGACTTTATATCAAGGCTTTATTCACCTGGTGATCCAAATCATGTTTCAGATAATTTCCTAGATGAACATCTATTTGCTATAAATATTAAAACTCCATGGTTTGCAAATGTAGCCAACTATTTATCATCTGGAATACTACCATCCCATTACACAAATAAATAGAAAAGAAATATAATCAGAGAAAGTGCTAGATATAGTTGGGTCAATGGTGACCTCTTTTATACTAGTTCTGATCTATTAATAAGAAAATGTGTTAAGGAAGACGAGATTCTAGATACCTTGAAAGCATGTCATGACGAGCCATGTGGTGGTCATTTTGCAGACAAGCGGACTCATACAAAGTGCTCAAACTTGGATACTACTGACCAGCAATCTTCAAGGATTCCAAAGCCTATGTTAAGAGATGTGACAGCTGCCAAAGAACTGGGAGACCTATGGTATCATATGAAATGCCATTAAAGCCACAAGTGCTCATAAAACCATTTGAGAAATGGGCTCTAGTTTTTGTGGGACCAATAAACCCGCCATCAAACATAAAGAAGTACATCCTAGTATGTACAAATTATGTTACTAAGTGGGTGAAGGCAAAAGCAGTGGCAAGAGAAATAGAAGAAACAGTGGTTTCGTTTCTATTTGAAGAAATATTTGTAAGGTTTGGAGTTCCCAGACAAATTGTTACAGACTAGGGAGCACAATTCACCTCCAAGCTTGTAAGATGTCTTATAGAAAAGTACAATATCAAACACAAAAAATCTACTCTATACCATTTGTTATCGCCAAATTGAGTCATGTTGGGTTGCCTCAATGGTTAACTTGGAGTAACTATTTCAAACCAACTTGTAACTGGAAATTAGCCTTTCCAGTCTGAGAGGGTTCTCTCAAAAGGATAAAAGATAGTCAATGAATAACTTAAAAGAAGATGGCCAACAATAAAGACAGCGATTAAATTGTATGTTTGTATTCTCCTTAAAAGTAGGATGATTGGTTGCTATATCTAGTGGAGCTATTTGTGCTTTGATTATGGTTAGTGCCACTTGAGTACTTAACTATTTTTTATATAATTATGCAGCCCCATTAGTTAGTTAATGTAATAAATAAATGGAAGATTCCTAATAGGTCTCTAAGTCATAAAGTTAGTAGGTGTCATTATTATTACCATGTATTTGGCTTTTTAGTTAGATTAGGTGTCAAGAGAAGGATTCGAAGGTCCAGCTTTGAAGGCAAATCCAATGTAAAGGTGTTGGTGCAGAACTATGAAGGAAAGAAGGGTTGGAGAATGCTTTTGACACAGCTACTATTGTAATTTTTTATATCAGTAATAGACAGATAGTGACTTTTCTTGCTTTACCTAAGATTATTGATGTGTTTCAATAGATTTATGTGCCTCTTTTATATATTTCTTCCAGTAGTATTGATGCTAAATTACTCAGAACTCATATCATATGTGCTCTGACTTTCTTTTAGCAATGAATCACTGATTATTCCCATGTGTTAATTTTGTTACGTCATTGAAACATAAAAAGCCTCAGCTTTCATAAGTAGGAATGCTTGTCATTGAATTCCTTTTACTAACTCCATAAGCCCAATGGTAGTTGAATATTCCTCATTTTTCACCTACAATCACATCCACTAAAACACTCACAAAGTTAGCCATCTATTTTAAGACCTAATTGAGTAAATCCTTTGATAAGTTGAGAGATCCCTCTCAGACTAAAGAGGCTAATATTCATTCAAAAGCTCTTTTGACATAGTTACTCCAAGTTGACCATTTAAGTAGCCCAACAGGAACTTAATTTGGTGATAACACCATCCCCAAGCAAATGGACAAGTCGATTCCACTAACAAAATTTTGGAGAATATCATGACAAAAACTGCGCAGATGAATAGAAAAGACTGGTCGAAAAAGTTGAGAGATGCACTATGGGCATACAGGATCACATGGAAGGACACAATTAGATTCAGTCCATACCAGTTGGTATACGGTAAGGAAGTCGTGTTACCCATAGAATTTCAAATACATACATATAAACTTGAAGCATAATTGGGAATGGAACTATCTGAAGCACAACAACAACGAGTGATTCAATTAAATGAACTGGATGAAATAAGACAGTAGGCAGTGGAGCATACATATCTAGTGCAAGAGCAGGGAATAAAATGGCATGATCGATTCATCAAGAATAATTTTTTTCAAAAGGGAGACTGGGCACCATTGTTTGACTCCAAGTTTAAATATTTCAAAGCAAAGTTTACGACTCATTAGCTTGGGCCATATGAGATAGAAGAGATCTTTGACAATGGGGTAGTCAAAAGAAAAAGAATAGATGAAGCGTCAATTTCATTTTTAGTTTATGGACATAGGCTTAAAGTCTACAATAAGCGTATCAATAAAGAAGATTTTATGAAAATAATTTCAACAGAAACTGATATGGAAATAATGGAACAGCATAATATGCCTTCCTTACTTCCAGAATAATATATATATATATATATATATATATAATAAAAAGGATTTGGTTGTGAAAATCCGGAAAACTGGCACAATACAAACTCGAATTCATATTGGAAAACCAACTTGTTTGGCCAATATGAATTCTCTATTTTATTTTGTTTTACTTTAATAGGATTTTGCGAATTAATCCTTGAAGACATCACAAAAGACAAGGATAAAGTCTTAACATTAGTAAGAGGAAGTTCGTAATAAAACTATGCAAATAGTTTGAGCGATTGTATTGCGAAGGAACCTAAATTATATGGCAGAAAACAACTTGAAACATTGTTAAAAATTACCTGTCAAAAGGGAACTGAAACATTATTTATAATATCACTGCAGAAGGGACCTGAATAACATCAACATTCAAGCCTGAAGTACATGTCAGAAGGGACCTAAAACATCAATTAAAAACTGTAGAAGGGACATGAACAAACATCAACATTCAAAGATCCTGAATCAATATCAGATGCGAAAACATGAAAGCAGAAATATGTCTCTACATTTCAATATGTTGTGGAAGAACCATTGTTATGATGGTGAATACATTGTCAACCATCAACTAGTATTTTGACCGGAGGACATCATTGAATAGTATTGATAATCAAGCTATTTACGGGAGTATAAGTACAGTAAGTGAAAAAATTTGCTCTTAAAATCTCGATTTTTTATTTTATTTTAGAAATTGTTAAGACCAATTTAACTTGATATGCATTCCATTACATTTTTCCTATATCCTACCTACATTTCAAAACACTACCTTCATTATCCTACCTACATTTCAAAACACTACCTTCATTATCCTACCCATAATAATCATATTCATTAATCATATCCCTATTCATTACCCCTTTCCTACATTTACCCTCATACATTAACCATCATTCTATATACCATCACATTAATCCTAATCATTTTCTTAAGCATATGGATAAAAAATTAAAGGCTCAATATTCAAATTTTTGTTGACCTACAAAAACAACAAAGGTTAGTGTCATAATAGAAATTTAATTTTTAAAATGACCATTATGGGGTCATTTTAAAATTAAATTAAACAATAAAAAGATTGAAATCTAAGCTACAAGCACAATATGCAAATATATATAGTGCACAATACAAATGACAAAACCCAAGTTGAAATGCAAAAACAGTGCAATGAAGAACACAAATTATGATGCATATAGATTAAGGTATGGGCATGTAAAGCAATGAAGGTGGCTATGAATAAAAGACAAAGTCACAGAGAGCGTGGGTTATGGTGACAAGACATATGCAGACACCGTGGAGAAAGGACTATATTCAAAACAAAAGAACGAAGCCACGGAGGCATTCGAGTCAAGGGTTAGCATGAGAAATGGTCAACCTATATTAAAAAACACAGTGCTATGACATAAATCAAACCCTGTGCAACTACTGAAGCCTCTGCCATTTAAAACTAACAGACCTCTGTGTTGCATTCTTCTTTCACCATCACAGCCATTTCCAGGCTCAGAGAAAGGAAGTTGACGCTGTGTAAACCATAGGCACACATTCAAACACTTTGTGAAAAATGAAATTGTTGAAGAAAATAGAGGAGAGGCTGTGAAGGAAACGAAGAAACTTAAGCCGAGAAGGAACAAGCATAAGAAATAGCAAAGGAGGCGCAGATAAATAAGAAGAGGGTGCATTGATGTTAACGGAGATTGGAAAATGATATATCTGTATATTGTGTTGATCAAACACTCCAACAAATTGCAGATATCTCGTGGAGAGAACAGGTAAGCATTAACTCCAAATTTTCCTCATTGATTAATGGATCTTAAGAATAAATGAAACTCGAATTGTGTGTCGAACATCAGTTAAAACTCTGAGTTATAAGTTCGAGTTTCTGCCACCATTTAGCCTGACTTTGCCACCTATTAGAACATGAGGATCTTGAGATGTCATAGAGGAGTTTTAACATAAGTGATATTGTGAAAACACAAGGATACAAGGTTGAACTCAGAGGTTCCAAAGCAGGTAAAACGAAATTGAATTCGTCCACACACAACCACGAAATTGTCACATATTAAAAAAAAAACAGAGTGTTACACAGTGAGTGAATTTTGAAAAACATATAGAGCCATTTGATGTTGTTTTATATACACAGTGAGCCATTTGTTGATTGTTTTATGCAAACAATGAACCTAAATTGTTTCAGTTTGAATGCACAATGAGAATTTGTCTCTGTAGAGGAAGGACTAAGTATGAATTTGAAGAGAAAAAGGACACTGTGGGATGATTTTTTTTTTTAATTTTTACACAGTAAATTTAGAGGTAGAGAATTCTACACCAAAACAGAGGATAATTGTTTAATTTTTTTTTTAAAAACAGAGAATAGAAAATGAGAGATAGAGTAATAAAAACATTTTTACAATGTTTTTATGATATTTCTATATAAAAATTTTGTGTTTTTATCAGTTTTTGGAAGCAGTGGGCTCGTTTTTGTAGAAGAACAAAGGTTGAAGAAGATTGATTTCATTCTTTTTTGAGGAGCATGAGAGAAGAGGTAAGACTTATCATCATGAACAAAATGCATGAATAAGTCAACAAAGATATATATGTGTGCATAAATTTTATTTTAAAGATGAGAATGTTGACAGTCCAAGGTTACATAAATTGGTTTTTAGAGCATATGGCTACCAGAGTAGAACCAAATAATTTTCAGATTGAGCATTGGGAAAATGAGACCATAGAAAAACTTTACCAGGCTGGACTAATAGGCTTCCTCCAAAAATTTATTGGGATCAATGAAAGCATCACCAAGGAGTTCATAAACAATTATGCACAGGAACAAACCATGGTGGGGAACCTAGTTATTCCATTAAGTCCAGAATCCATTTCTCAGGCTTTAAATCTTCCACTGTCAGGGGAACAATATCATAAGGGCTTACACTTCAAAGATAAAGGGTGGAATTTATTTTTGGAGAAAAATAGGAAGGGATCATTTGATAGGACCAAGGGCATCCCGAGGGAGTGGTTTAATGAGCCATGGGCAGAATTGGTGTTAGTTATTCAAAGATTTTTCACATGTGACATCAGACACAGTATAGTGCATCTTTATCATATCAGATTGCTCCAACATATAAAGGGAGAAGTAAAAGTCAATTTTCCATATTTCTTCTCCAAAAATTTGGTTAAAATGATAGAGAATGTGAGGAATGAAACTAAAACCAAGGGTGTAGTGTGGAAAGAGTTTTTAGCTCAACATCATTTTGAGGAACAAATCATAAAGGAGAAGTTTAAACTAGTTCATGAGACAAGAAGCATAATGAACTCACCTCTTTATCATAGGACAAGGTCCAAGAAACAATAAGATACTATCATGGCTGAGAGAGAAGCATATTTTCTATCTATTCCCAGGAGACATAGGAGAAAAAGTCCAGCAGAAACAAGTAGTAAAGAGAAAGACCCTGAAGTACAAATTGTTGAAACACCTCCCACAGAAAAAACAAGTTGATGAAATCATTGAGAGATTGCAAAAATAATCCCATGAAAAGACATTGGAGAGAGATTCATACTTTGACAATGTTGAAGTAGAAGCCACCTCATTTGCCAAAGACATAAGAGAAGAACAGAAAGAGTTGCACCTTAACAAAATTAAAGAGTTAACAGATCAATTGGAGGTGAGCAGAATTCTAGAAAGGCATTTGAAGAAAGAAAACAAGACATACAAGAAAAACAATGCAAAATTGATCAAGGAAAATAAAAATCTGAATGAGAAAGTTGGAAAACTAGAAACAAATAATACCCTTCTTTCCAAACAAACTTATAGGTGGCTTAATGAGAAAAACACATGGAAATACAAGTATGAGAGACAAAAGGTCACGACCTCAATCTACAAGGGAGAACAGTATAAAGGGATAGATTATCTTCTACAAGCAGCACAATAAGAGGCATTAGGATCAGGTACAGTGTCTACATCAGAGCTCAGAAGGTCCAAGAGAAAGAAGCAAGCACGAGGACACGCTTGTAAATCAGCAAGGGAGAGATGTTGGCCCTCGTTTTTGATCCAATTTTTCTTAATTAAATACATTTAATTTCCATGCTATCCATCCATATACACCATATTTTTACCAATTTATGCATATTCAGGTATATAAATTATGTTTTGCAATTTTTAGATGTTTTTACAAAAATTGGATTTTAAGTGCATTTTTGGATAGGAATAAAAATTCCCGTAATGGCTTCACTGAAGTCATACTTGTAGGACACCTAGGCACGAAATGAGCACATATATAGAAATATTGGGAACTAAGAATGGACGTGTAACTATTGGTTCGGTCAAACCGAGCTAAAACAAGCCCAGTCAAAGCTGGTCAAAGAGGACTTGTCATTCAGAAAATCCCTAGGAAATATGCCAAATTTAGTATTTTATCGGATTTTCCAGATTTTTAGTGATTGAATGGATGAGCTCGACTAATATGGGTGGATAGAAATGGCTATTAGAGACATTTTAGGCAAGTTTGTTTCATATTTTTCTATTTAAGCCAAGAACATTGAAGGCATGAATATGTAGAATTTGTATGATTTTACTTTGATATTTCTGAACTTTGAGAGTTAATTGAAGAACCAGTTCTATCTTCTTTATTCTGTTCTATATGGTGAATGCTTGATTGATTTTTAGTAGCTGAGAAGTACTTTCAATGTGCGAGGAAAGGGTGGAGGGTCTCCACACCGAGCGAAGTGCACTTTTTGGTTAATTTAGTTGAAATTTCATGAACTAGTTTTTTTTCATGTTTAATCAGTTAATTAGATGTATGATGATATGTTATGTTTGCTGATGAATCTTAATCTAAATTATAATATGCATATGTGTAGGTTTAAGCCTGAACATAAATTATCTACACACGAATCTTATAACAAAAAATAAACGATAGCGAGAGCATAAAACATAAAATAGATAAACACAGAGATTTTCCCCTGGATCCCAAATCGGGACGACCAGCTTGATTTTTCATTATATTCCTTTTAGTGTTACAACACATATATATACATGCCGAAGCATACATAAACCCTAAACAATTAACCCTGGATTAGATCATAATCATAGTTCGCTTGACTGGATCTAAAAAATACCAGGGGCCGAAAACCATCATACCCAAAACCAAGTGCAAAACCATGCACAAAACCATGATCTTGAACCCCACATTGATGGGGCCAAAAAATTTACTGCCAGGGCGCTGAAAGACCTCGAAAGAGGCTGCTCTCACACCTCTTTTACTACATGTGTGCTTAGTCATGGAAAGAATGCCTTTTATACCAACATTTCTCCCTTGTTGTTTTCTTTCCTGAGGCACATATGAGAGCTTAGTCATTGGCCCAGTGCCTTTGGTAACACCTCTACATTAGAACTTAGAATTGCTCTGAGACTTCTTCGTCTCCTTAACGTATTCCAGTGTACACTTACCACAGCCTTTGTACAGCCTCAACCATATATCTCACAAAGTGATATTGAACATCAATGTGATTTGTCTTTGAATGATAAGCGGGGTTCTTAGCCAAGAAAATTTCACTTTGGCTATCACAGTCTATCCTTATAGCTTGCTGCACCAACCCCATACTTAAACACAATATCTGCAACCAAATTGATTCGTTGCTTGCATGAGTGGCTGCCATGTATTCTTCCGTTGTAGTTGAAAGAGCCACTGCAGACTGTCTTTGACTCATCCAACTGACTGTGCCTCCAAATAGGCTAAACACATACCCACTTTTAGATCTTCTTTGGTCCAAATCTCCAACCCAGTCTACATCAACAAAACCACGAATGTCTAACATTCTTTCCAATCCTGGTCTTTCATGGTAGCATAAGCCATAATCACTAGTGCCATGTAAATATCTGAAAACCCGCTTCACTGTTGTCCAATGCTCCTTCCCTGGGTTTGACATAAACCTGCTCAATACTCCCCCTTGCATGTGCAATGTACGAGTCTAGTACGAACCATTTCATACATCAGGCTACCTTTGCACTTGCATATGGAACACGGGACATATCCTCCTCTTCTTGTTGTGTCTTGGGGACAACTACATTCTTGAATGGCTACACCTATAGGAATAGGAACATTCACTGGTTTACTATCCTGCATATTGAACCTTTGCAATATAGTTTCGACATACTTCCTCTGGTTTAACCAGAGCATCCTCTTTACCCGATCTCTCTTAATTTCCATGCCCAAAATATAGCTGGCAGCACCAAGATCCTTCATGTCGAATTTGGAGAACAATTGGGTCTTCAAATCTTGGATAATTTCTTTGTCATTTTCAATCAACAACATATCATCCACAAACAAGACCAAATAAATAACACGATCACCAATTAATTTAAAATAAACACAGTGATCCTCCTTGCTTCTGGTGAAGCCAAGTCCCTGTATATAGGTATCAAATTTTTGATACCACATCCTTGGTGGCTTGTTTTAACCCATACAGAGACTTCTTCAACTTTTGCATACCAGTCTAAACTTACCCTTCACCATAAAGCCTTGAGTTGCTTCATGTAGATCTCCTCTTCTAGATCCACCGTAGAAGAAATTTTGTCTTCACATCCATGCATTCTATCTCAAAATCAAATGCGGCGGCAACAGAGATAAAAGTAATCTAATAGAAGTAACTTTGGCAACAAGAGAAAAAATATCACCAAAATCAATTCCCGGCACCTGGGAATAACCTTTCGCTACCAACCGAGCTTTGTATTTCTCCACCTTTCCTTCTACATTCATATTCTTCTTAAACACCCATTTGCTCCCAATGGGCTTCCTTCCAGCCGGCAACTCCACCAGATCCCATGCATTGTTTTTGTGCAAGGATGCCATTTCATCAACCATGGCCTCCTTCCAGAGTTTTCCATCCTCTGAATCTACTGCCTCCCTGACAGTTTTGGGTTCATCATCAATTATAGTTAAGGCAAAACCTGAACAGAAAGCAGATGGAATATACCTTTACGGTTTCCTTCTTTCCGGCTTGATCTTTTAATGAAATTTGGAGTTTGTGGCTCTTAAATCTTAAAGAGTCTTCAACCACATTTGTAGGTGAGTACGATTCATCCTCCTTTAGCTCAAACTCTATCTTCTCATGTTCCTTTGGTAGGAATTCATGTTTAACAACATCTTACTTCTCTAAACACCACATCTCGGTGTACTGGCAACTTCCTTGTTTCTGGGTTCCAAAGCTTGTAACCCCTTAAACCATCCTTATACCCAATAAAGATGCACCTTTCAGATTTATTATCCAACTTGATCCTTTTCTCCTTTGGAACATGTACATATGCATCACATCCAAATACCTTTAGATGTGAAAGATATGGTTTCTTACCAGTCCATACCTCATGTGAGTCTTATCCTCCAACACCGATGAAGGTGATCTTTTAACCAGATAGCATGCAGTCTCCACTGCCTCTACCTAGAATTCTTGTCCTAACCCGGTACCATTAAGCATGCTTCTTGCCTTTTCCATAAACGTTCTGTTCATTCTTTCTACAACTACAACTCCGTTTTGCTGAAGTGTGTATGGAGTAGTCTTATATTGTTCTATACCACACTTCTTCCAGAACTCTTCAAATTCCTTCTTGCAGAACTCCCCACCATTATTTGTCCTCGGTGCCTTTATCTTCTTCTCTGTTTGGTTTTCCACCAGAGCCTTAAATTCTTTAAATATGTCAAAAGCTTCAGATTTTTTCCTCAAGAAATATATCCACGTATTCCTTGAGAAGTCATCTATAAATGAAACATAGTACATAGAATGTCCCAATGATGGAACTGACATAGGTCCAAACACATCACTATGCACAAGTTCTAATATATTGTTCGCCCTCTTAGCACCAGAAGGAAAACTCACACAGATTTACAGATTCTACTTCATATACACAGGAATGTTCCTGAGAATCGAAAATTATCATAGCAATTAGACATACCTTCTACCATACCATTTCTATGCAGTATCCGAAGGCCCTTCTCTCCAATATGTCCAAGCCTTTGATGCCATGGTCTTTTCTCCAGAGACAGCTAGGCTTTCCGCTCCACTTTCAGGAACCATAGAACTGTTACACCCATCAATAATAGTGCTACCTTGTAGCTTGTACAGAGTTCCAGTCTGAACTCCCCGCATTAATACCAGTGCTCCTTGAACCATCTTGCAGGCATCTTTCTCGAACACTGTTTTTACACCTGCATCATCCATCTTGCTTACAGAAATCAGATTTCTGGCCAATGCAGGAATATGCAGAACACCAGGAAGTGTTCTAATCCTTCCACCTTGCAGCTTCAGCTTGACCTTTCCACGTCTGATGATTCTGGCCCTCCTATCATCCCCTAGGAAGACATCACCACCATCATATTTCTCATACTCGCAGAACCACTCCCTATGGGGAGTGAAGTGAAAGGATGCTCCTGATTCAATCAACCATGACTCATGATCTACATGTGTATTTGAAGAAGAAGCCAAATACACATCCCCACCTTCATCCGAGGTGGTTTTTGCCTCTGCAGAAGGAGCTTCATCAGATCCCTTTCCTTTCTCAGGAGCTTTAGATTTGCACTCCCTTTTGTAGTGCCCTTCCTTTCCGCATTTCTAGCATACCTTTACAAACTTTCCAGGAGATTTAGATCTCCCTCTAGATTTGGATCTCCCACTCAAAACCTTATTCTTGTTTCTATTTTGGGACCTTCCTCGTACAGATAAGGCATCTCCATTCTGGCCCTCCATATTTCTCCGTCTCATTTCCTCCGACAATAAGGCTGAGACAATGCCATCAAAATTCAAGGTAGTTGTATTGCTACCTATTGCAATAACCAGACTATCCCACGAGTCTGGTAGAGAACACAACAAACTGATGCACTTGTCTTCATCTGAGATTTTAATATCAACAGATGATAGCTGACTTACCACAGTATTCAAGGCGTTTAGATGCTCTGTCACCGAGTCTCCATCCTTCATCCTCAGGTTATACATTTTTTTTCCGCAGGAACAACTTATTCACCAGAGACTTAGATTGGTACAAAATCCCAAGTTTTTCCCAAAAATTCTTCGTCGTAGCTTCCCCAGATACATTCAACAATACTGAATCTGAGACACACAACCGTATTGTGCTCTTAGCCTTCCGATCTAGTTTCTTCCAGTCTTCATCTGACATTGTCATTGGTTTAGTACCTGGATCTACCGCGATCCACTGATCTTTATCCACCAGCAGATCCTCCATCTTGAGCTTCCAAAACTCAAAACTCTGACCATTAAATTTCTCGATCTCTATCTTTCTGCCGCTCGCCATCTTCTTTTACCGCAATAATTGATCCCGCAGATCTCCCACTGAACAGGGTCTACCTCAGGCCTGAGCAAAAAACCCTCAGCAACAAAGGCGTCCCCTTGAAGCCGAAACAACTCTGATACCAAATGTAGGTTTTAACCCTGAACAGAAATTATCTACACATGAATCTTATAACAAAAAATAAACAATAATGAGAGCATAAAACATAAAACAGATAAACACAGCGATTTTCCCCTGGATCCCAAATCAGGACGACCAGCTTGATTTTTCATTATATTCCTTTTAGTGTTACAACACATACATATACATGTCGAAGCATACATAAACCCTAATCCACTAACCCTGGATTAGATCATAACCGTAGTTCCCTTGAACAGATCTACAAAATACCAGGGGCCGAAAACCATCGTACCCCAAAACCATGTGCAAAACCATGCACAAAACCATGGGCGCGAACTACCCACCGGAAATTAAGGACCAAAAAAATTTCGTCAGGGCGCTGCCTCGCCCCCCCTGTGACCCCTCCGTTGTGCCCAGCGCAAAGGGGGGGCGATTACCCCCCCACGCGTGCTTAGTCATGGAAATAATATAACACATACCCAACAATATGAAGGGTCAAATCAATGTTTAAGTTAAACTCTCCTTCTATCTGATCAGAGAATAGAAACTAGAATTCATCTTTCTTGCTTTTATTTAAAGTGATTTTTTGAATTTCTAATGGCATTAATGATGAATGAATATATAAAGAAGGACAACAAGGACCTCCTTAGTTAGGAGCCTCTTATATTATTATTTTATTCGTCTTGAGCTATTGTTCATTAGTGATTTTGATTTCTGTTCATGAAGTAGTCTTGTAGAGAAGGTCAACCAAGTTCTCCTAAGTAAGGAGCTTCTTCTTATGCTTATTACATATTGAATTAGAAATTATTTAGTTAGGTTTTATATTTGTAATATGAATTTCATTTAAATTCAATAATTCATCTTCTAAAATTGAATGTAGTTGAAATCCATATATTTTGGACATGCTTCCAATTTTTACAAACCCAGATTGATAATAAAATACTTGTGTTAGTTTACCCAGTAAACAGGCCCAACAATGTAGATCTTCAAGAGATCAACCAAAGATAAGGAAAGGCGTCAAAATTCCCTCCTCTCATAATTAATCCTCTAAAGGAATCTAATTCTAAGAAAGAAGATACCACCCCATAAGACACCAATCCCTCAACAAACCCCTCCATATCCTAAAAGGATATATTCTAAGAAACCCTACACACTTGTAGAGATGAGTTCTCTGGGGAACTTAAGAGCATATGTGTCAAGATACCTCTCCTACTAGCCATCAAGGATGTTTCCATTTACAATAAATTCATCTAAAAATAAAGTCTAAATATTCTTGGAAGGATAAATAAGGACTCTCTTATAGTTAATGTGGTAGAATAGTTTGAATAACTAAGGTTGGGTAGAGTGTTTTTCCCCAAATACTTGGACTTAGGTAGTCTTATACGAAGTGCATGCATTAAAAAAGACTGATACAAAACACCTTGATATACATAGGGGCACCCATAAATCTCATGAAAAAAGATACCATGCTTTGACTAAGCTTCAAGGATTACTAGGACATATAATTACTATCCTCTGATTAGTACACATATCAATTGTGAACCTTGAGGGAGCATTGGAGGATGTGTAATGGTCTCTATTAGCTCCTAGGAACACCCAAATAATTTCATATTTTATAAACCAAATTTAAATAATTAGTACCTCTCGTATTGAGAAGACCATAGCTGGAAACAACATATAGATCAATTGTAGAGCATGAAACATTGTGATAATCCACGGTCAATCTCACAAACAACGTGTCATGTACCCTCTTTTCGAGCCTTTAATTATGGGAAAAATCCCAATTTGGATAGAATAATAAGAAGAAGAGGTGCCTCAGACCTATTTTTATCCTATCCTTGACATTGAAATAACTTTAACTAACAAAAAAATTGACAAGGAGACAATTTTTTCCAATTTTTCGTAAAATATGCATATTGTTATGATAAAAAAAGGATTGTCTTGACAAGTAAGGATATCCACAATAACCTAAAACAATAACTAATATATAAGAGGTTCTACCAGTATATTTACTCATTGCTAAGATTGGCTAAACAACAATAAAATAAGTGGATATTTTCCCCTAAAATACCCTGAAAAACAACACTACTTTGACTACTAAAATTAGCATAAATTGCTAATTGTCCTCAAGAGACACACTATATCCTTTGCATGGGCCTATAGGGATATGAATGGGGTCCATCTAAACATATCTACCCATCATATTCACATCAAGGAAGATTGAAACCCATTAGACAACCTTAATGGAGAATGAACTCTACCCTAAAGGACATTGTCAAAGTGGAATTACAAAAACGTCTCGACGCGGGATTTATATATCCTATTTTTTAGAGTTAGTTGGTCCCATCCTTGGTTATTGTTCCCAAAAGGAATGGAAATTGGAGATTATGTGTGGACTATAGGGAAATTAACAAGGCTATCAAGAAGGGTCATTCCCCCATACCTTTCATTTAACCAAGTATTAAATGTATGTGTGAGAAAAAAGTATTTCTCCTTCCTATATGGGTTTAGTGGGTATATTCAAAGTCAAATCAAATCGAAGGACCAATAAAATACCTCTTCTACTTGTCCTTATAGAAAATTTTCTTACAAATTCCTCCCCTTTGGCATTTGTAATGCACCTAAAATTATATAGAGTGTTGAGCTAAGTATCTCTTTTGATCTCATCCATAACATTGCAGAAACTTACATGGATGACTTCACGCTCTTTGGCCATTCATTTCAAGAATTATTGGCCAATATGGTGAAAGTATTAGCAAAGTGTGAAAGAATTGAACCTCTCACTCAACAATGGAAAATGCAACATTATTATGAGTGAAGGGCTTGTCCTAGCCTTACCGTCTCTTCTCCAAAGGGATAGAAGCATACCAAAGTAGAGTAAATAGTGTTGAACACTTTCGTACCCCTAGAAGAAAAAAAAAAAAAAAAAAAACTTCCTTGGGTATGTTGTATTGAGGAATTCAATAAACATTCCCTTATCTAACTTTGTTGTCCAATGATAGTGAATTTTGTTGGAAAATAGAATGTTAACAAGAATTTGATTGCATGAAAAAATATCATAACAACCCCTATTTTGCAATGTCCTAGGTGGGAATTTCCCTTACACCTCCATATTGATGCATCAGACAAGGAAATAAGCGAAGTTTTAGGTTATTAAAAATACAAGATGTCATTTCTAATTTGTTTTATCACAAGAACTTATTTGTTGTGTTTTTCAGTTATATTGTGTCTACGAAGGAATTTTGTGCATTAGTTTATGCCATAAATAAATTTAGGTAATTTGTAACTAGATATCAAGTCTTTGTGCACACAAATCATGTTGACACTAAATAATTTATGAAAAAATGGCATAAATAGTAGAATTGTTAGATGGATTTTATAGTTGTAAAAATTTGATCTCCCCATACTTGAAAAGATTGGAAAAACATGATGTTGCATATTTTCTATCAGGACTAACTGATAGTGTAAATGTTGAGGTAATAGATGATGATTTTCTAGATGTACATATTTTTTCAATTTTAATAGAGACTCTTGTTTGTTGCTGCAACCAATTATCTAGCAAAAAGGGGGTTTTATCAACACTTCTCCTACAAGGAGAGATGCAAAATCATTAAGAAAAGAGTCACCTATGCTTGGATCAAAGGATACTTGTTCAAACTTGAGGTAGAGTAGATTTAGAGGAGATGTACGAGAGAAGATGAAGTTCATGACATTCTCCATGCATGTCATGATGAATCTTGTGGGGGACACTTTCTAGCCAAGAGGACAACTTCTAAAATTTTGTGAGTTGGCTACTATTTTCCCACCTTCCATAGGGGTGCTTATCATTATGCTTCTCGATGTGATGAATGCTAAAGAGTGGGAAAACCTACCAACAAAAATAAGACCCATTTGGATCATCAAATCCAATTGGATCCTTTTGAAAAATGGGTCCTAGATTTTGTGGGTCCCATTGACCCCTTTTTAAATGCAAAGAAGAAAAGATTACTTGAAAAAGTGGGCTAAATTTAAGGCAATGAAGGTAGAAACATAACATAGTGTAGGTTGGTACCTATATAAGAACATCTCCTCGAGCTTTGGATTCCTTAAGAAATATTCAAATATCAAACTCAATTCACCTCAAAACTAACTGAGTAAATCATGTAGAAGCACAACATACGACACAAGAAATCTACTACATATTATCCTCAAGAAAATGAGCAAGTAACCAATAGAGAGCTAGAGAACATCCCCATCAATACACTCATATGCACAAAAGGGATTGGGGAAATAAGTTGATTAAGGTTGTATGGGCATACAATACCATCTCAAAGACCACCTTAGCGCTTAAACCCTATGAATTAATCTATGGAAATAAAGCAATTATCCATATTGAATTTGAATTAACCACACTAAGTAAAACCTCCAACCTTAATTTCAATTTTCATTAGCCTAAAATGAAATTTTAGTGTGGTTGAATGCCTTGGATGAATATAGACAACAAACATTGTACAATATTGAGATATTTCATCTACAAAGGACAAAATGGCATGACAACATCATAAATACTAAAAGCTTCAAGGAAGGATATTATGCACTCTTATATGGCTCAAGGTTCAAATATTATAAGGGAAAACTAAGGACAAGATGGTTGGGGCCTTACAAATTGAAAAAATCTACTACAATGGCTTAGTGAAGATAATAACCATAATGAAGGAGGCATCCCCCTTCTAGTAAATGGCTTCAATCTCAAGATATATAGTATGCCTCTATTAAAGGAAGAATTTGAAACCACTATGAGATCACAATACATTGATGTGTTTGAGGGAAAGAATGCTCTCAACCCACTCAAATAACCAAGGAATTCTAAAAAGGATGAAGAAGATAAGGAAGATGAAATAAAAAAAGAAAAAAAGAAATCAAATACATAGGATGAAAACCTCCATGAGGCACTTATAACAAATATATGGTTGAAAACCTCCATAAAGATAGCCCTAGACTTTAAAAAAATTACCACATCAAGAAAACATTCCCATGCTTTATGAGGTAAGGAAACAATGAAAACCAACAATGGCTCTATTGTTTTGAGAAAATATATAAATATAATAAATAAGGCATAATTTTTCTATAGGAGTCTAGCATCAACAACAAGACATCATCCAAAGCACCATGGATACCTACACAAGGAGGACAAGATTGACATTAGAAAGAGGAGGGAAAAAATACAAATGCACAAATAAAATTTTCACCCTCAATCCAAAAATATGAGAAAAATTTCAAGAATATGTTGAGATCAAGCTAAAGAAAATAAGTTTCCTTAGAAGAAATCTCTATAAGTTTTAAAGACCTCAATTGAAGATAAATCACATGACTAAATAGCCCCAACAACTGTATCTCCAAGACCGAATCACAACCTTGCCCACAATGTTAAAAAGGAATAGAAGATAATAAGCAACTCCTTTGATACAAATAAAAATATATATCTTCAAATGTGCAATAGTTAGAGTGATATTTTAAAGAGAAAACTACACTTATGATAAATATGCAACAACTCTAGGCAACATATAATAATTTTGGGCCAAACAATTTATTTTTTCTAAGTTTTTAGCTTTAGCAGTTTTCAGCTACAAGATCACTAAAAAACAAATTCACAAACATATGTATCTATAGGAAGTTATTGTGTTATAACATCTTCTCATACTTTTCAATATTTCAAGCATACAACTATTAAAGAATATCTACAACTCGTATGTAACCTCTCATAATAGATCTCAATAAAAAATGAAGTCTCTATTGCATAAAATAGACATCTACAAGATCCCTTGCAGGCTATGGGATCCTACATGAAACATTAGAACCACAAAGTTTCAATAGAATGAGAACAAGGAGGCTTGAAAAATAGCATCAATGGACTTCAAAAAAAAATGTTTATGTGCACACTCTATTCGCCCATCTCTTTTTCATTTTAATTGCTAAATTAATTAACAATCTCTTTCTCAAAATATATACCCAACCAAACATTTCATTTAGGAACACCTCAATATCACATGTGGGGGAGGGGGTCACTTAAGTTGTTGAGAAAAGTCAATTAAAATCAACGTTATTTGTTGATACAAGTTGGGAAGAGATAAAGGTTGTAGCATTTGATAATGAAAGTCAACAAAGAGATGAAAAGGGTCATTAGGAACATGAGCAAAAAAAGGTGGCAATCATGGGGATGTCATATCCTCATTTGTACCAATTTTGAACTAAGGATTAAGTAGTGTCACCCCTAGTAATAAATCTATCCTTCAATGATCTAGGTGGATATTGGTGGCCACCCCCCTATTCCACTTGGGGCCCCACCGTTGTCTCTTTCATTTTTTCAATTTCGGCACAACTTACTATTTTTAGTAGTTTTTCGGGTCATGCACTTTCGGAGCTATTTTGAGGCCCTAAATGAAGTTTTTTGGGCATCACTTTTCCGGAAAATCTTATTTCGTTTCAAAAATATACATTTGTGATTAGTATTTGTAGTCCTCAGATAGATCTTTCTAATGATGTATCATGTCCGTCAAATGGAGATAGTATGCCAAAATTATGACCCCGGGAAATTGATGTACTAATTTACCCCGACGGGGCCCATATTCTAGTGTTTCATCTCCTAGGGTTATGTTTTTGGATGTTTATGGTTTTCCATTATTTCTCAATAATATATAGACCTTCTAGCCTCATTGTAACACATAGTTTAGAGGCCTGTAGCTGCCACATCTCTTCTCAAAGATAAGCTACCAGCGCCCTAGCTAGTTTATTTCCATTCTATCTGTAAGAAAAATTCAGTTCTTTGATATTAATGAAATGAAGTGTTATTTCCACTGCATCTTTGTATTTATGGTTATATGTGTATTCTATTGTATTCCTGTATAAATCTGTATCAGTGGTATCAAAGCGGTCTTCTTTTTCTCGAACCTTCTTTGCATGTCCCCAATGAGGTTGGGGTATAAGGAGCTAGGGCTCGATCTAGTTGAACCTTTGCAAGATCAGCCTCGCAAAACCCGACGGCCGCCCATTGGGGACGAAAAGAAATATGAGGGAGCAAGATATCCTATCAAAATATTTCTCGAGGAGGCCCTCAAAAAACAAAGGAACGCGATGATGGATAACTTTGTCTAGATCCTTCAACGACTGCCCACCGCCGGAGCATCTGCATCCAACAACCACTCTAGAGGCACAACTCTCTTTAAGGTACAAGTAAACTTTGACATTCCCATATTTTAGGGTCAAATAGATGCAGATTTCGTAGATAGATGGTTGAATCTATTAGAAGAATATTTATCGGTTCATGACTTTTCCGATCGGGAGAAGATTATTTTTGCACTCCTCAAAGCTACCCCCCATGTTAAGGACCGGTGGGAAACCTACTATGAGAAAAAGGACGACACGGAACCCTCTCTGTTATCATCCGTACCCACTTGGAATTCTTTCTGAGACGCCATCAAGGAACAATATTATCCTGTGGGGAGCTATGATGACAAGTACATACAATGGACCACGTTGTGGCAACAAAGGGATAAAGATGTGCATGAGATGATGAATATGTTCCATACTCTACACAAAAATTTGGGTATCAAAGATTCGGAGAAAAATTTGATGTTGAAGTATCGTAGTTGTCTGCACATATACATTCAGGAGGAAATGGAGTTCCTCAACATCTCCTCGCTTGGTACGACATACCGGTATGCTACCAAGATTGAGCAGAAATCCAAACAAAAGAAATGATACTTTGGGTTCCCCAAAACCGCAGAACAAAGGACAAATCCAAGGCATGGCGGCCCAAGGAAACCTGCCAAATCTGCAAGCAAAGAACAACACCACGAAGCTAAAGAAGGATACGGGAAAGTGGTGTGAGTTCCATAAGAGCTCAACTCACAACACAAGTGAATGTCGGGCCAAGAAATCGCTGGTGGCCGAGATGAGGGCTTCTGAATCAGATGCATGCTCTGACTCTGAATCAGAACCCGAAAAGGGGAATAAAAAATGGAAACATATTATTGATGCAAATCCCAACGCCACTATTGTCACTGGGAATATCCAGAAGGAGGAACTAGAAGATCCAGAGGAGGAGGAGTGTCTCTTCCACTCCCAGATGTGGGTAAGGGGTTCCCCGCTACAATTCATTGTGGACAATGGGAGCCAAAATAACTTCATTTCAGCAAATGTCGGGAAGTGGTTGGGCTTGCCGACCACAGCACACCCAAAACCATACACCATCAGGTGGCTTTACCAAGGACGGGATCTTCGCGTCAACCAGCAATTCTTCCTTCCCTACAGCATCAAGCCCTTCACGGATGAGGTATTATGTGAGATTGCTCCTCTTGATGTTTGTGATGTATTATTAGGCCAACCATACCTGTGGAAGCGACATGTTGTATATGAGTCCCGGCCTCGCACTGTTATTGTTACTTTTGGAAATAAGTTGTATAGGATACCAGAGGTACCACTGCCTGTCGCTATCTCTTTAGTTACTGCAAAACAATGCAGTAAGCTCATTTCCAAACCAGGAAAAAAAATTTCCTGATGATCCGCCCCCAGGGAAAGAAGAATATTGTGGCCATGACCTCCAGACAGGGCTCCTCTGCACGACAACAAAAAATGTGCAAGGTTGTGGAGGAGTATGGGGACATCTTCACCTCACCCACATGGGTGCCTCTGCACTGTCAGGTCAAGCACCGCACTGATCTGACCCCAGGTGTGTCGCTACCCAATGGACTGATCAATCGGCACTTTGTTCTGGAGAACGATGAAATCAAGAGGCGGATTCAGGAGCTGCTGAAGAAAGGTCACATTTGGCCAATTTTATTACCCTGTGGGAGCCCAATCGTGTTGGTACAGAAGAAGTATGGGACTTGGAGACTTTGCTATCGGGCGCTGAACAAAATCATTATCCAGAATAGGTACCCAATCCCACATATTGATGACCTTCTGGACCAAATCAAAGGGGCGGAATATTTCAGCAAGATAAAATTGAAGCCTGGGTATCACCAGGTACCAATCAAACCCTCCGATGTGTGGAAGATTGCCTTCAAAGCCAAGGAGGGCCTTTTTGAATGGATGGTCATGCATTTCAGGTTGACGAATGCTCCTGCAACCTTCATGAGGTTGATGGACGACATCTTGCGGCCATTCACCAACTCATTTGTAGTGGTGTACTTGGATGACATTCTAATATTCAGCCAGACTTGGGAAGAGCACCTCCACCACATCCGACAAGTCCTCCAAACACTACGACAACACAAGTTGTGTGCCAATATGGAGAAGTGCACTTTTGGTATGACCCAGGTTCAATATCTGGGATACATTATTGATGAAAGGGGGGTGCATGTGGATCCAACCAAGATCTAAGTCATTCGAGATTGGCCAGCCCCAACCACTCTAACAGAGCTTTGCAGTTTTCTGGGTCTTGCTAATTTGTACCGCAGGTTCGTGTTGGGATTCTCTCATATCACTTGACGCTTGAGTCAAGTCACCAAGGGGGGAGCGAAAGCAAAATTCTTTTGTTCGGAATCTCAACACAAGGATTTTGTAGAATTGAAACATCGCCTTTGTTCTGCCCCAATTCTCACATTACCAGACTTGCAACAACCATTTGAGATCCAGAGGGATGCCTCTGACTATGCTATTGGGGCATTTCTTACTCAACAGGGGCATCCAGTGGCATATCACAGTGAGACATTGTCTGACACAATCCGCAAGTATCCCACTTATGACAAATAAATGTATTCCATTGTGCAGGCTTGTCGACAATGGAAGCATTACATTTTGGGGAAGGAAACAATCATCCACACAGACCACCGACCCATGTAGTTCATACAGACACAAGGGAAGTTGCAGAACGATCTCCATCAGAAGTGGTCCACATATCTGCAACAGTTTCATTTTAACATCAAGTACAAGAAGGGTAGCACCAATAATGTTTCATACTACCTCAGTAGATAACCGATCGTGGCGCTAACCACCATTCTCAACTCTTGTGGGCACGAGACTTCTGATTGGCCACTCTCTATAAGAGCGATCCAGGATTCGGTCACACATACAAGGCACTCTCGGTGGGTACGCAAGTTCCAAATTTTCACCTCCAAGATGCATTGTTATGTCACCTAGGACACCTTTATGTTCCTTCAAGCGAGCATACCAAGATGATATGGGAAGCACACTATAATCAATTCTTTGGGCATTTCGGGGTCGAGAAAATAGTGGCATTACTACAAAAGTATTTTTATTGACCAAACCTTCGACATGATATCGGGAAGTACATTATATCTTGCACTGCTTGCGCCATTTCCAAACGACCATCAAGAAGCAAGGCCTCTATACTCCACTACCTACCCCTAGTCGATCTTGGGAATCCATCTCCATGGATTACATTTAGGGCCTTCCTTCTACTAAACATGGAAATGATTATGTTTCGTGGTTGTCGAAAAATTCTCGAAGATGCCCATTATGGCGGCCTGCAAGAAGAATATCACAGTAGAAGCCACTGCTAAACTCTTCTTTGAACGAGTGTGAGTGCACTTTTGGATCCCACATTATATCATCTCATATCGGGATAGCAGGTTCCTCAACACTTTTTGGTCTAGCCTCTGGTCAATGCTGGATACCAAGCTCACCAATTCCACAACTTTCCATCCCCAAACTAATGGCCAGACAGAGGTCGTCAACAAGATGATTGTACACATTATGCGCATGTACAATTCAAAGCATCCATGCACATAGGATGAGAGCCTCCCCTATGTAAAACACAGTTATAATCGGGCTCTCCATAGCTCAACCGGCCACAACCCCTTTTAGGTGGGCTTGAGAGTCCAGCCACTATGTCCCATTGACGTAGCCATGCCATTCGAGGCTACTCAGGCTGATTCGGCTCATGTCCAGTCTAAAGCTGACAAAGCGAGCAGCTTCATCAAGCGCATTCAACACATCTTCCAACAAGTTCATGACATATTGGACAGAGCCAATGCTAAGTACAAGAAATAGCATGATCAACAATGGGTTCCACACAACTTCCAGGTGGGCGACAAAGTCTGGCTACATTTGCAGAAGGAGTGCCTCACTGGACCCCACCACAAGCCTCACCTACTCCGATATGGGCCATACACCATCACCAAGGCTGTAGGAAACAATGCCTTCGAGCTTAGTATTCCACCATTCCTTGGTCTGCACCCAGTATTCAATGTGGACCGCCTTCGTCCCTACTTCCCACCTCTACTAGACACCTTTGACATTGCAGAACAACTCACACTAATAGAGCTAAACCCAGACTGCCTGAAACGAGCCAACATAGATTGTATCATGGACATGCAAATAAAGAACACTCGCCAAAAGAAGATCTAACTGTATCAGGTTGTCAAAGCTGGCCAACTCCTGCACCAAGGAAAGTGGTTCACCAGGGACCAAGTTCAGTAGAAGTTTCCTCATCCCATGGAGGAACTTAACGCAATGGGGACTATTGCTTCCTAAAGGGGGAAGGGGGGGGGGGGGGGCGGGGGGGGAATGATCCAAGTGGACATTGGTGGCCAGCCACCTATTCCACTTGGGGCCCCACCATTGTCTCTTTCAGTTTTTCAGTTTCGGCACAACTTACTATTTTTAGCAGTTTTTCGGGTTCTAAACTTTCGGAGCCGTTTTGAGACCCTAAACGACGTTTTTTGGGCATCGTTTTTATGGAAAATGTGATTTCATTCCAAAATATATAGTTGTGATCAAAATTTGTAGCCCTCGAATATATCTTTTTAACAATGTACCTTGTGCATCAAACGGAGATAGTATGCCAAAGTTACGACCCCAGGAAATTGATGTACCAATTTACCCTGACGGGGCCCATATTCTGGCGCTTCATCTCCTAGGGTTAGGTTTTTGGATTTTTATGGTTTTCCATTGTTTCTCAATAATATATAAGCCTTCAAGCCTCATTGTAACACAGAGTTCATAGGCCTGTAGCCACCACATCTCTTTTCAAAGATAAGCTACTAGCGCCTTAGCTAGTTTATTTCCATTCTGTCTGTAAGCAAATTTCCGTTCTTTGATATTAATGAAATGAAGTGTTATTTCTGCTACATCTTTGTATTTATGGTTATATGTGTATTCTATTGTGTTCCTGCATAAATCTAGATCATTGAACCAGCTCCTATGCATGAAAAATAACCAAACATCTCATTCACCTAGTTAACAATTTTGGAAAACACAAAGTGACTAAGAAAGAGCTACATGGGTCGATTTTAAAGAGGAAGTTACATGGCTTGACATTTTAGCATTCACTAGGGGATAGTATTTAAGCATCATAGAAAATGGGATGTTAAAACTTTTGTTTCAACATTTAAAAGAGAGACACTATCAACTACAAGAAATGCTTTAGGTGGTATTTATTTTCTACATAAAAGAAATATTACAAAGATTTTCCAAATTCACTTACACTAGACCACTCTCTAGCTTCTCTTTGTTTCTCTTCCCAATTGTATAAACTGAAAAAACACAAATAATAGTTAAAATTTTGAGTTACATATCTAAACCATGCAGGGGTGTTTTAATAGAAGAGATCCAATATACACCTTCGGGGTTTACAGTAACTTTGAGATGGTGGAAACCTTTCAATCCTCCAATTGGATAGTGTATTTTGATAGAATCAAAGGTTATGTTGATGAGATAGCTATGGAGTTTTCCCTTGATTTTAGAGTGTGAGAGATTAATAATATGTCATAGGAGTTAGGGATTTGGAATTACTTGTCAATGAGTCCTGCATCAATAAAATTTCAAGGTTACCTATGGGCTTGCTTTGGGATAGAGAGAAGAGGGAAGACATCATAGGTACCAAAAAAATATTATATATTGGCTATGAAGAGCATGTGGAATATAAGAATGGGGTGAAAATGGAGAGCCTACTAGAACCTTAACATGAAATAGGATATCATTTACTTAAGTACATTACTTGTGCAAGAAAACCAAGTGTAGTGTGTGCAGACAAATTTATATTTTTGAACCAACTGAGACACATGTTTCACCAAAGTCCTAAAAAAAATCTTACAATCCCATTATTTCTCCTGTATTCCCTAAGAGATATGAGTACAAGGGTAAAAAGAGGCAAGTAAGAGGCCCTTGAACATAGTGAAATTATCAAACACATAGTTTGTGATGCCTTAGAAAGGTAATAAATGAGAGTATCATGGGAACAGTTTGTAGGTATGGATATATAGGTTTTTCTAGAATCTAAATTGCTTTCTCAAGAGCCAAACTTGGAGAGTTTTGTAAGGAGAAGAAGAAAGGAACCAAACTTGATACCTCCAAGAAAACAGTAGTCTCAAAATAAAATCAAGGTAGAAGGCACAAATAAGGATTGGTTTCCATGCTAATTAAAATATGGACACCAACAAGTAGCCCAACGAAAATTAAGGAGAAAACCACATCCCAAGGGAAAGTGGGAAATTCTAGAAGAAATATTTGATTAGATATCAAGAAAATCCTAAGCTAATTTCACCAATATCCTCCTCAATAGTGAATGTAGAGGACTCCCCCAATCCTATAGGAAGCCCATTAAAGGATCCTAAGGAGGAAACAATATCAACACCCGGAGAGAACACCCTATGGCTTACCGTAAAGAATTGGAATAAACCAAGGTTGGGGCCCTCAACTATAAAAATATAGTGAAAGCTAAGTTGGAAAAAGGGGATCATGGATAAAATGGCACGAAGGATGTGGAGAAATATCTCCACCACTTGCGATAAAAATTTCAAATCATTAAAAATTTAAGGAGTTGATAGTAATAAACAATTGGAAATAGAAAACAAAACTTTAAAAGAAAAGTTTGAAAGGGCCAAGAAGTAATTTGACGCTCAAACTAACATACCAGAATTCACGAGGGTATCCACCATTAAAATGGTATAATTGGTAGAGGATGTGTTAAAATATAATATGTTGGCCAGATTATATGCCCTTTTCCTCAAAGAGTAGTGGTACAAATTTCAAGTGTGTAGTATAGAGTAGTAGGTTGCATTCAAGATTGACCCTAAAGGAATTTGTGTAGGTATGTTAGGATGGTGATAGGGCTAGGTTCTGTGCATTCTATTTAAATAATATTTCCCTCCCACGTCCCCATAAATGGAGCCCAAATCCATATATAAGAGATATCTAACTTAGGGCACTCTCATATTGGCTTCAACATGAAGAATTAAGAGACATTTATCTAAGAATATATAAAGAAGAAGAACTACATATTCCTCTTTTGGTTAGAGCTAAGACTCCATACTAGAAGAAATTATGACCATGCATGAAGCCCTCACCTAATATGTGGAATTAGCTCCCATATTAGCAGAAAAATAAGGAAACAATATTTCTCATTTGGAAGGTACCTTAAGGCTCTTTGGGGAGGAGGAAAGTCAAGCTCACCAAAGAAGGTGGGATTCACTACCACATGTCCTACAAATAAGGGAATTCCTTTCACCCAGAAGCATACAAACAACCTTGTTCAGGGCCTAAATTTAAAATTAATCCCCAAGGAAGATGAAATTTTATTGGATTGGGTTGAGATCCAAACAATCTCTTCTTTGATATCCCTCACAACCAACATGTATGGACAAGGAAAAGGAAATGGAAAATTATACATAGGTTGAAAAAGTTATTAGATATTATAGACAATGGGCCATCACTAGGTATGTGCCATTGGACCTCAATTATAAATTTAAGGAGAAAAATTAGTAACACAAAGTGTTATACACACCAATAATTTTTTATCAGTTTTGTTTCACAAGGGTGCACAAGAGATTAAGTTGGGGATTGTAACACCCTCCTCCCACATTTACCCAAGCTAACTGGTATATTGGGGTAAATAAGTGATTAGGAGTTACTATGATATGATTCAACCTCCTAGATTTCCTTAAGGAAGTGGAATCGGAAAAATAAAATCTTATTAACCTTCCTCAGGAGCTACAGGACCCCCAAGGGCTAAACCACCCTTCCAGGTGTCCAAACCCTGAGTTAACTTTCCATTTCATTGATCTAGACTCCCAGTCGCATGCACAAGCCTACACTCATGCGACTGTAGGTCTCCAGTCGCATGCATAACCACTGCAAGTGTTTGACTGCAGTTTTTTTTCAGCTAGTTTTGTGCCCACGGGCACGAAATCAGTGCCACATTTTAAGGGCTAGACTCCAAGTCACTACCAAGAACTTGATGAAACTTCCAAAAACAATAAATTACAGAAAGAAAAATATTCTAACACAAAACTTGATCAAGGACTTGGGCTAACCAATCCTATCCATGACAGACATTTCATCAAACACATCATGAAAAGGTAATCTACAAGTCATACAAACACATATGAGCATAAGGACTTCATAATTATTTGAGAATCATCAAGAAGGTCTGATTCCCTCTCATAATAGTTGCAATATCATCTATTAGGTCATGCATTCATTAACATTTCATTTACCAAAAAAAAATATGAGAGCCATAATTCAATTATGTCATAAACCATGCTTATAACGAACATATAACCAACAGAAATATCAAGGATAGAACAAAAATTATAATCACATAATAATGAGCACATTTACACATAATACACAAGATGAAAAGAGATCTTATTAACATATGCAAAATGCAACCAGGTCAGGGCCTTCCATGTACCACTTGACCATATATTGGGCTAAACCAAATATTTCTTTCAGTCAAACACCCTCATGCCATATTCCAAGTATGAATGTGGGACTCATAACAAAACCAACTAGGGATTCCTCAGGATTTACTGTGTATCTCGCCATTACCGGTAAAGGGATTCCTAGGCCCGAAACCCTCATCTGTACGTCCTGGATTTACTGTGTATCCTGCCAAGGGATTCCTGGGCCAAAAAATAAACATACACTACAGGCTTTATCGCAATCATGTCATATACCAGTCAAGGGATCGCTAGGCCCTAACAAGCATGGATGCCTCTGGATTTCTCCACCTAAACTGTGAGGAATTTGATTGTCTCCACCATCTAGGATTTACCGTGTATCCCGCCATTACCAGTCAAGGAATTCCTAGGCCTAATGAGGGTATCCATAACCAGGCTTTAACATGTATCCCACCATTTTCGGTCAAGGGATTCCTAGGCCTTGAGACCACCCCACTCAGTTTTTAAACCATCTGAAAATCTAGCTTAACCAAGTAAGAGAACCCCATCACACCATGGCTATCCGGAAATAGCAAGGTAAGGTTGAAACCATTTTCACACCAGCTAAAAACCCATGCCAATGACAACAAGAGAACCAAATACACACATGCATGTACCATGCATGCAAATACTAGCTAGGAAAACATACATGCAACTCGATACCTACAAGTAATCATGTTGTAGAAGCTTGATCCAAATTTTCCTTGCTTGATCTTTGCCTTTCTTTGCCTTCTGTGTCCCTCCTTTTCTTTCCTTGCTCCAATGCTAGAGTGCTCCAAGAATGTTCTAAGTGTGCAAGAGTATGAGAGAGTAGAGATAATGGTGTGAAGGCTCCAAAACTGGACTAACCAAAGTCTGTGAACTGATAATTAGAAGCCTTTTTATTAACGAGGCCTCTATTTTCTTCATTTTCCATTATTTTCCTTCAATTTCCTCCTCATAGAAAAATGTGTGACCTTTCACCTTCCTTTTCTCCTAATTTCCTTTATTTTCATAAATAAAATGCCAATGAATGCCTCTTGCCTTTTCAAAGCCTTTGCTATTGCCTTTACCAATTTCCCTTAGCCATAATAAACTAAATGAACATCCACACTAGGATGTTTTTTCTCGACATTCAGCTTGGAATACATGTCCCATGACCTTGGTCTTATTTTTATTTTATTAACTTTATTACGTGGATTTTTAACTAGGGTTGTTACAAAACGATCCCCCTTGGGCGAAAATCGTCCTCGGTGTTCAATGACACCTAAAACCAACAAAATTGTTGGAAACCAAAACATACTACTCATGGAGGTTTATAACAAAACGTGTTGTAGCATTTAAAATGACATCTTGCTGAAAACATAACAATCATACCATTTACTATAACTTTATAACACAAATCATTATGGTATTTACAATAAAAATCATATATACTTATGCACATTTTCTTCAACCATCAAATAATCATATTGTTTATGGAGATTTATAATTCTAGCTCGGTATATTTACAATAATATACACATGCACATTTTCTCTAACCAACAAATAAAAGGATTTGTATTAGCAATAACGGAATCCAGAGGCTCACACCTCCACCCTCAAAAGCAGTACCAAGATTCACCTCCTTCCTAGGAATTCCAAAATCCACTGTCAAAGTCAAACCTGCATCCAATGCCCTGCACTACAATCTTGCACCACTTGTCTTCTCAATGAACAGTTACTGAATCATTGTTCCAAGGCACACTACCAATGTGCATCTGATTCCATATGGCAATGTTGATGGCCAAAACAAATTTTTTCTTGACCTTCCCTTCTTCGTTACACAGCTCATCGGGAAATATGGCCACCCCCTTATGTGCAGTCACTCACCTTCCAAGTTCCCCAAAATTCCCTTTCTCAGGTGATCCATCCCTTGGAAAGGTTTCCTCACATCATAAGGTCCAAAAACCAAGGCATATCCTTGCCTCAAAACCTTCATACCAGTCATAGCATGCTCATGGAAATAAATGGACATTATTGGGTACTAGTGTCCCACAATGGCCCTGCTCTTAAAAATATTTACGGACATATTGTTGCTTGTTCCAATTCCTTTTGTTGTTGCTACTAACATTCTTGAAATCAGTTTCCAACCACCCAACCTAGGCATTTTCCATGCTTTCCTGTATCAAGCACATAATTTCCATTAGATTCAAAATGAATTCAAATAAATTAAAATCACACCACATTGGTGACCCATCAATAAGGTACACTTGAAATTCTGTTTACTTCTCGTCACAACAAGTCGAACTAGTTGTTTGATCAAATCATCATGTATAAACATATCACATATGGTTAGCTCAAAACACAACTATCACAATTAAAATTATAGATCACATGTAACCATCATAAATCAGATTCATAGGTCACATGCATAGTTAAAAAATGAAATAAAATATTCATACTTATCCTTTAAATGGTTCTTTGCTTTTGCCTTTGCTCTTTTCCCTTTCCGTACGCACATCGGATCGGTTTCCACACTCGGAAAGCACCCAATACTTCTCTTCTCTTCAATCACATACACATACACACAATGTACAACACACCCATACAACCACACACAATACATACACCTACGCCCGATGTACAACATAACACATACACCTACACCTGGCGTGCAACACAGCACATACACCTACACCTGGTGTACAACACAATACATATACGTACACATAGTACAACGCAATGAATAAACATGTTACGATACAACAACTACACAAAACATAACATGGTACCACATGTATACAACACAATATGTATGATATGCACACAATACCACATGTACACAACACTTCTTTCACAATGTGTACACAACACCACATGTACACAACACCACTTACACAACGTGTACACAACACTGCATGTACACAACACAACTTGCGCAACTTGTACACAGCACCACCCGCACAATGTGTACATAATACCACCTTCACGACATGTACACAACACCACCTTCACAATGTGTACACAACACCACATGCATGCAAATCGCATGTACCACATGTACATAACACCACATGCACACAACACCACATGTATAACATGCACACCGCACCATATATACACAACACCGCATATACAACATGCACACAACACCGCACATACAACACACACACACAACACTATATGTAAACAACACCACATATCCAACATGCACACAACACTATATGTACATAGTACCTCATAGGCAACATGCACACAACACTATATGTACACAATATCACACATATAACATGAACATAGCACCATATGTACACAATACCACATATGCAACATGCAAACAACACTATAGGTACCACATGTACAACATATGCACAACAATCGTACTGCACATCTAGAGACCACACACTGACTCTACCAAGCAATCTTGATTCTAGTGTCTTTCCACTATTCATGGTTGTTCCAACATGTCGCAGATCGCACTGCCTTCATTCCACTGATGTATCCCTCAACATTACTTGTCCATAACATAAACATAGACATAGTATAATCACATAATATCAATTCATATCCACATGATACTAACCTCGTAGATATGTCAGGGCTACTCTTCCCACTTGATTCCTCATAAAACCAGGAACATATTCATGCCATTCACCTACATAAGCAATAATTCCTCCACAAGAATGATCCCTAACAACCATGTCAGACAATGACATACATACATACATGTATACATATATAGACATCGACATAATCATGATAACAACATAATTACAATATATCATAAGGTCTAGGTTAAGAGAACTCCCTTTATTCATGCACATCATGCACAACAACGAGAAAAACGTTTCCCAACTTAGCCAAGGAATCTGTTAACTTAAGCTCATTTACTTTACCTTTCATGTTACCTTTCTCATGATTGTCCTGCCATTTTCCATTTACCCCAATGGACCCAACCATCCCAACGGATTGTCATGTTCTTGCCTTCAACTGCCCTTTATTCATGCATCAGCTTCATTTGGGTCTTTCATTACCTATTGGGTACCACAAAGCTCCCCCAGAGATACATTGACTTTCCTCTTTCCCAAACAATTAACAAGACCCTCAAAACATAAAATGAAAGAACAAGAAAAAAACAAGAAGAAAACTATGAAACACCAATAACAATATGACACCACAAACAAGTGGCATGGCCATGCACCAAACACAATCAAAACCATAAACCAAGCACAAAAAAATCACAAAACACCGAAATCAAAATACTTTCAACAAACACCATGAATGAAAACCCATGGTTTCCTAGTGCTTTCAACGATTCATAAATAAAATCTCAACACGAGTCGTCTTCAAGGTTTTATGGCAGTCTCTTTTTCCCTGTGATTCCTTGCATCACACAATGTTAGCTCATGCTTTTATTCATGCCTTTACAAGATTAGAACTTCGCCTCTTATATCAAATATCAACCTTAAGATAAAAAACTATCAAATACATCTTCATGAATATAACACATATCCACATAATGTCAAACAAAATCAGGTTAGGAAAACCCCTTGTATTCATGGAATGCACTCATTCATTTGGAATTGGAGTTTCCAAACATAGTTGAAGGAATTCTCACTCAATTCCTTTATTTTACCCTTTTCCCTTGCTACAATTAATTCTTATTATGTCTTATCACATTCACCTATATTTTAGTTATATAAACAAATCAACTATTACCTTGTCATGCTAATACCAAGCATGTTTCCCTGCAACTGTACACACATGTCAGTCACATGTTCCAAATATCAATACATTGTGTCTATTAATTTTAAATCATCATTTACCAACACTAACAGTCATTTCATAGTCTACAATCAACTCATACTCATTAGTCATAGTGATACAACTATGTTAGTACAATTGTCAGTTGTCTCAACACATATTGTGTTAGTACAATTGTCTTAAAACAAGATCATTCATTCATGCAATATTACAAGCACATACTCATATCATGCACTTAATAAAGCATTCAAACAACCTATAAACATACCCCCTTACTATCCATGGTCCACACTAAGGTAGAAGGAGGAGGCTACTATAATGGCCCAATCTCCATTGCCCAATTATGGAAATGGGATCTCCAAAGCTCTACTAAATTTAACCATACTCACCACAACTTGATTTTCATTTCTCATGAATTTTGTACGAGATTAAATAAAAAACATTGCGCTTATTCCACTTGTAGCATACTAACTAAAATCATGCCACTTTTCCATTTCCTTACATGCAACTTTTCAAATTCGTTGCATGCAACCTTTCAAATTCCTTGCATGCAACTCTTCAAATCATTTGCATGCAAAAAGGCATAGATCAACAAAAACCATATTATCATACTACAATATTATCCCAACCAAAAAAATAACATTTTCTTCAAACAATTACCATATTATTACATTTTCTTCAAACAACTACTATATTATTACATTTGCATGTAAGCATTTCTTCAAACACTTTACACGCAAACTAATATCGAAAATCCTTCGCATACAAGTAAGAATATATCAGCTACAAAAATACTATTACACATCAATACTATCCTCAACCACAAACAACACACTTATTGGGGAATTTTATCAAACAATTTGTATGAAATGGATCATTGAACCATTTAAGCATTTCATCAAACACTTTGCATGCAAATAATATAGTGGATGATTCAATGCATATCTCCTAAATAGTTGTAGTACAATTCATGTAAGTTGAACCATATGATCAGTGGGAGTTACTATGGTTCAAGTTTCAACTTCTGAAATTTCATAGATGATAAGTTATAACAAAAATACCAACACAATCCTATTTGGTGCACCATTCGAGAAGCATTCAGGAAGCTCGAATTACACTGGTCATATATCCTAAAATTTAGCGATCTGATGTCTGAAATTTTTATCAGTATCATTGGGACTTCCCCTTATTGTGGAAAAAAATTCAGCTCCTGAGACTTCCTAGAAGAAAAGCTATAACATAAATTCCAACATGAATTGTTTGAGGCCAAAATTTAGGAGCATTCAAAAGGCTCGCCTTCCTTTGTTCATATCTCCTAAAATATTTCGACCCAATATCTTAAATTTCTACCACATGATCAAAGGGATTTCCAATCAATGTGGACAATTTTTCAGTTTCTTAAGCCTAATAAAATATAAATTACGACATAAATTCCAACACGACTTGTTTAAATATGCATTCAGGAGGGTCATCTTCCTCAAATCATAATTCCTAAAATATTGTGAACCAATATATGAAATTTTAACCACATTATCGATGGGATTTACCCTCAATGTGGACAAATTTTAGCTTTTAAAACTTAACAGAAGAAATATATATCGAAAATGAAAGTGATTGTACTCATTGATCCCTTTGCTCTTCATTTCATCTATGATAGAGCCCATCCAGTCCAAGTGTTTGAACCTGAAAGCTCTGATACCACTATGTAACACCCTAATCCCACATTTACCCAAGCTAACTGGTTCACTGAGGTAAATATGTGATGAAGAATTACTACGATATGATTCAAACTACTAGATCACCTTATGGAAGTGGAATCGACAAAAAAAAGCCTTATTGACCTTCCCCAAGTGCTACAGGACCCCCAAGGTCTAAACCACCCTTCCAGGTGTCCAAACCCTAACTTAACTTTCCCTTTCAATGATATGGACTCCCAATTGCATGCAAAATCCTGCATCCATGTGACTATAGGCCTCTATTCGCATGCATAACTACTGCAAGGGTGCGACTACATTCTTTTTCAACCTGGTCTTTGCCTGAGACCACGAAATTTGTGCCACATTTTTAAGGGATAGACTCCAAGTCACTACCAAGAACTTGATGAAAATTCCCAAAACAATAAATTACACAAATACAAAGCTTCTAACACAAACTTTATCAAGTAATTGACCTAACCAAGCCTATCCATGACAAACATTTCATCAAACACATCATGAACATGTAATCTATAGATCATATAAACAAATGTGAGAATAGGGACTTCATAATTATTTGAGAATCATCAAGAAGACCTGATGCCCTCTCATATTAGCTCCAATATCATCTATTAGGTCATGCATTCATTAAAATTTTATTTATGAAACAAAACAAGATGAGATCCATAACTCAAGTTTGTCATAAACCATGCTTATAACCAACAGAAATATCAATGATAGAACAACGATTATAATAACTTAATAATGAATGCATTTACACATAATACACAAGATGAAAATAACTCTTATTAACATATGCAAAATGAAACCAAGTTAGAGACATGTACCACCCGACCATAGATTGGGTTGAACCAGATATTTCTTTCAGCCAATCACCCTCTGTTCCATATTTCGAGCATGAATGTGGGAATCACAAAAAAACCAACTAGGGCTTCCTTAGGCTTTACCATTTATCCCACCATTACCGGTAAAGGGATTCCTAGTATCGAAACCCTCATCTGTACATCTTGGTTTTACCATGTATCCCGCCAAGGGATTCCTAGGCCAAACAATAAACATACACTACGGGCTTTAACACAATCCCACCATATACCAGTCAAGGGATCACTAGGCCCTAATAAGCATGGATGACTTCATATTTTTCCACCTAAACCATGAGGAATTTTTCCATCTCCACCCTTTATGATTTACTGTGTATCTCGCCATTACCAGTAAAGGGATTCCTAGGCCTAACGAGGGTATCCACGACCAGGCTTTACTGTGTATCCTGCCATTACCAGTCAAGGGATTCCTAGGCCTTGAGACCACCCCACTCAGTTTTGATACCATCCGACAATCCAACTCAACCAATTAAGAGAACCCCGTCATGCCATGGATGTCCGGAAATGGAAAGGCAAGGTTGAAAAACATTGTCACACCAGGAAAAAACCCATGCCAATGACAACAAGAGAACCAAATACACACATGCATGTACCATGCATGCCAATACTAACAATGAAATCATACATGCAACTCGATACCTACAAGTAATCCCATTGTAGCAGCTTGATCCAGCTCTTCCTTGCTTGATCTTTGCTTTCCTTTGCCTTCTTTGTCCTCCCTTTTCTTTCCTTGCTCCAATGCTAGAGTGCTCCAAGAATTCTCTAAAGTGTGCAAGAGTATGAGAGAGTTGAGAGAATGGAGAGGGGTATCTAAAAGTAAGCTGGGAAAAGTTTGTGAATTGATCCTCAAAAGCCTTTCTATTAATGAGGCCTTTATTTTCTTCATTTTCCATTGTTTTCCTTCAATTTCCTCCTCACATGCAAATTTGTGACCTTTCACCTTCCTTTTCTCCTAATTTATTTTATTTTCATAAATAAAATGCCAATTAATGTTCTTTCCTTTTCACGTATTATGTTATGAAACCAACTCCAAAAATAGAAGAAAAGAGAGATCAATGCCTTAGAAAGAAGCCACTTTGAGGGGGCGACCTCCTTTACATTACATAAATGAATAATTCTTGGATGATACAAATGAAAAAACCTCATTTCTATATATAGCGATCGATGGGGTCACAACATAATCCTAGCTTACCTAACAATAATAATGTAAGGGCACAATAATAACAATATGGGGGTTACAAGCGTACAACAATAACCATAAGGGGGCTACATTAACAACAATAAGGGACTACACTAGTAATATAGGGACCTAACATACCCCCCTCCTTCAAAAAAGTGTTGTCCTCAATGCTTAAGTAGATATGGATGCTTCTGTATAAAATTCTCATCCTCCCATGTAGAATCTTGAGTGGGTAAATTCTTCCACTTGATGAGATACTTTGAAAATGATCGATTTCGTAGCTGTCGAGTTCTTGTTTCCGTGACTGCTTCAGTTTTATGATTTTTCCTTCTTCATCAAGTTCTAGCAATATTGTTTGAACTAGAAGTTTGTCACCTATAACCTTATCTAAGCATGAAACATGGAAAACTAGATGCACTTGAGAAGAAGCAGGAAGCTCCAATTTGTATGCCATAGTACCAATATTTTGCAAAACCTTGTAAGGACCATAGTACTTTGGCAATAATTTATTTACCTTCTTAGCTTGCTTGAGGGACATTTGTTTGTATGGTTGTAGCCGTGAAAATACCCAGTCTCCTACATAAAAATTTCTCTCGCTGCAATGTTGGTCGGCCTATTTTTTCATTCGATTTTGTGCCAAATTTAGGTTATTCTTTAAGAGTTGGAGAACTTGTTGTTGATGCTTGGTGTGATCTTCAACTGCTTGAACCTTATAATTTTCTCTTAAATATGATGTGATTGAGGGTGGATGATATCCATAAAGTGCATAAATGGGGTCATTTTTGCTGCAGTATGGAAGGAAGTGTTATACCACCATTCAACCATAGGTAACCACTTGACCCATTGTGTTTGTTTATCAGATACAAAACAACGAAGATATCCTTCCAAACATCTGTTCACTATCTCAATTTTCCCATTAGATTGAGGATGATAAGATGAGCTATGATCTAGTGGAGTACCCAAACAAGAAAATAATTCCATCCAAAAATTTCCAGTAAAAGTGGGATCTCTGTCGCTTACAATAATCTTTGGGTTTCCATGTAGCTTTTGAATTGTTTCCATAAATATAATAGCAATTGTACTTGCTTTAAATGGATGAGATAATGCGCAAAAGTGTGCATACTTGGTAATTCTATCAATTACCACGATGATGACACTCTTTCATTGGGACTTAGGTAAACCTATGATAAAATCCATTGAAATATCCTCCCAAGCTTGAATTGGAATGGATAAAGGTTGTACAAGACTTGGGGTCTTCATTGTTTCCACTTTATTTTCCTGGCACACCAAACATTCCGCCACAAAATTTTTAATATCAGATTTAAGGCCATCCCAAAAAAAATATTTCTTCACCCTGTGGTAAGTTTTTAAAATTCCTGAGTGTCCTTCTAAGGAAGAAGTGTGCAATTCCAAAAGAATATTTTGTTTTAGTTGGGAATTCTTACATAGATATAAGCGATATTTGTACCATAAGGAATCATTTTTCCAACTAAATGTATTAGATGTAATAGGATCCACACTCTTTTTCCTTTTTCCATTCATCCTTGCTTCAGTTATCCAATCTGGTTGGACAATAGAAATGGCACAACGCAATGCTTCCACCTCTTCATCCTTTCTTGAGAGTGCATCTACAACAACATTTAGCTTCCCTTTTTTGTAGATTATTTCAAAGTCATAACCCAACATCTTTGTGACCCATTTTTGTTGCTCTTATGAAGATATTCTTTGTTCCAAAAGTATAAAAGACTATCATGATCATTTTTTACCTTGAAGTGTCTTCCCATTAGGTGAGGTCGCCATTTCTTTAGTGCATGTAGTATTGCCAACATTTCCTTCTCATAAATAGCTTTCTGTAAATACTTTCCTTTGATTGGACGAATTTCAAAAGCAATGGGTCTTCCTTCTTGCATTAAAACAACACCAACTCCATTTCCTGAGGCATCACATTCCACAATAAAGGTTTTTGTGAAGTTTGGCGTAGCTAAGACCAGTGCTAGGCACATTGCCTCTTTAAGATGTTCAAAGGCCTTAGTTGCTTCAGAAGTCCATGAAAATGCATCTTTCTTCAATAATGTTGTTAGAGGTGTTGCTGTTATGCCATAATTCTTAACAAACTTGCAATAATACCCTATTAACCCGAGAAACCCTCGCAATTATTTATGGTTGTGGGGACTTTCCATTCCTTAATGGCTTTAATTTTGTTAGGGTCTACCTTAACACCCACGTGAGATACAATATGACCCAGATATTCCACCTCTTATACTCCAAAGAAACATTTGGAGGTTTTGCATATAATTGTTTCTCCTCCAATAGTTTGAGCACCCTGTCAGCACGTTGAAAATGATCCTTCCAAGACCTCTTGTAGATTAGTATATCATCAAAAAATACTAACACATATTTTCTAAGGAAGGGTTTGAAAATGGAATTCATCAACCCTTGAAATGTAGAAAGTGCATTGGTAATGCCAAAAGGCATGACTAAAAATTCATAATGACCCTCATGAGTTTGAAATGGTGTTTTCGGAATATCTTCAGTCTTCATTCTAATTTGATGATATCTTGAACGAAGATCCAACTTGGTAAAATAAATTTCTCCATGTAATTCATCCAATAATTCATCAATCACAGGAATGGGAGATTTATCTTTAATAGTGAGCTTACTGAGCTCCCTATAATCCGGACACATGCGCCATGATCCATCCTTCTTGTGCACCAATACTATTAGAGCAAAGAAAGAACTTTGACTAGGTTGAATTATACCAGCCTCTAACATTTCTGCAATCATATGTTCAATTTCACTCTTTTGGACATAAGGATATATGTAAGGCCTGATGTTTGGAGGAACACTTCCTGGAATCAAATGAATAGCATGATCATGATCATGAATAGGTGGGAGTCCTTTGGGCGTTTCAAACAACTTGTAATGATTTTCCAAGACTTTTTGGAGATCTGAGAAATAGGTGATTTTGATGTTGGAACTTCTAATGAGCATAATTGTGCAATTACGCCTTGTTGTTCTTTCTTCAGAAGCTTTGTCATGACATTAGAGCTTATTATGTTTCTCGGCTTCCCTGCGATACCCTGTAATTCAACTTCCTATCCTTCTGAAAAAAATTCAAGATAAGTTCTTGAAAATTAAAAGTTATTGTCCCCAAAGATTGTAACCATTGTACTCCTAGTACAACATCAACACCTCCCATTGGAATGGAAAGCATTGGCCTATTAAATACATATTCCCCCATGGTTAGCTTGATATTAAGGCATTTTCCAGAGCAATTTATAGTTCCTCCATTTGCAACCATCACTTGACACTCTGGCGCTAGGTATATGAAGCAATTCAATTCCTTGGATACCTTACAATGAATAAAATTATAGGTACTACCAAATCAATCAATACTATTGCCTTTTTATTCTTGATATGTCCTTCTATATTGAGATTTTGAGGAGTGGTAATTCCTGCCAATGCACTACAGGATATGGTCGGACTCATTTCTTGTTTCTCTAGGGTTTGTTCCTGGTGTATATCCCCTTCTTTTGAAGTTTCTTTTTCATTTTCTTCCTCCTCTTCACAATCTATGTAAAATAATTTCTTCTCAGCACACTTATGGCCTTTAGTGTATTTTCTATCACAACTATAGCAAATCCCTTTTGCTCTTTTTTCTTCCAATTGTTGTGGTTACAACCTTGTATGTTGTGGAATTCTAGGAGTAGCAACACTTCCATCTTTATAGATGTGAGTGGTAGTCTTCCTTATCGCCATAATTTTACATTCTGTTTTTCCTGCCAACCTGATTTCCTTCTCCAATTAATTAAGTTCCCAAAGGAAAATCTCATGTTGGATGTTATCCTTTAAATTCCTTATGAAGACATCAATCGTGTGTTCCTCTGGAATATCACCTACCCTTATATTCAATTTTTGGAAGTCCTCAATGTGCTCCACCACTTAACCCTTTTGTTTTAGATTTATCAAGCTAAAGAAGTGTTGCTATTTGTAACCTCATAATGTGTTATCATTTCCTCCATATAAATTGACCAAGTGACAATTTTTTTACGGGAGCAAAGCCATCGATACCATACAAATGTATTTTGTTCTAAATATAAAGTTTCAAGGTGTACCTTTTGTGTGTTTTGCACTTTATTGAGATCAAAATATTGCTCCATTTGTAGTATCTATGTTACGGTATCCTCGCCATCAAACTTCCTCATATCGATCTTTGGAATATGGTGGGTCTTCGATCCAACATTAGAGTTCATGAAATCACGATTAATATTTATTTTGTTCTCGTCATGAGTTTCCTCTACTATCTTTTCGCCATTAGGAATCATGTCTTGTATCAAATTTGTCAAGCCTTCCTTCAAACCTTCAATTTATGCTTTTAGATCATTCTTCATGTCTTCCATGTTGTCTTTCATTTTTTCTTCCATGTCTTCCATGTCATTCTTCAAACCATTCATCTTAGCTTCCACACCTTTCTTCAAATCCTCCATATTAGCTTCCACGCCTTTCTTCAAACCATCCTTCTTCGTTTCCATGCCTTTCTTCAAAACTTCCATTTCATTTTTTGTTTCTCTTTGCGAGAGCGAAATTTGGTACACTTTCTCTTGTAATTTTAATATATCATGTTGCACTTCTTCATCTTCATGAGTCATAGTAGAGTATTCTGAGGGCTTAATGGGTGTTGAATTATTTTTAGGGGGAATTTTAGAACCCAATACTGATATCTATGCTTCAATATGCCCTTGGAATCACTTCAAACTGATTTTTCAAACAAGACTTATGCAATTTGAAAAAAATTATCTATATTGAGGAGCTCGATATTGAAACTAAATTATCTATGTGATTTCGGATCTTCAATATCTAAAATTTGGTCTTTTAGTAGCCCTGTGAATCTTCTTTCGAATGCCACAGGTCTGACCTGATTTGAATACTTTAAGACAAATTTATGCCCAATCTCCCAGAATGGACTAATTATGGTCTGGTTCTGTAGAATGAACTTGTATGGCATGCCACGTGTCATTATTTCCTCCTTCTACTATGAAATTGATATACAGGAAACTACATTCCGTGTACTTTCGGTTACTTCTTACAGAATTCCAATTTGATGCTCAGAGAGAGAGAGTTATGGTGATATTCCCAAGGTCACCTCTATTACATGAAATTCGGGAGCCTGCAAAAACCCTAAATTCCACAGATCATATCTCCGAAAATATTGCGAACCAAGATTTGAAATTTTTATACGAAGTTCCTCGGGATTTCTACTTCGTGTGGTAAAAAATTCATCTTCTGAACCTTCGTATAAAAACAAGTTATAGCGAAATTCCACAATGACCTGTTTAGAGCAGCGAAACCCTAGAATCCAAAGCTTTGATACCAAATGTTATGAAACCAACTCCAAAATTAGAAGAAAAGAAAGATCAATGCCTTAGAAATAAGCCACTTCAAGGGGGAAACCTCCTTTACATTACATAAATGAACTATTCTTGGATGATACAAATGACAAAACCTCCTTTCTATATATAGGAGTCGATGGGGTCACATTATAATCCTAACTGACCTAATAATAATAATGTAAGGGCACAATAATAACAATATTTATAATAATAATAATAAATAAATAAATAATTGAATAATTACTTTTTCAAAGTTAAACTAGTCGTTATCCTAACGGCTAGTTAAGCCATTTCTACATCTATTTATACTTAATGTCCGGATATGATCTCTCACATAGTCCTGATGATGAACCACACTGGTTGGTTCGAAACGCGTCAACCACGTTCTATTGCATGTGATTATTACCGAAAGAATTTTACTAAATTAATATTGGGGTTACAGGGGTACACCAATAACCATAAGGGGGCTACACTAACAACAATAAGGAACTGCACAAGTAATATAGGGACCTAACATATTCCCATGGCCTTGGTCTTATTTCTCCTTTATTAACTTTATTACATTGATTTTTAACCAGGGTTGTTACGGGGGTGATGATGGGCCTCCACATTGTAGACCATGAGGTACATCTATGGTATATGTTGATCTTCTCTTGTACTTTCTAAGCCCACTATTTTCACCATGATGAATATAAATTATCGTTTCATATAATTAAATTATGAATGAGATGAGTAGTTGATTAAGGGTGTTGCATGTGATTATTTTGTTTACATGTTCATGATGTGATAATATTTGTGTGACTAACTCTTGGGCATGTCGAATCATTAATGGATTTACACTTAAGCTTGACTTGAGGAATTAATAGGATTTTGTCTCCTCACCCTCTTCCATGGGTTGAAAAGTATTTAAGGCACCCCACACAACTCACTCAATCAAATTGTTGGTCCTTGAGATGTAATCTATAAAGTAATCTAGTTCCTAGAATTAGGGAACTTGATTATAAGGATCTTAGGAACATAGACCCTTCAACCACAGAGTAATTTAGGATTGGATTGATGTAAGATTTTAGCATTAAAAGAACTAAGGGGATAGAGTTCGGTTAGTTACTCAATCTTTGCAACCAATTATAGGCTACTCAAACTCCTTTAAGTTGTGTTTCTATTTTCAAATGGCATGTTAATTAAATAGCTTTATTCTCAATTTTATTGATATTAGTTGCTTTTAGGTTGCTTGTGAGAACCTTGGATGCCCCCCCAGGGTTTCTCTAGGCACTTTTTGTACTTTGCTTCACTTTACATTCAATTCCTTTCATTTTTGGATTAGGATTATAAAATATTAATTTATTAGTAGTCTATTTCCTATAGTAGCTCAAGTTAATTATGTGGTATCATTTTAGGGTGTAATTGCTTCATTTCATTTTGTAATTACTTCCTCTTTACTTTCATTTAGTAGATTCCCCTTGTAGCATGCGTTTAGTGTGACATTTTATCTTTATTGCAACAATTTCTACATTTCTATATAGTTTCCTATGGTAGAATTACAATTGGTGTAGGAATTTTTTGTTTCCCACGACATCACTTCAATTTCTACTTTAATTGACTAGTAGTTTTTTTGTTAGCATTAGGAAGAATGTGTTGGAAGATGATTTTCTTTACTTTCACCTTAGAGAGAATGAATTTTACTTTCTCCTGCTTCATTTCACCTGTGCAGTAGATTAGTTACCAATACAATTTTCTTTGTTTTCCCTTATATTTGTTTAGGTACATGCAACTTTACTTTCTTAGCAATACTACTTCTCTATTTTGGGATCCAATAACCTATATTGGCTCACCTAGATTTCTAGCCTTAAATTACACTTGCATACTTGTACCCTCGATTTCCATTGACGAGATAAGTGGGGATTCGTCACTAGGTTACTTGGTCCATTAATCTCCTTTTTCAATTACTTTATAGCTTTCCCCATACTTGAATTTTAACTTTCATTTCAATAGTGTCGAATAGTCATTAGCTTCCCTTACCCTACTACAAAAAATCATGTGGTCCTTAATTGAACATGGTCTCTCTCTTTATATATATGCATGTTTTGAGTCTACACATATAGTGCACAACACCTCTCAAGTTTGTAGAAACCCTGGGTTAACATTGAAAGTTGTGAGTTGAGGAGTGCAACATTATTGTTGCCATTATTTGGTGCATCATATGGTCCTCCTACTAGTAATTCAACTTATGCAAAGTTCATACTAACACCATTTTCAAGCATAATTTATCATTAAAAGGAATAGAATGCTTAAAAAACAATAAGGATGAGAGTGTTACTTCAATTTAATGGCATAAAAGCTAAATCACATAGTTATTATTCAGGTAATGAACTATAATGGTGGCCAAGTATGTTAAAAGATCCTCATGGGATAGGAATGCACCATAATGAATCATCATTAATTATCATAATTTTCATAAAGTGAAAATGATAGTTGGAATAGCAACCAAACACATGCATGATATACATGGTGCACTCTCAATTACATGATCCTAACACTTTAATTCAACTACAGTGAGGATCAACTAAGAGTAAAATTTGAGGAACTATTTTTAGGATATCAGTTGGACACCTAGAATCTATTTGGGGTTGTGTAAAAATTATATCCATCACTCACCAATCTAAGATAAAGGACACACACTAAATAACAAGAGATAAAATTTGCAATTTGGCTTGAGATTAGAAATCGAGGAAAACTATAATTTCTCCACAATCAATCACTTGTAGACATCAATTTGAACAATCTAGAGTATTTGGGTTTTGTGTCTAAGGGTGTAGAGTTAAGAGGGTCATACTAGAAAATGTATATACTTCTTCTAACTAAAATTTACTCAATCATATAAGACATACTTCTTAATTAAAATGATCCAATCTAGCCTAACCTAATTTTACCCTAATTTTTGCATTGTATTAAAAATATCGGGTTGAAAGGCAATAGCCTTTTATATCTCTGTTCACTTGTTGACTTCGAGTCTAGTTGTAGACTCCATTCTAAGATTAGCCTAACCTTCCATACAAACTATACTTTCATATCCGCCAAAAGATACCTAAAAACCCCTAGAATAGTAACAAAATGACAACTACATAAAAGTAAATTCTAAGATTTCTACGCATCAGGGTTCGCCTTGGAACAGTTTCTTCAGGATCAACACTTCTAGATTCTGGCGTAACCACAGGGGGGTCCTGTTCTTCGGGGAGCTAATGTACACTTAGAGTGTCCAACTCTGCACACTCCAGTTTGGGCAATATTGTACATTTCTTCAGAACCAATTATAGAATATGGTAAAGGCACAGGGAATATATTGTGAATCTTAATATCATCCACAGACACCTTGAGAAGATTGAGTTGAGTCTCAAACAAACCGAGCTTGTGGTTCATCTTGACATCTTATGCCTTGAATTCCATTAGCATCAGGCAGATATAAGGGAATCTACTGAAGCCACCAATTGAGAAAATAACGAAATAATCTCATGTTCAATATCCTTCTGACTCTCAAAAGAAGAGGACACCATTTCCGCAATCCCCAACATCACTGGCAGCAGATACCGATTCCCAAAATTGCTCTTCATCTACCTCATTCTTCTGTTATTTAAGATAGTGCAGGGGCTCCCCTGGATTAACACAATATTTTCATTTTTAATACTACATATTAACCAACCCTTTTCCCAAACATCGTTAAACTAGAATACTGAGCCCTTCTTAAATCCCAATATATGACCATTAATAGCAGACCTTTCGCATGGTGGGAATGGATCGGGAGAAGGACAAAGATCTCGAAGAAGATCGCTTCAACATTGATACGATGATATGATATATTTTAATGACGTCACACGACCTAACTGTCTAAGGAACTCACATTTCACATCATACAAGTCATCACACTCTCAAGTTTCTCTCTAGAACAACCCTTTTGTTGTGAATTTTGATCAAGAAATTCGCAGTTTTGTGAAGGTTTGCTCCCTCGAACAACGTACTCACACTGTCCACCTTTATACCACTTTCAAACTGATTAAATAGCTTAAATGACCTCCACCACTTGTCAATCCACATTCGACTTAACCTCCAATTCGACACCTTGACCTTTGAAGCCCTTATGTTTAAACCCAAAAATATTTTCTACAACCAAACACTGGTGATTTCTTCTTCAGAATTTCCTATTGGCATGAACACAATACTTCATATTCAACAAAAAACTCTTCATGGGATGGGTTTGTATATGGGATCTTCTGCATTAATCACTATTACTCCTTGTGTCATGGTTGTTCCTTTATTTACCAATTGGTCACCATAGGAAATGAGATGGTGTTTGATATGAATAAATTCAATATGTTCTATTTGTTCAATTATGAGCTTTAGTCTTAATTACATTGCATAAAGGTTTTGAGAGCATTCATGTCTAATTTTACCTACTCGCTTAATGAAAATCATGGATTCTCTAATGAACATCACATGTCGAATTGACTTAGAGATGGCTAAGTGGAGTACCTGCCACAAAGCTAACAATTCTGCTTTGTTTTTAACCGATGTGTTGATCCTCCAAGCAAATTAAGCTCTATTTCTCCATCGGGGCGAAGAATGACCCCTCTCGCTCCAACCTCCCCACTCACACACATACCCTGAAATTATAAAAATACAATCTCACATAAATTTAACATAATGAAAAATAGAAATAATATTGGAGAAACTATAACATACCCTAAAATTAAAAACAATACAATCTCACATAAATTTAACATAATGAAAAATAGAAATACTATTGGAGAAACTATAACATTGAATGGCTATGGCCAATCTTTATTTTTCAATAATTGTAGGTCCACATTGGAGTTTAGTAGTTTGAAGCAATAACATTCCTCTCATAAGAATATATATACATCATTCCTTCTATTAACCTCTACCAAAGAACTCATTCACATTCACCATGCCCAAGTTTATGAACTGAGTGTGTTCTGCCAAGATTAGCTAGAAGGACAGGTATCCCCAACCTTTTAGCTTCTCCCAACTCCAACACTTCTTTACTTTTCTCTTCCTAGAAGCAATCTAATGCATGGTTCTTTCCTTTTTTCTTTTTTCTTTATTTGGTTTAATTTACTAATGCTTACTTTGGAAACATGGTATTATGTGAAAGTATGGTAGCTAGTTCATTGAGTATAGGGCCTTTCACATTGTTAGTTACATTTTCCACGTTGTCATCAACAACTATAGCCATGAACTTCACCAAGACTTTGTGACTTTTCTAGCACTTAAAATTGACTTGAGCCATTAAACATTCAATGTTTTAATAGGAAATTGATTTGTATCAAACAATTTATTTAGAATTAGGGAAATGAGAAATCTTTTTCATTCCTCAAATATTCTTATCAAATGGTTAGGGTGATCAACAACTATGATGTAAAGATAGTCATATCAAAAATATATATTACAATGAACTTATCATTCTCATCATCAATAACAAATCACATTTCTCTCTGGATATTTTTTCCTGCATTCATCTAAAAGGCATCTTGTCATACTTGAAACTACCCCATCGTGTTGAAAATGTTTTCTTATGCCTATCTTATTCTTTCATAGAATCTTGTTTGTGTTTAGAAACAATCTAGCAATGAGATTCTCTCTACCCCGTCAACTTCTAAAACATTTCACCCATGTTTTGTTGGGGGTGGTTTTCATATTAAAAGGCTCCATTGAGGTTGTTAAAGTCAACACAGAGCCATATCTCTCCACTCCTTTTCTTGATTGGGAATAAATTGGCCACGCAAAAGGAACAACATAAATGTGTGATGTTTTGTTCTTTATCCTTCTAAATCAATGCTTCTAAAAAAGGATTCATAAGTCTACGTTTTATCTTGGAAGGATTTGCAAGTCTCTTAAGAGGAATCCTATATTGAAGAATGCTCATGTCATATGTATTTAAATCTTGATACCTTAATGCAAAGACATCCTTGTATTTTTAGAAAAGGTAATTATATCCCCTCTTCTTTGCTAAATATTGATATTGAATATCATAGTCATTCTTAGATCATCATGAGTACTGACCAAGTCAGAATCCTTTGTTTGTTCTAGTTATGGTTGAAAGGAAAGCTTAACATTCAAATCATTTTTGTCAAACAATTTTTTCGAAGGGAAAAGTCCCTTGGGAGTATGATTATTATTGAGATGAATAATCCCATATCTTTCCATGTTATTCTCAAATATGTTATAGTGCCCAAGTTATATTCCTTTGATTGTTTTGGTTATGGTTGAAGAAAAGGTTCAACATTCACATCATTATAGATAAACAAGACTTTCAGTGAGATGAGTCCCTTGGGAGTATGATTATTATTGAGATGAATAATCATGCGCCTTTCCACGTTATTCTCAAAGATACTATCCCTCCTCTTAGGGGTCTTTCCTTTCCCATCAATCTAGTTTCCTTCGTCTTTACCATCAATGTCAATCTCCATCCATGAAAATTATTGCATTGTGTTAAAAAATCATAACCATTTTCGGTCATCATCAAACAGTGCCAATGTTTCTTATTTTGGTGTTCATGGTTTGCAAGAAATTTCAATAGAGTATCAAAGGTAACTCATAATGGAAGGTCTAAATAGTGAAGATGATATAATAAGGGAATCAACACATTAATTGGACCTCCTAGTATTATCAACTTATTTATCACCCTTAGAGTTGGAAAGAGACCTAATCTTAATTCACATCAATTGAGTGACAAGATGCTACTCCCATATCCCTCGATGGCCTTACTTTAATGCTTCATCGCTCTCTTCCCTGAGAAAAAGAGCAATGTTCTATACCAGTTATCAAAGAGCGATGCAACTGTTCACATCACTAGTTGTCTTCAGCAAGAGAGCAATAAAGGGTCAAAACTTCTAGAGTTTGGTTTCCCAAGATGATGAATTTGAACTGGGATAAGATGAATTAGCATGGGTTTAATAATTGAATCCTTTATCTTGAATTCTCTTAGTCACAATTGTCCAAATTCATTCTCGTGTATCTATGAGAAACCTATATAATGATATCCTTTGGGGGAGGGGGGAATAAAGAGTTAGAAAAGACAGAGATAACAACTTTATGCTTCTGGATTCCCCCATGAAACTTCCATGCAATGTCGTGGTGAGCCTAACATAGATATTGATTTAAGGAGGAAAAACGACCAAGGTGATTGGGAAAGATCTTCCTTATGCCAAGGTAATGACATTTAATTTAACATAAATTCAATGATATCCCCCCCCCCTCCCCCCCCCAATATTAATGTTATATGTTTTGATCATAATGTAATCTCATTTTTTATGGTTTGATTAATGTTTATGCACTAGCATCTCCTTGTTATAGAATCAAGATATTCTTTGTTTGGTTATGATATGTGGAGGTGAGAAGGATTGGCAATAGATGCAAGATCTTTGGAGTTGGACCGGGGTCTATTGTAGCTAATCTAGTCAAAACAACACCAACTAGCGAAGGAGAAAGGTATGCCATCTAGTTATCTTCTTGTTATCTTGAATATGAAAAGATATATGTGTGTGATCTAGGGTAAATGCATTATTGATTTATCATTACTATATGCTATATCTAGAGGCAAGGTCTGTGGAGCAATAACTCCTTTTCAAATAGGAAACTTTTAAGCAAACACCTAGGAACAAAAATCATATTTGCAACTAATAAGAAGTTATTAATCAAGTCCCAAATATGATTTCTATAATGTTTGAATATAGGATGTATAGCTTCAATGTTACTTCTCACTTAAATTACCATTGCCTTATAATATCTAAAGGTAATAATTTATTCAATTCTCAACCTATCTAAAGCCTCCGATTCTAATGCAAGGCCCCCATATTCTACTACAATGTTGGTACAATCAAATTTAATCTTGTAATATAGGGGAACATTCTTTTTATAAATGTCATTATGTTCCACATGAGGAATATGCATGTGTTTCAACCCATTATATCATAGGCTTGAATCCATCACATCAAAGTTCAGCATGTCACTTATGGGGATTGAACTCGGGTGGGCGGATCCCAATCATTCCTTCCAACACCCAAGATAATCCAAATTTTTGAAAATGCAGCAAGATGATGGAGCTTAGTGAAATGAAGTCGCCTTCACTAAGTGGGCCCGCAGGCAAATTCTGGCGCAAAGTCTATTTTTAGACTATGTCTATTTTTAGACATATGGAGCATGGTTCGGGGATTCCAGTTTGAGATTCTTGGAGCATTGATCATGTTGGTAAAAATAGATGGGACTCTATTTTTGTGACATATAGGTCGAAGAGGTCGATGTCTATTTTTAGACTGCCTCTCCTAAAAATAGGGAAGTCAAATATTATTTACCCTTAATAATATTTGGACTATAAACAATAGTTTACTCTCTTGGAGCACTTCAGTTCGAGCTATAGAAGTGGCTCATGCATCTGACAGAGGAATTACGCTATTCCCAATGGTTTGATGGCATCATGCATGGTTGACTTCAGTTAGGACTTCAGTGGCAGAAGTTGGTGGAGTTAATGAGACAGATAGTGGAGTTGTGTTATGTTTATTTTAGTTGAACTAGTTGAGATTAGTTTAACTAGCTAATCAATTAGTTATGAGTGGAGTGAATTAAATATTATTAATTAGTAACTCATTATTCAACTCAAGAACACATCAGTTCACTACAGTGCATGATCAGTTCAGTGGAGACCAGTGAAAGAGGTAGATGAAAGGGTGGAGTTAGCTATCAGTGGTGACATCAGTTGTGCATGAGATTTGCACCACACTTGGAGGATTTGTCCATGACAATTGCGCAGTCAAGCCAAGGAGATTCGAACCTTGGATCTCTATATAGACAGGCCTGGATTGCGCAATAGAGGCAAGGCAAGTGGCGGTGAGTTTTGAACCAGTAACCTGTTCAAAACTGAGCTAGATTGTGGGTAACTGTATGAGAAAGTACTGAGTACTTGTGAGGAGTATTGTACTAATTTTGTTACTTGATTTCTCCATTATAATATACACAATAGCTGCGGGGTTTTCAGCTATAAGCTTTCCCCATACATACTGTGTTAATGTGTATGATGATTTGATGTGTTATCGCTTAATTTTATTTCCGCATGTTTGATGATCTGAGTGGAAGAGATTATGTGTTGCATATAAATTTGAATTGTATGTGATCAGGATAGTCTCGGTGGATAATTAATCATTATTCAGCAAATTTCTACATGGTATCGGAGCTATTGAAGTTTAGATTGATCATCACAGTGATTACAAACTTATTTCGGTAGACAGAGTCTGCATGCAGGCCAGGTAGCCTCCGGATTCATCTTTCTTCGGAAAGTGAAAGGTCTGGTAAATGGCCCTTGCAGTCGATCTCTGTGCTAGAAATAATTTGTTCTCACGATCTAGAGTGGTTGAGCTTTGAGGTGGAATTCGAAATTTTGCAGCAGTTTTGTTTTCTTGGTGCCAGTGTTGAAAATGTCTTTCAACGGGTTGCGACTCGAATATGCTCTTGAAGGCAGTTCGAATTATGTTGCATGGAAGGATCGCATGGAGGCAGTATTAGAAGATAATGGTCTGAAGGAGTTCGTAGATACGGATGTTACGGATGTCCAAAAGCCCACTGATGCAGCTGAAGTCGATGCATGGCAAAAGAAGATGGCGAAGTGTCGAAGGATCCTGTTGGAGGGCGTCAAGGATCATATTGTATCCACCCTGCATGGAAAGGCTACTCCATATTTAATGTGGAAAGCTTTGACGGATCTATTCCAGAGTAAGAGTGACCAAAGGAAGCTGGCGCTCAAAGATAAGCTCAGGAACATCAAGATGGAGAAAGGAGACAGTATCGCCAAATACCTCACGAAGTTCACTCAGTGCAGAGATGAGCTGGGAAGTGTGGGGGTGACTGTCGAAGACGAGGACATGGTCAACCTGGCTCTCCTTGGTCTTCCAAAGGCTTGGCACTCATATCAAGATAGTGTCAATGGTCGGGAGAAGCTGCTGGGATGGGAGCGCCTTTGGGCGGATCTCATGCAGGAGGAGATAAGGAGGACTACTCGAGATGGATCTTCATCAAAGGGAGCTGATGAAGAAAACTGCGCTTTGGTTGCCAAAGCAAAGAAAGGGAAGGGTAAGAAACCTTCTCATTCCGGTGCAAAGGGCAAGAAGCAGGATATGGCGAAAGTGAAGTGTTTTCACTGCCATGATCACGGACATTATGCTACCAATTGTCCAAAGAAGAAGAAGAACAAGCAAGCGGGAAGATCTGCAGAAGGAGAAGCTTTGGCTTCACAGTTCGAGCTTGACTTTTCACTGATTGCATGCTTGGTTTCAAGTGTGATGGGATCGGTGTGGTTCTTGGACAACGGTGCGTCATTTCATATGACGGGAGATCGGGAGTTGTTCTCAGATCTGGAGGACAAGGATTTGGGCATGCACATCGAGATGGGCGATGACGGTAGATACAGTGCGACTGGTATCGGTACCGTATCCTTTCAGAGGGAGTCTCGTAAACCCTTTGTCTTAAAGGATGTCATGCATGTACCTGGATTGAAGAAGAACCTGATTTCAGTAGCGATGTTGGAGGATAAGGGTTATGATGTGGTCTTCAGCGAAGGAAAAGCCTTCCTGCGCAGTAAGACTACTGGAGAGACCCGGAAGGTAGGGGTTCGAACTCAGAACCTTTATCAGTTGCAGGTAGATGACTGCGCAGCTATGGCATGCAAGGCTGGAGATGTGGTGAGCCGGGATGATGAGGGCGAACTATGGCACAGGAGATTGGGCCATCTTCACCATGGAGCTTTGAAGATTCTGCAGCAGATTTCTACTGGACTTCCTAAGGGCACCCTTGCGCAGTCAGATCATTGCAAGGGGTGTACTTTAGGGAAGTATGTGAAAGCCACCTTTCACGAGAAGGATAGTCGCGCCACGACGATCCTTGAGAGAGTTCACACAGACGTGTGTGGTCCTTTCTCAGTTGCTTCGACAGCAAAGCACCGGTATTATGTGATCTTTGTTGATGATTTCTCTCGAAAGTGCTGGATCTTCTTCATGTCGAAGAAGAGCGATACATTCGCGAAGTTCTGTGAGTTTAAAGCACTGGTCGAGAAGGAGTCGGGAAAGAAGGTGATTGCTCTAAGGAGTGATAATGGTGGTGAATTCATCTCAGCTGAATTCAAGGAGTTCTGCAGCGCAGAAGGGATTCGGAGAGAGCTCATCGCACCCCATAACCCACAGCAGAACGGGGTGGTTGAGCGGAAGAACAGAACGATCGTGGGTGCTGCACGGGCGATGTTGCATGATCAGGGCCTACCCCTTCACTTATGGGCTGAGGCATGCAATACAGCAGTGTATGTGCAGAACCGTTGTCCTCACAAGGTTCTTGGCATGAGTACACCAGAGGAGGCTTATTCTGGCAAGAGGCCTGATATTTCCCATTTGCGGATTTTCGGATCTCCTGTCTACATGCATGTGACGAAGGATGCGAGAAGGAAGCCGGATCCAACTGCTGAAGTTGGAATATTTGTGGGGTACACTGATACACCTCACAACTATCGGGTGTATGTGCCAGACAGTCGCAAGACTGTTGTGCGACGGGATATAAAATTTCAGGAGGAGAAAGCCATGCAGTGTTCGCCTGAGAGGGAGCTACACTTGCATGCAGATGAGGAGCTGTTAGTTCCTAAGGAGGAGCTTCCGGATGTGGATCAGCCACAAGAGGAGGTTCAGGAGGTGGAAGAAACCACCCAGGCAGCGCCAACCATCAGAGGGCGCATGCGCACTACAGAAGCCGAGCGACTGGCTCGGGATGCAGAGAAGGTTGTAGGACCACCTACAGCACAGCGCAGACAGAGACAGTCACCGGATCGGTACACTAGATACATGGCTCTTGTGAGTCAATGTGTCGTGATGGAGCCATCCTCTTTTGAGGAAGCTGTGGAGGAACCCGCATGGGTTGATGCCATGATCGAAGAATATGATTCGATCGTCAGGAACAGTGCATGGGAGATTGTCCCAAGACCTGTGGGGAAATCAGTGGTGGGTTCGCGATGGATCTACAAGGTGAAGCAGGCGGCTGACGGGAGTGTGGAGAAGTACAAGGCGAGATTTGTCGCCCGTGGCTTCTCACAGATCGAGTGGATTGACTATGAGGAGACTTTTGCACCTGTCGCAAGGTACTCTTCCATACGGACGATCCTTGCTCTCTCAGCGCAGATGGGGTGGCACATTCATCAGATGGATGTGAAGACTACGTTCCTCAATGGAGTTATTGAGGAGGAGGTGTACATAGAGTAGCCTAAAGGTTTTGAGATCTTCAGCAGTGAGTCGCATGTGTGCCGACTCAAGAGAGCACTGTACGGGCTGAAGCAAGCACCTCGTGCTTGGTACACTCGGATAGACAGCTACTTCACCCGGCTTGGATTCTCCAAGAGTGAGGCGGATCCAAACCTGTACCAGATTGTGGTGGAGGGGAAGCTGTTGATCATCGTATTGTATGTAGATGATCTGATTTTGACTGGCGACGAGCAGTTGATACTTTCATGCAAGGAGGATCTTGCACGAGAGTTTGAGATGAAGGACCTGGGCATCCTTCATTATTTCCCGGGATTGGAGATTTGGCAGCGCAGTGGAGGACTGTTTGTTTCTCAGGGCAAGTATGCCCGGGAGATTCTGGAGAGGTTCAACATGCAAGGCTGCAAGCCTGTTGACACTCCTCTTCCTCGTGGTTGGAGGAAGGAGGATGCTACTTCAGCGGAGGTAGTGGATGCCACTGTCTATCGACAGTTGGTGGGGTCGCTTATGTATCTGGTCAATACACGACCAGATATATGCTATGCAGTTAACCAGCTTTCGCAAGCTATGGTTAAGCCTACCAAGCTCTTTTGGAAGGCAGGCAAGCATGTATTGCGCTATGCAGGCTTTGCTCAGGATGGTTTGTGGTACGGACGGGAGGGGGGATCCCGGTTCGAGCCTTTATGAAACACAGTTAGGTATCATCATATCGGAGATTGTGTTCAGCGGAGAATCATGATGCTTTCATATGTTCCCACGGAGGATCAGGATGCCGACATCCTGACGAAGGCGCTCACCAGGAGCAAGTTCGAATTCCACAGAGGCGGGATAGGGGTTGCAGATAATCCATATCTTGCTGAGAGGGAGTGTTGAAAATGCAGCAAGATGATGGAGCTTAGTGAAATGAAGTCGCCTTCACTAAGTGGGCCCGCAGGCAAATTCTGGCGCAAAGTCTATTTTTTAGACTATGTCTATTTTTAGACATATGGAGCATGGTCTGGGGATTCCAGTATGAGATTCTTGGAGCATTGGTCATGTTGGTAAAAATATATGGGACTCTATTTTTGTGACCTATAGGTCGAAGAGGTCGAAGTCTATTTTTAGACTTCCTCTCCTTAAAATAGGGAAGTCAAATATTATTTACCCTTAATAATATTTGGACTATAAACTTCAGTTTACTCTCTTGGAGCACTTCAGTTCGAGCCTTGGAAGTGGCTCATGCATCTGACAGAGGAATTACGCTATTCCCAAGGGTTTGGTGAGCACATGCATGGTTGACTTCAGGTAGGACTTCAGTGGCAGAAGTTTGGTGGAGTTAATGAGACAGCTAGTGGAGTTGTGTTCGGTTTAACTTAGTTGAACTAGTTGAGATTAGTTTAACTAGCTAATCAACTAGTAATGAGTGGAGTGAATTAAATATTATTTAATTCATTAATTAATAACTCATTATTCAACTCAAGAACACATCAGTTCACTACAGTGCATGATCAGTTCAGTGGAGACCAGTGAAAGAGGTAGATGAAAGGGTGGAGTTAGCTATCAGTGGCGACATCAGTTGTGCATGAGACTTGCACCACACTTGGAGGAATTGCCCATGATGATTGCGCTGTCAAGCCAAGGAGATTCGAACCTTGGATCTCTATATAGACAGGCCTGGATTGCACAATAGAGGCAAGGCAATTGGCAGTGAGTTTTGGACGTGCTTTGTTCAGCGCTTGATAATGAGTAGCTTGTATGAAAGTGCGAGTACTTGTGAGGAGTATTTCTTGATTTTGTTACTTGATTTCTCCATTATAATATACCCCACAATAGCTGCGGGGTTTCCAGCTATAAAACTTTCCCCCATACATCTTGTGTTAATGTGTATGATGATTTGATGTGTTATCGCTTGATTTTATTTCCGCATGTTTGATGATCTGAGTGGAAGAGATTATGTGTTGCATATAAATTCGAATTGTATGTGATCAGGATAGTCTCGGTGGATAATTAATCATTATTCAGCAAATTTCTACACAAATTGATAGGGATATAAGGGAACATGTAATCCAAGGGAGGAAATCATTAAAAAACTGCCCCTTTTGATGCTTCTTGGGAAACAAATCATCAAATAACATGGTTCAAGGACCTTTTGGGGGAGGTTATGCCAAATTAAGATTTGTTTTTTGGAGCTTGCTTGCAAAAGCATCATTAATATCATCTCCCATAATATATACATAAGTTTTGCAGCATATGAGTTTTGAATTTGAGTGCTCACATATGCCACTTTTCTAAAGCTATGATGTTCAATCCACTCTTGTGTTGTATTCATACATGACCCACACAATGATTATACCATATCTCTCTAGACTACTCTTGTTATGATGAACCACCTTCCTTGAGTTCCCCTACTTTAGCTTAGATGTGTGTCCATTTAGGGATATCTATCGCTTTGTTGGGACCCTTGGCTACCTTCTCTCACTAAGTCTCCATCTCTCAGTCACTAATTTGGTTCACTTTAACCCTTGAGAACTCATTTAGGGTTTTTCCTAACATTAAGGGTTTAGTTGGGCCTGAAAATTCCCCTTCATGTCCATGCTAACTTAGGATGATTTGTTACATGTCCATGACAAGCCAAATCCATTTTGGGTTGCTATGAATTGAGTGAAAATTGGTAAAAAAACTTTTACCCTATTGATATTTTTGGGGGGACTGTAGCATAGATTCCTCGAAGGGTATTGCAACTATGTTGTACAATGCTTAACAAAGAGCCGTTTTCAAATTAAAAAATCATAGAATACTCTTAGAAAACACACGAAATTAAGTCAAACCACACAATACAACTATTCCATGTGACTTGAATCCTCAAAATACCAACCTAACATGCATGGATGCCTTTAGGTCATTCCCTTGGCTATTTATAACATTCAATTCCTTTTTGTAAAGTCTCCAGGACTCTCTTTGAAACTATCTTTGGAAACCAAAGTTTATTGGCACACATTCAGATTGGAAACACATATTAATCTACCACCTATGCCATTCTCTTCGGGTACTTGCACCCATCATCTTCAACACCTCCTTAAGGACCTCATAATTATTTTAGTGCCAACCTAGAAGGGTATTTTATTCATCCCAGGGCATAGTTGTTAGCATAGTTTCATTCATACCTTAGATGACACAACACTACAACCTCAAGGGGGTTTCAATATAAGATATTCCGAGGGACGTAACATCTTCTTCAATGGAACTATGCTCTCTCCCCTTAGTTGCATAATTAAGATATTTTTTTATGGTAGTATATATAATTTTTATTTGTATTTCTATCATCTATGTATGTATGTAGGTATTGAAGATCATGTCAAACATCTAAATTGTGGACCATTCTTGGGGTCCTTTCTTGACAATCTTAGTTAGTATAAGTAGCTTTAACACCTGCAACAACTATTTTAAGGTGAGTTCCTTCCAAAATTCTCTTTATATTTTTCAACATTAGGGTTTCTAGCTCACTAAATTAAATTATGGTAATTGACTCTAACTTGTTGGTTTACTCCCCTTTAGCAATTTTTTGATAAAACTAAATCTAAAACCCAAGTGAAATACAATAATTACATATATCCGTGGATTAACATAATCAAGACATATAACCCTAATGGACCTAGTGCCTTCCCTATATCTTTAATCATGTCTTTCCTCTCCCTAGGGTTTTCAGATTTAATCCTAAAATTGATTGGTGATTGTACCCCCTTTTGCTAGTGTGTGTGAATGTGGTTCATCTTCTATCCCTTTGTTGTTGTTGGTTGTGATGATACTAATCCATTCACATGCTATAGTTTGGGGAATCCCTTGTAAACATTTCCTCTCCAAAGTGAAGGCTCTCTCCTCCCTTATCTTTTATTTCTTTACCCTTATCTCTTGGGACTATGTTACTCTTCTTGCCTTGTTGAAAACTAGTTGTATTGGGTGGCCACCAAGATCCACCTGGATGAAACAATGTAGATTAAAATGATTTTATAGAGACAATTTCATCTAGGGTTGATGCATATCTTGTAGGATGAACTTGAAAGATGTGTCATGAAAGCTAGATGTCATACAAACTTGAATGATAAATGTTATATGTTACAAATATTAATCTCATTATTGTTTGATGTAGCAAGGTGCCTACAGACCTTGGAGGGGTAGATCGCTAGTGATACTAAACACAATGTACAAACAATTTTTGAATAATAATAACTTCATACTTTCCAACTCACATGGAAGTTTCATAGGAGCCCTTTGGCCCTATAAATGAGTAGTCTATCATAATTGTGCACCATCCTACACAGTGTGTGATGCTCTCACCTCCATTTTATATGCACATACTTCTTCTCATAAAAGACATGCTAGAAAAAGGACAAATTCCTTTCTCCTAAATCAAAATAACATCATTAAATGACAATAACACTCCATGCCTATTGAATCCATACCTTCCCTGTGTGGACACATCCTCTAAATTAGTTTCATGTTGTATATTCTTTATGGACTTCTAGATTTAACCCCATCTATCAAATTAACTATGGATGAGTCAATTTGAGCTCAGTTTATGCCATTGAAACATCAAATATGGTGGATATATCTTAATTGAGCATAACAATACATGGTTCCTTTCCCTTCCAAACTTATGGATATACAAAAAGAATAGTTGAAAAATGTAGTGAATAAGAAAACTAGCAATGGGTGTATGACAACATATTTAATGGTTTATGATTAAAACTAGTGAAAGTAGAGAAACAAGCTTGGATGAGATAGACAAAGTAAGTCCAATGACATTGTTGTTGCATGAACAAGAAATCACATAAACATTTCTATGCTTGCAAAGGAATGATTATTTCAGTAGGGAATGGAGGATTTGTAGTTTGAATGAATTATTGGTGTTTGTTTTTGCTAACAAGACCAAATATATATAAGACTAAAATTTCTAAAAGGATGTTGTTATAAGTAACTAGGATTGTTACTACAAAACAATAAGACATAACCGCCATTGTTGTGGGAGCAATAAGTCTTGTCACTGTGAATTTTCAAGGTATGGTAAGTTTACAAATGATGTACTTGGAAAAATGTCTAATAATATCCCCAGACACTCACTCAGAGACATATGCATAATGGTACCTCAATACTTTATGTCTATGTTATTCACATGATGTGAATCCATAGCTCATTGGTAAGAGTTGGCATCTCCATTGTTAATGGCCAATTTCGTTCAAGAATAGTAAACTCAACTAAATAGGACTTGAAGAGATTTCCATCCATGCAAGATGATTCGATAACAGTATACACTCTTGCAATAGTGGATGGAAAACTACGAGAGCAAGAGATATACCTTGTCCTAGCTCCAATTTTTCTTGGAAGAAGATAAATTCCCTTTGGTTATTGAAGAATCAAATATTCATAATTGTTAGTGATATTTTCTTTGTGATTATTATTCATAGATATGAAAGGGTTCAAGAAATTCATAAAGGAAGACCCAAATTTACTGAGAACCATGATGATGGATTCAACTACCTTGTCTCCGAGGAGGTAGTGGATGGACAGTGGTGACATGCAAATGGTTTCCTCGAACTCCTCTTCTTCCATTAAAAGAAACAGCCACAAACAAATAATAAAAAAAATAAAATTTAAAAAAATTAACAAACATACTGCTCACAATATTATATTTTTTAAAATTGGACAATTAGGTCCAAACTCTGGGTTGTGCTGCTCAGATGACGATCGCAATATTTTTATTGGATTCCTCTTTCGGAGAGGTGTAAGATTGATCTAAAGATCATCTCGATCGGATGAGCAGAACATGTACTTTGAATTTATTCCACTTATGTGCTGGGTCGGCCTGGAATAAAATATTGACTTAAATGTCTTAAAGGACGTGTCACACACCCCCAAAGATTCCTATATATTGGAGAGACTTGGAGTTCATTTGACACACATCGATGTGGAGGAATTCTCTCTCTGGATAGCATTGGAGCTGTGATATATATGGAGTATTCTTTGTTTGGGTTGTTCTAGGGTTATGTGTGACATGTTTGGCTGAATGACCTATTGGAGACTTTGCTGGTAGAAGCATCCTGATGATCGCCGTAACGTTATCATTTTCTATCTCTGTTTTGGCTTGTCTTCTATCAATCTATTAGTATGTTCTATCTTCTTCAGTGTTGTGCCCTAATCTGAAATGGCATAGAACAAGTCCAGAAATTAACATGGTATCAGAGCAAGGTTGAAGACAATGCCCTAGTTTTGAATCAGCGTGAGCAAGTCTAATCAAGATAACGTGGAAGAGAGTCCACCTTAAGACAGCGTAAGGCCAAAATTCTGTAGGGCATGCCGTCTAGAATGAAGGACTGCTTCAGGGATAAATCAGATCCACTATTGCTGAAGAAACTAATATATTAAACGCTGTAGACTAAAACTGGAGTGCGGAATCCTGCTGAGTGCAGGAAGTGGAGGCCGAAGTTGCTGTCTGAAGGCCGAGACAGTTAGGATTTGTTTAAGGTGGACCGTCCTCAATATAGGCTAACGCAGACTGTTTGAAGGGCTGAAAGAGAGCCGCTGTCATCACGAGAAAGAACAGTCCATGTTTAGGGTCCGTAACTGCCCATAAATTACAGCGTGGAGGGAGATCCCTTCCCTAAAGGACAGCCGCAGCCTTTAGGGGCAATTCTAGGCAGAGATAAGGGCTGAAGAGCGGACTGTCATGGTGCCCTAGTTTCAAGCGGTGGAAGCAGTTTTCAAACAGTCGACCGGGTTACATGTTTTAATGAATGTTTGCACGTATTGGATCCTAGTTTAAAAGATCAGCTTTGATCGGATTGAGCAGCGTGTGGAAATCAAGGAGGAGGGGCACTTTCACAGAATGCAGAGCCGCAATCCATCATGCTAAATCTTTAATCTCCTGGAGATTCAGAAACCCGACAACAAGATTTACATTCGATTTTGGATCTTCTCATTCCGGCAGCATTCGATTTTAGAATTGCATCAATGGCCTCGGGCCTTCTCGTGAATATATCTTGATGTCCGATCAGTTTGCCCACGCTGGCTTCAGTCATGTCACTGTCGAGCTCTTTCACGATGGTTGTGGTTATATCGTTGTCATTCACGACACTGCCGGTGATTAAGTAGATACGGGGAGATACGCTAATCTCCGAAATGTACCTAGCTCACTTTCCTGACAGTCGGCATGGTGAAAGATGCTGATATTTTTTATTTTTATTTTTTTTTTTTTTTTTTTTTTTGTGTGCTGACTGGCTCAATTGGAACAGAGTCGGTCGAATGTGTTATCAAGTGTACTGTGCGATTAGCAAAAATCGAGTCTTATAGGTGAACAATTTGACTGCTAAAAGAGAGGAATTAAGTGCAGCTTCCTGCGACGGATCAAATTGCTTGTTGAAATGTTGAATGATATGAAGCTCACGTGTTTGTAGCAGGAAGGAAGCATTGTCTTCTGCCAAAATTAGGGATCAACTTTGGTGACATTGATGGTGAATTTTGTTCAAAAGTCAGATAAATTATTATAAGTCAAAAGTCGAGTCAAAGGACGCATAGCCATCGAAGATTGTGTTTGTAATTCCTACCGAATGTGATCGAGCCACCGGTCGGAAATGTAAGGGATTTTACAAATCTTGGTCACATCACAGGACAAATTTCTCACCATAGCCCTCAAAATTATTAGTCCTCGTTTTGGACACAATACATTATGCGACGGATCAGAGTCTGGAAAGTGCAATTGTGGGATGGTTGTGCATTGAATTTGTTGTGGGTGAACGACTTGATTGCAATGATATAGATGCAATCTGAAGCAATTGAAGGTGTTGTAGCCAAGTCAAAGGTTGTCTACGCTAGAACATTGTAATTAAAGTGTGTATATCATATGTGTGCAGAAAGGAAGGGCGTAATTATTGGTGGACTAAGTGCCTTGAGCCTAGACTTCCTGGGCATAAATACCATCAATTGCAGGTTGATTACCTTAGTGTGGAGGCTGGATCGAAAGTCTAGCAAATCTAAAGCAGCGTATATATCTTTGTGGATCAATTTCCCAAACCTACAATGGTGAACCATCTTAGTTGTTTCAATCTGTCCAAGCAATAACTTTATCTGATCATAAGGACAAGTTCTTTCAAGCAGAAGAAACCTCTTATTGAAGGCCGAATTGGGTGATCACTCCAGTACGTGGCACTTACTAGTTGGTGGCCATTCTTGAATTTAATTATTAAAGCAGAGGTATGCAGGACAGAGACAGAGAATTTGTCTTGGGTGATCATTAAAATCCAAAAAAAAAGAAAAAAAAAGGAGTCCCAAATTTCTAAGGAGGGATCCCCACTGCTGGAAGATCGAATTGTTGCCTTATTATCAATGTACCCAGGCTGAAATTCCTTCAGCAAAGGTCCAAATTTCCTCTCTGCATTTTGACTGGGTAATAAATCTGGAGTTGTTTGTATGTATTCTGAAGACTGGACATTTCTGAGCAAAATTTTTCAGTTGTTGGTCGATAGCAGAAGGCAAATATCTTCACATCAAATCAGCTCTCTTTGCAGGTATAGGAAGAAGAGAACCCTGCCTGGTACATCAAGGACAAGAGTCCAAGAGATGTAAGTGAAGTGCCTTGTCCTAATTTTTCCTGCTGGATGGTTGGAGCTGTAACATTGATGAGCAGGGGTGCCACTATGTCTGTGCCGGATCTGCATGGACTGACATGTAGAAGGGTATAAATTCTGTATGATTGGTTCCTAAATCAGTGAAATTCAGGGAAAAATCGCAGAACTGAGATCTGCAATCTTGGCCAGATCAGTGATTCAGCAAGCAGTGATGAGTGTGATAGTTCAAAATCTGTGATTCTATGTCACTGTCACCATGACAGTGACATAGACAGACACCCATGTATGAAGCTGGAAATTTAAGGGTTGACTGCAGAAGTCCTTTGGGAAATTCTATGTAGTGGTCAAATTGTTGACGAAATGGGCATAGATGTAAGTCATTGAGCTAGGCAATTTTTGACAGACCTAGGAGCAGTCCGCTGAAATAACCAGAAATGGGCAGATCTAGAAGCAAATCAAGGTGCAATGCCTCAAGTGCAGGATAAACCAAGGTATACTGGATACCTAGTTTTGTAAGCTGCGGTCTTCAAAGGCTGTTTGAAGAAGCTACTCACAGAATAACAGGTAGTGGCTGAAAGGACTTCTAACACAAGCTGAGGCTTGTTGATATGTTCCCCCTGTATGACAGTGACATAGATAGACACCTATGTAGCAGCAGCATGTGATTGTATCAGTCCTACATTGGAGCGTTATGGTAAACTTAAAATGTGAACTGGGAAGTTTATGCAGCTTTTGGTCACATGGTTGGAATCTTGAATCATGATCAGCAAAGTCTGTTGGATGGCTTTGACTGTGGGAGATCAGGTCCCAATTCCAAGATGGTGTCTGGGATGCCCTCATTTTAAAACAGATGTCTTCTCTCTCGAGAGAAGCTGACATCAAGAGGGAGATATATCTGTATATGCTCCTGAGTGGATGTCTTTGTTCAACGAAAGAAGATCCTCATGGCTTAGGGACATATGGCTTCAGAGGGGGAAATTCCGAAGGAAAACCAAGAAGCCATATTAATAACAGGATATCTAGCAGGAGTAATTTTGTACAATCTGACCTTGGATACCTTTGAGGAAGTCGTAAAGCATCAAGTCTGGAAGGATGCTATGCTGTGGTCCCAAGACCATAGGACAAAGCAGTTGTCACCTCGAAATGGCTCTACAAGATCAAGCATGGATCTGTTGGAAGTGCTGAAAAGTTCAAGGCAAGATTCGTTGCCTGTGAGGAAGATATAGATTATGATGACATATTTGCGCCTGTGGCTCGAGATACCACCATTCGATCTATTATAGCCCTTGCTGTTACGCAAGGATGGAGCAACCTTTGGGGTTGGAAGTCCAGGATCGGGACACCCATGTCTGCAGGTTGAAGAAAGCCCTCTATGAGCTGAAACAAGCACCCTGAGATTGGTACAAGAGGATAGATAGCTACTTGATGAAGTTGGGCTTCACTCGAAGTAATGCTGATCTGAACCCTTGCTTCAAGGTTGTCAAGGGAAAACCTCTCATTCTGGTGCTGTATGTGGATGACCTCTTCCTGATAGGTGCTGACCCTCTCATTCATCAGTGCAAGAGGGAGCTCGCTGCTGAGTTCGAGATGAAGGACCTAGGACTGATGTCTAGGCCTGAAGGTCTAGCTGGCAAGATTTTCCTTTCTCAAGGAAAATACATTATGAATTTTCTGGTATGATGGACTGTAAGTCCATGGATCTCAACTTTAAGAAGTTGAGTAGCAGCGTTGCTGGGCCTGTCCTACTGAGTATCGTTAACTCATAGGGACCCTGATGATCTAAATGAACACTTGTTCGAACATATGTTGTGCAGTGAACACTTTGAGTCAACACATGGTTGATCATAACATTCACTGGGTTGGTGCCAAGAAACTCTTGAGATATCTCTGAGGCACGATAGACCATGGGCTGAGATACACTACCGGGAGTATGACACTCCATGGATATCTTGATGCGATTGAGGTTGACGTGTAATTGGATGTGAAGCACATCGGGATGCTGCTTCAATCTTGGTTCTGCTTCGATCTCATGGATGAGCAGGTAGCAGAAGTCGGTGGCTTTGAGCACCGCTGAGGCTGAATACATTGCAGCTAGTATGGCCTGTTGTGAAGCAGTTTGGTTGTGAAAGCTCTTTAGTGAGCTGTTTGGACATGTGCTAGATACCACTGTGATAACCAGAGTGGGATTCGTATGACTGAGAATCCTGTGTTCCACAATTGATCCAAGCATGTTGATGGCTGGTACCACTTTATTTGGGATATGGTACAGCGAGGCGCCGTAAGGCTCGATCATATAGGAACTGATGAGCAGGTCGCAGATATTCTCACAATGCCCTTGGGGAAGGTCATGTTCCTAACCTTCCGTGAGAATCTTGGAATCATAGAACGACCCTATTCTGAGGGTCCTGTTGGACGATGAGCTCTGGGAGCTCAAAGGGGGGTTTTGGGGATAGCTTCTCGGAGCTATAAGCAATTATGGTGCTTCTGCCCCACCGTTGTGATTATTGAGTTGGTTCGCCTCTCATTTATCTGTGCCCCGTATGCATCCTACCCATTGAGTTAAGGGCTCATGGGAAGTACCTCTCATTTGGCCAATGAGATGGGAAAGGCTAGAGACTAGTAGCAAAGACTAATGGACGCATCAGAATTTGCCGTACTCTCTATCTAGGATGGCACAGTCCAACCACTTGATCTGGGATCAAGTTTAGTGAGGTCTGGGACCTCTGCCTGACTTCGGGTCAGATGAACCAACTTCGGGTTGGTTGGAGACTCTTTGTGAGTCTGATAGAGGTTTCGGACCTTTGGGCTGAATCTGTCAGCCGGGTATGATGTCTTTGTGACTGACCCACTTCTGTTCTGAAATAAAGAGGCCAGCAAAGCAAGTTACGGCGGGATGACGCACGATGTTTGGATTGCACTAGTGGATGGAGTTCTCCCTAGTTGAGAGGGAGTGTTAAAATTGGACAACTAGGTCCAAACTCCGGGTTGTGCTGCTCAGATGACGATCCCAATATTTTTATTGGATTCCTCTTTCGGAGAGGTGTAAGATTGATCCAAAGATCATCTCGATCGGATGAGCAGAACATGTACTTTGAATTTATTCCACTTATGTGCTAGGTCGGCCTGGAATAAAATATTGACTTAAATGTCTTAAAGGACATGTCACACACCCCCAAAGATTCCTATATATTGGAGAGACTTGGAGTTCATTTGACACACATCGATGTGGAGGAATTCTCTCTCTGGATAGCATTGGAGCTGTGATATATATGGAGTATTCTTTGTTTGGGTTGTTCTGGGGTTATGTGTGACATGTTTGGCTGAATGAACTATTGGAGACTTTGCTGGTAGAAGCATCATGTTGATTGCCGTAACGTTATCATTTTCTATCTCTGTTTTGTCTTGTCTTCTATCGATCTATTAGTATGTTCTATCTTCTTCAGTGTTGTGCCCTAATCTGAAATGGCATAGAACAAGTCCAGAAATTAACAATATTCCTCTCACAATAAAAACAAGGAAAAACATCTTACCTAATCAATCATATAATATATATTACTTTTGAACACCATATAAAGTATATTTAGTAGGCATGTACTATTTTGAACCACCTCCACGTAAAATATTTGTTATAAATTATGTTGATCTTCCCATCAAAATTGGTGATGAAGAGGTTTAAAGGTTATCATTAAACCTTCTCAACCACTCAAAATAATACATCCCTTGATTATGGTAATAGGAATTTTATTGTAAGGTTCCGGTTGGTGACAACCACTCAAAATAATACATACCTTGATTATGGTAATAGGAATTTTAGTGTAAGGTTCTTGTTGGTGAGAGTGTTGAGATCCATCGTTCGACCCCAATTGTCCAATAAACCGTTGACCAATTCTCTCAGTCGACCTCACCATTTCCGGATTATCATTAGCGCTGCAACTCCGTTTCGTGACGTTTTTGCAGTCGATGGAAACACTAAAGCCGCTGGCATTGTTGTTTCAGTGGATGTGACAAGCTGTCATGGGAATCATTGTTTCTTTGTCCTTAGCTATCGACCCCAAGTTCACAACTACCCGTTGCTCTGATCCTTCTCACCATCTTCGTCAGATTCATCTCCGGACGTGCAATCGGGGAAGCGCTGTGGAGAATGGACCTGCTAATATCTCTGCGGAGGACGGTTTTGGGCGAATTCATAAAGAATCTGGGTTTAAGTGATCGTGAAATGGAGGCCTCTTACATGACTCTCCATAGATTGAGCACTCATCCCCATCCCCATCTCCCCCAAAATCCAAATCCATGGCGGGATTGTATACATGATTATCCTCATTATCCTGCTATCGATCACAGTAGTGCACTTTTCCTCCAACAAGCCCTCAAATCGTAAAGCACTAGGATTTTTTTTCACCTATATATATGGCGCAATCTTTTATTATAAATAAAAGTGCGAAAAAAATTGCGGACAACTAACCGACCACTAGGATCTCTGTAGAGGGTGAGAAAGACCCGCTAATATCTCTGCAGAGGGTGGTCGTATCTTGTAGAAGGCTCTCCATACGCTAGAAGTCAGTTTGCAGAATTTGACGGCTATCCTCCTGCTTAATTACATCATTCAACAATTCCATGACCAGGTCGACCATATGGTTCTTTATGGTGTTGCGTGATAAATCAACATTCTTAATCACTTCACTCTGAAAGTGTGGACACAGATAATCACTTCACTTCTTTGGAGAGTCTATTGCGATTATGAAAAAGAGTGTCCAGACAGTTTTGGGAGTAGGCGTTTTGCCTTCGTTAGAGAATTGTGAAACAATTGCAACCAAATATTCACGATCTCTAGGGGCTCTTTTTGTTGATCTCGGAAGAGGATAATATCTTATAGGAGGACTCCCATACGCCTCAACTAAATTTGCAGAATCTGATGGCTATACTCATTGTTAATAACATGACCCATCAGTTGGACTATTGGACCCGCTTGCAGGTTTTTTGAATGATATGTTTCAAAATATGCATATGATTGATATTAGACCTTGTCCAATGATTCCTACTTGGACAAACAAGAGATCAGGGAATAATTATATAGGCAAAAGATTGGACAGAGCTCTTGTAAAATCAGATCTGTTAGATATATGGGGGGCTCCCAGATCAAAGATATTGGTCTCCGACATATCAAACCATCTGCCCATTTCACTATCCTGGAAATCTACGTCGAAAAATAGGGGGATCTCTTATAAGTTTAACAGGGTATGGCTAGAAGATGCGGATTATGTTAATTTGGTTAACTCTATGTGGAAAGAGGAGGATGGTCTAGGGGACCTCGGGCTTATGGAGCGTTTCCATCATAAACTACACGATATAAAGTTGGCCTCTAAAAGGTGGGAAGTTGAGAAGAAAGCGACACTCAAAAAGGAGCTTCTGGAAATTAACAGGCGGATGGAGGCCATTTTCAATGGATTCAGTGATTCCTATCCGGACTCTGAAGAATACTCCCTCCTCAATATGTTGGGAAAGCGCAAGAAAGAGATTTTGGGCATCGAAGAAACTACTTGGAAATTGAAGAGCAGGGTTTGTTGGTTAAAAGAGGGTGATTTCAATACTAAATTTTTCCACAAACATGCTTTGGACCGAAGGGATAGGAATGCGATCTGGAGCATCAGTAGATCGGATGGGAGTTTGGCCACTACAACTGAGGAAATACAACAGGAAGTTTTTTCCCATTTCTCTGCTTTCTACCAAAAGGATGTAGCCATAGATGTTGAGAATCAAACATGGGTGCTCAGTCATATAACCAGAATGTTTAATCAGGAGGCAATTTCTGATCTTGATCAGCGGATTACAGGGAATGAAGTGTTGCGGGTCCTGAAATCATTTGCACCAGACAAATGTCCGGGGCCGGATGGCTGGCCTGTGGAATTCTTCACATTTTTCTTTGACCTGATTGGTGAGGATCTCACGGAGATGGTGGAAAATATTTGGGTCTCAAGTCATATGCCTGCCAACTTAAATTCAACATTCATTGCTCTAATCCCCAAGGTGGCTAATCCGCAAACTTTCGCTGATTTTAGACCGATAGCACTGTGCAATCTCTTGTATAAGATTTCTTCCAAGATCATTTCTAATCGGATTCGTAAAACATTATCCAAACACATTTGTCTGGAGCAATATGGTTTTCTTCAAGATCGTTCTATTCATGATGCGATAGCAATCACACATGAAATTTTGCACTCTATGCACCTGGAGCGGAAGGAAGCTTTGATTATGAAGGTTGACCTGCATAAGGCATACGATTCTGTTGACTGGTCTTATATCAGACTTGTTCTTCTCAAGATTGGGCTGCCGATTAGGATTATCAGATGGATCATGTCCTGCATTACAACTATGAGATATGTTGTATTGATAAATGGTATGCCTACTCGGTTTTTTGAAGCTGGTAGAGGCCTCAGACAAGGATGTGCTCTCTCCCCGCTTATTTTCATATTAATATTGGACGGGTTCAGTAAAGTCCTGCATCATGCTGAACAACGGGGTTACATTAAAGGCTTTTCTTTCTCGGAGTCTGTATCCACATCTCATTCCCTTTTTGTTGATGATATGCTGTTATTTGGAAATCTCATCAAGAACCATTGGTTTTATTTGCATATAGTTCTAACGAGATTTGAAGCTGCTACAGGTTTAGGAATCAACAAGGACAAATCTTTTCTGTTATATGGGAAGGGGGACATATAGGAGATTCAATTCATAGCAGATTTTCTGGGGGTGCGCACTCAGTTGATCTTTGAAGGTTTCAAATATCTGGGCTTTTTCATAAAACCATGTGGCTACAAAATTCGGGATTGGATGTGGTTAATTGATCGTTTTAGGGCTCGCATATGCAGATGGACTCATAAATGGCTTTCGCTGGGTGGTCGTCTCATTCTTATACAAGCTGTCATTTCGCAGCTGATGGTCTATTGGGGTCATCTCTTCTATCTGCCTGCAAGGATTGTGGAAATGATAAACAACATTATTATTAATTTTCTATGGGGCGGGGCCACAATGGAAAAGAAATTTCACCTCTGTAATTTTCAGTTAATTTGCAGGCCAAAAGATTTAGATGGTTGGGGCATATTAAATACTAGAATTTTTAATTGTGCATTGCTTATTAAATCTTTCTGGCAGGCTGTGGTCAGGGATAGCATTTGGTGTGCGATTATTAGACGCAAATACATTGAAGGTGACATCTTTCACCAGATTATCTGTCAGGACGTTGTCTCTCCAAACAATTATTCTACCATCTGGGGAGGGTTCAAGAAGATTTTTCAGACATGTACTTGGTGGTCTGATCTGGTGTTTCGGGGATGGAAGTAGAATTTCATTGGCATACAAAGGCATTATGTCCCTTCCACCACAACATAGGCTTTCCCCTCGTCTGATCCATTGTTTGGCGCACAGGGGTGTCTCATTTTTATCGCAGACTATCTTATGTTGGTCTTACGGGGCACCAATCTTTAAATCTGCTTCTGATCTCGGATTGGGTGGGGATGATGCATCCGAATGGGATTTTTTAAGGGATTCCTATATAAGTGCTGGATTTTGTCACTCCATGGGGGGTGATACGATCAGATGGAACGGTCCCATGAAGGGTGATGCTGTCATAGTCAAAGATGTATACAGAAATATTATCAGAGTTCAATTGGGAGGAACTCCTTCCAAGTTGTTTTATCCTTTCTGGCATCGCAGGATTCCTACTAAGATCACCCTGTTCGGTTGGCTTGTGTGGAGAGGTAAGATTCTTACCTGGGACAATCTTTTAAAAAGAGGGTTTTTGGGTCCCAATAGATGTGCACTATGCTGTTCGGCGGCGGAAAGCATTGCTCATTTATTTTTCTGCTGTCCTATTGTTAAAAACTTGTGGAGACTTTTTCGTCCCATATTTAAGGACCCAAACTGGACTGCTTCTGATTTTATGTCTTCGATCATGGAATGGGACAAGTCACATGGTAAATACAGGTCACTACCATTTTATTTTGTTTGGGAGGTGTGGAATGGTCGTAACAGATTAATTTTTGAAGGTAAACCTTTTCTACTGCATATCATCTACACCAATATCATCCAATGGTTTGTTGATGCATCGAATCAATCACAGATTATCACTGATGGGTCTATTCGGAATAGGCCACACGAGATTGACATTCCTGCTATATTTTTTGATGGAGCATCGGTGGGTGGCATTATAGGCTGTGGAGTGTGGATTAAGTTATCTCAGAGAGAAAGAATCCATATTTTCTGGAATGGGGGCCCTGGATCTAATAATAAGGCGGAGATCATGGCTCTCTAGGGTGGTCTTTATGCTGCTTCGAATCTCAATCTGCAAAATCCTAGTATATTTGGTGATTCAAGGCTTATGATTGACTGGATCACACACAGATCAGAAATGCTTGATCCAGGTTTACAGGGTTGGAGAATGAGGACACAGAGAATTTGGCATATTATGAAATGCCCTCCTATTACCCATATTTACAGGGAAAGTAACACGAGGGCTGATGCTCTGTCCAAGAGAGGTATAAACGCTGATTTTGGGAATATGCACATTCTCCAGTACAGGGAAGGAATACTAATCTGGGAATCGACGATTCCAATCCCTTGATTGGAATGAACCTATATTGGAAATCTGTATATATTCCCGGATTTCTCTTTTTTGACTTTTTGGACCTAACAGTTTTGTTAATACAAATCTACAGGTGGATATCGAGCATATATTTCTACAGGTTTTCTCCTAGTTTGAGCACAAGGCACTTCATCAAGCGAGCGAGATGTTTACATGATGGGATCTGCTTGTAAAGGGGTCTCACACATTATAATCCAGGTCGGTCTTTGTTATCTCAATCTCAAGCGAGCCAGTCTGGAGCTATTTTCCAAGAGAACTGATGATCTCTTCACAAGCGAGCCTGAAACAATGGTTTATCTTCAGGCGTAATCCAATATTTTTCTCCTTTCCGTGAACAGTGAATCCATCTAACCGGGGAAAAGTGTACTTGCTGGGCTGTGGATCGACCCTCTGTTTTATAAGGGGCCTGCCTCTTAATTATCTTTCTGGATGGTTTTCAAGCGAGCCTGACTGGACTTAAATACAAGCGAGCCTGGTTGAATATACACAAGCGAGCCTGTCTGAAGCTATGCATAAGCGTTTCACAAGCGAGCCATTTATCATCTGAAGCTTCGGTTTCTTAGCTAGATGGTTTCTTATGATGATTGCATACTTTCTGTTTTTGCCCTATTAATCCCTGATTAGCATATATTTTCATGTTACTATATAAGTGTTTATCAGTTTTTGTAATACAGGGATGTTCTGATATAATAGGACAGGGATGGATTATTCTACCCGTAATTTGGATTGCCAACTACATCGAATATCCTTTCTTCCTTGAAGGGTATTCTTGTATGTTATTGGGAATTTGGTCTTTCTCTTTTTTGGGAGTATCTCAGATGAGAATGTAATGGTGATCATGTACTGTTATATATACTATCAATATATACAGCGTTTTTTTTCTTCTGAAAAAAAATAAAAATAAAAATAAAATAAAAATAAAAATAAAAAATCGTTGCCTACTACGCCGGTGACAATTGAAATGGCTATCTTGTTATTGTCATAAATCTCCCCAGGGAAAAACAATGAAGACGAGGGAACACTATTACAAAATAAATTTTATTCTATCCAATTTGTTTTGATAAAAAAACTGAACCTTCAAAGTGAAGTTTTCTTTTTTAAGAATTGCATTTCACGACGTTTAAAAGTAGTGTTCAACAAAGATTGTTTGCTAAGACTACTTACTTGGAACTGCAGGGGATAGCGGGCTACTGGCTTACATCCCAAACTCCACGCACCCATTGCACCCATCTCATTAATTAGTTCACCCGCCATACCATGTACACACCCATTTACCCCATTACACCACGCACGCATGTAAGACAGGACACCTACTTGCATCCGCCACGTCACCCGAGTTCTCAGTATGGATGGCAAATGTAAGTTTGATTAGGAAAGAAAGAAAGAATTTTTAATGTCCACGAGGCTAAAAATAGTGCAGAAAAATTGAACAAAATCTTTTTGTTGTCAACGTCGTGATGACACATTTGTCAATATTCTCATAGTTTTCTTTACCACTGATTCAAATCATTGGCGTGTGGAATTACAACATGAATCCAAAACACTTAGTCTCCATTTGAAAGAAATAATGCACTGAAATTTTCAAAACACAATGGATGACTAGTTTTAAAAAAATGTAAGGGCATGCAAATCCAGAACGATTCCCTTAATTTTAAATGATGAAGTCGAGATATGCAAGTATGTCCATTGTACTTTTATATGTATTTTTCTACTCTTGAAACTTACCAAAAATATTAAAGCCAATATAATACTTAACTTTGATTATGTCATATCAATTTAATTTTATCACTTTGATCTTCATTTTGTCACTTTGATGTTGATCAAAATTATAAAAACTCGAACCTCTTATTAAATGAATTGATATCGTTTTACTCATATATATATATATATGTGTGGTTTCATTCTTTTGGTTTTACTCATATATTATGTCTTTCATGTCTAAACCCGATAAGGTTACAAACCCTAATTACAAGCTTGAATGTATACACTATCCAAAACCTGGGTATTGTTTACACTCCGTGAGGCCGGTATCTCGTCGGCTTAATTGTTTATGGTTCAACAACTATATAGTGGAACATTAAGTAACATTACATTAGGGATTTATAGTGTAAATTGAATTTGGAATTTACTTACCTGTCATACACAGTATGGAGGTTTATTAGTTTTTCACTATTCTAGTGTTGAAGACTCCACTACGTTATGTTTTGATGAAACTCTTAGGATACTTTTTTCACATTATTTTGTTAAAAATACTCCATTGTGTGAGGTTTTGACGAAACACTTAGGATACTTTTTTCACATTATTTTGTTAAAAATATTTAATAATATAAGTTATAAATGTTTAAAAATTGTGTGTTTTGGAATTGTTTTTAATTTGATGGTTGACTTATTATTGTGGGAAAAAGTGGGCATGAATAGATAGAGGTTCAATAATGTAATGACAGACTTAAGCTAAGCTATATAAAGAGAAATAATCAATTAAATAAATTAAATTTATGTATAAAATATTTAGGAATGTAATTGAATAGTTATGAAGATGAAAATTTCTAAATTTAAAGGGTTTGTTGTCATATATTGTTGGTGGGTTTCTTGTTTCAACACTTTAGATGAGTAAACTATGGAAATTCTAGTGCCGAGGTAGAAAGTAAGCAATGCCATCAAGGAGACGAGACTGACTTCTAGCTCAACAACCTCAATAATGAGCCCTAATTGCACCATAGAAATTAAACAATGGCAACAAGGAGAAGAGACTCTTTGGTGGAGCAAGCTCAATAACCTCAACAATCTAATGACGAGGGCATTATTGTTAGTTTTTAAAAATAGGAAGGAGCAACCTAGCTTACTCATTTAGTAATGCTCTCGTAACCTTTTTTGGACAATTCTTCTTCTTATAGTTCAAATAGTTATTTGTCTGTAAAGGATTAGCGTATATGTGCAAACAACAAAAGGAGCAAGAACATTGCTTGTACTAGAAAATAAAACATACACAAAAGGTTTGGTGAAGGGTAAACCTTAAAAAACAAAATGAGCAAGAACATTGCCTATACTAAAAAATAAAACGTACAAAAAAGGTTTGATGAAGGCTAAAGATTAAAAAGAAACTGAGGCCTTTTATTGATCCATGTGCAATGCCTACCCTCAGATTGAATGGAAAGGAACTGATTAAATCCAATTTTTGGGTTTTGTAAATTTATCCTTCCTCTAGATTATTATACAATTTATCATAATTTTACAAATCTCAAGTATTAAAAATACAATGAATGTCTTATTTATGATACCATTTGTAAAGATTGTGATTGTAATTACATTTATAGTAGTATATGCCTATCATTATAAATTAATTTCTAGGAGAATATAATTATACTTTCATTTCTAGCAAAATATACCTCTTCAATTTTATAACTAAATATCCTAATTTAAAACTATGCATATACCTAGTTTTTCCAGCATACCTAATGTTTCCTCAAAGATTTCTTCTAGTTAGGCCACTGTAATTATGAGTTCGATGATAGAAATATGATATCTTGCAGATTCTATAATGCACTTTTACCCATTTGTAAAGCTCTACTTTACCAATACCTAACCTCCTAATTCCTCATGCCTTCCACATCCACATTCTTGTTCCCTAGAGTACTATCTCTCCCTCACTCTACAGTCATCTACACTTCTATTGGCATGTTTTTGCACCCTTTTGGTGCAAATGCTATTTTATATACAAAGAAGAAAAATGTAAATAAAATTCAATTTTCGCAAGATATAAAAGCCTTTACGACCTGCTACGACCACTTTTGTGTTTTTAATTTTTATATTCTTCAATTCACCTCACGTGCACCAATTCTTTACCTCGACTGTGTACATTTTGCACGACGTTTAGGGCAGTGGAATTGGAAAAACATTTCATTTTGGAATGTGATGAGTTCAAAGACATAAGAAAAAGTATAGGAATATGTTAGCATTGGTTTTTTGGCATTGTCTTTTCAACAATGAGATTGTTAGGAAATTGGGCCAACTCATCATCAATTTGAATAAGAAAAGAATTGAAATACAAAAAACAAAAAACACTAAACTCATAATCCCATAGACTAAAGTAAATTTTTAGTGTGATGGACTTTTTCTTTTCATTGCAAAGCTATTTGGAAGCATGTTAGAAAAGAAAATCATCAAGTGGGCAAAAGAAAGAGATAAACGTGCTAAAGGGCAAGCAGGTTTTAGACCTAAACATTCCACAGTTGATCATTGTATAACTTTAAGGCACATCATTGAAAAAGTTAGGGAAAAAAAGGAAGAAGTTTTCTGTTGCTTTGTTGATTTCAGAAAAGCTTTTGACATGGTTCCTAGGGATAAGCTTTGGGGCAGAATGGAGGAACTCGGGGTTCCTAGGCATTTGAGAGCAACTGTGCATAGGTTGTATGAAGAGGTGAAAGTCAAAATCAGAACTTCAATAGGCATTTCTGAAAGTTTTAGAAGCGATATTAGGTCAAGCAAGCTTGCCCATTGTCTCCTACTCTTTTTGGGTTATATATTGACAAGCTTGAAGAGTGGCTAAATTCGCAAGAGGGTGACGGTATCCATTTGGGCAAGTTCGTTATAAGGCTTCTTTTGTACGCATATGACCTTATATTGATTGCTAAATCGGCTCTTGGTTTGCAAGAGCATTTACGTTCCCTTGAGCATTTTTGTAGAAGGGTTGGGATGCAAGTCAGTATTAGCAAAACGAAAGTAGTGGTTTTCTCTAACAAAAGAAAGCATAACCAACATAAATTCTATTTTGAAGGTAGTGTTTTGGAAGAAGTTGCAGAATACAAATACCTCAAAATTGACTTCAACAAAAATTTAAGTTGGGATGGTTGTCGAAAGAAAAGAACTTTAGGGGCTTGGAAAGCATTTTATGCTCTTCAAAACAGGGGTAGAGAGGCAAAGTTGTGGGATTGGAAAACCACTCTAACTCTTTTTGGGCTTCTAGTGATTCTAGTGATTCTCTACGGTTGTGACCTGTGGGCCAATAGCACAACCGAGATGCAGTGGAAACAAATTGAGAAAATTCAGAAGCATTTGATTACAAACAAATTCAAAATTAAAAGTGAATTTCCTTATGCTATCCTGTCAAGTGAAACAAGGGCTGCTCCTATTGAAGAAATTTCTATGGTGCGAGTCATAAGGTATTTGAAAAAAATTGAGCAAATGGAAGAGGGTAGATGGCCTAAGGTTGTGTTTAGTGACAGATTGTGCAAAAGAAAGAAGACTTCGGATGCGACAAAATAACAAATGGTTTAGTAAATGGGGTATTTGCTTGAGCATGTGTCTTACAAACAGTGAAGAGATAAAAACTTTTGTTATAGATAAGTTCCACGAACATACTTGGGAGAAAGAGCTAGGGAGAAAGAAGAAGTACTACATTGAAGAGTTTAACCCCACGCATACCCATCAACAAAAGGCATACATAGGGGCTAATATTTTTTGGAGATCTAAAATTCTTATTGTTCAATTAAGGACTAATTCTCATCAACTCCGTTGTGAAACAGGGCGCTGGAAAAGGCCAAAAGAAATGTGGGAGGAAAGAGTATGTATTTTTTGCTTTTCCGGAAAAGTGGAAACAGAAAAACATTTTGTTTTCGAATGCGAGGCCTTCAAAGACAACCTGGAAAATTATGCAGGTATTCAGGCAGCTATGTATTTTTTGCTTTTCCGGAAAAGTGGAAACAGAAAAACATTTTGTTTTCGAATGCGAGGCCTTCAAAGACAACCTGGAAAATTATGCAGGTATTCAGGCAGCTAGTTCTTGGGATAATCTATTCAGTGAAGAGTTTGTCGATAAGCTGGAAGCGATTATTGTAAAACTTCACAGGAAAAAGGCTGAATACAAGAGCCAAATAGAGAAACAATTAAGTGTCCCATAAACTATTTTTAGCCTCATAGACATTAGAAATTCTTTCTTTCTTTCATTTCTTTCCACCATCAAATGCACTATTAATTTCACTCGAACACCGACGGCCGAATTTTCCTACCCGAGACGAAACGACTATAACGAGCTCCTTCAGAGATCCAATAGCAGAGCAGAGTAGAGAAGGGGTGGAGGATGACAACGAGAAGGATGGACGAGGAGCAAGGGAGGGCGAGGATAGTGTGGAATCCAAGCTGCAAGCGATTCGAGACGGAAGACAAGGAAACTTTCCTTGAATACGAGTTGAGGGGAGAAGTGATGGATATCACGCATACATACGTACCGCCATCCAAGCGTGGGATGGGCCTCGCAGCACAACTCTGCTCGGCCGCCTTCCAGCATGGCCAACAGCACTCGCTCTCTGTCATTCCCTCTTGTTCTTATGTCTCCGTAAGTTTTTCCTACTTTGCTTCTAGGTATTCCATTTTTCTATCAGAAAAATATGACGGCATCTCAAAGTAACAATGAATTTAAATGTTTTATGCTTCAATACTTCAGGTTTAACGAATTTATAAAAATAGAGCTTTAAAATGGATTTGATGTTTCAAAGTTCTTTAATTTCTGTTTAATGAAGAATATCTGTATTTTTAGTACTTGGCAAAGGAACCACACCTTTGTAAAATTGAGTTCCGTACACTTGAAAGGAAGCAGAGGTGTGAAATATGCTTCATACATTAACCAAAGAAAATTATATGCATAAATTAAATAAACAGATATATATTAATATAAAACATACAACAATGAAATGGTTACACAGTCTCTGTGCTGTGAACAAGAGGCGTCAACAGTAGCATAAGGATTCCAGAGAAATTTCAATAGTGTAACAGTAAGCCAAAACTCACACTTTGTTTTCTTCCTATCCCAGCACTCAATAAATAAACATAACAAAATGATAAACTAATGGTTTTCCAATTCTACATGCGGGGCACCACCAACAATTAATTGGCCAATTAGTGTTTCTTAGCAATTCTTTGTTTACTAGTAATCTGCATTTATTCCTTGCCGCTACTTAGTGTTTATTCCCTTTTATTGCTCAACATTTATTTCATGCTGCTGCATAGCAATCATTCCTGATCTACTACAAGATTGCAAGGTACATGACACACATGTTCCAACATTCTCCCACTTGTTATATATCTTGCAAGGGTATAAGGGGAATGCATCAAACTATGAGCTAATTACTGGGACCATAAAACCCAAAGACTCAAAACACCACTGGGATTTACCACTGGGATTCACCTGTTCTCATTGGTTTAATTAATGCATTTGCAACATTTTGCAAAATACTGTCAACTTTTTTTAGTATCACTTTTCCTCCTCTACCATGCTCCTAATGAAATGGTACTGGATATCTATATGTTTTGTCCTCACATAAAAGGTCAAGTTCTTAGCCAAACAAATGACATTGTTACTATTACATTGAACTATAATAACTTTCTCACTTAACCCTACTTTTGTACACAGTGTGTAGTGTCCCCTATGGATTGATTACCTATGGGAGGATGAAGTAGCCTATCCAACCCCATAAGCGAAAGTGGAAAAATCCAATTGTCCAATGTTTGGGGTAACAATGGGTAAATTTTGGCTTGGTTGGGCAAAAATGCCCAAATTGGGGGTTGCACTTGCAACCCCTCACATTAAAGTGAACCCCATCAGAAAATATGTAAATAAAGGGGAGTTGGAATCATTTTGCATCATCATTTTGGATTGGAATATCTTTGATTTTCTTGAGCTTTGGGCTCTGAGGGTTTTAAGACGCCTCTCTTTTGATTAGTTTCGATAGAGGTGACCCCACCCTATATAATCCTTTTATCTAGTTTCGGTGCAGTTGATCCCACCCTACCAGACACTCATATTTTTTTTCTTTTTTCTGGCACAACATATTGGAGTAGCTCAATTCTATCCCAAAAAAAAAAAAAAAACTTTCTACGGTCACTTTATTGGTCAAAAAGCTCTATCTAAGGAACAACGAGATCTTTCTGTGGTACGTGAAGTTGATTAAAGGTACGTCGTGGCAAACTATCAAGAGTCAAGACAACAAAGGTATTTTTGCCTCAACTGAAGTCAACGAAGGCGCAGTAGGGCCACAGGGCCGAATTTCTATCTGGTATGGCTGCTCTTTTTCAAGCTTGGTGGACAAGCTGTGGGTATCCTCAAGAAAGGCCGTCGAGCTCCCATTCTCTAAACCTGCAAATTATCTCCAGGACATAATTTGAATCTTGTTGTTGTAAGCTTAGAACAACATTTTAGACAGTAGCTTATTATAGTGACATTTGGGTTGAACAATATAGCACAGTATAATTGGTTATTGTTAGTTGAAATACTGGTTTACTGAATTGTGACAGTGTAACACATTGCTATATTGGTGGGATTGTGGTTTGTGTACAATTATTGTTTCCATGGGTAGTCAGCCTTAAACCACTGTGATTTGGTTAAAGAACCTTTTACTATAAAAATCTTTATATTTATGGAAGGATAACCACTGTTGTTGCATGCACATCACTGTACATATTTTGCTAATTTATTTGGAAGAAATCCTAATTGCAGTAGAACCCTACAGGCAGAAAGTTGCCCTAGGACAGTACAATGGTAGGAGTTGGCTCACCCTGATAGTCTGTGAGCAATTAGGTTAATGCCACTGACCAAGATCATTATAGAAGGTTTCAATGGAGGATTGGCATAAGTTGGGAAAAAACCAGACAAACGATAACTACTCAAATGCAGCAAAACAAACAAATGATAAATCAGATTCTAGTCACTACATCACAACATATGACCAAACCATTTAGAACTCTTCATGCAATGCCTTGGATGGCTATTGGTCAAAGAGGGGAGTCTTATCCTTTGTTCAATTTGGAGTATCTAGTTTGGCCGTTAATGAAGAACCTATGCAAGTAAATAACACTTCTGTTGACTTCAAGGGCATATGGTAACATTGAGGCATATACTCATAAAGAAGAAGAAAGAACAGACGGGCAACATGCAAAATCTTTTGCGAATTTGAAAGACTTGAACAAAAAGGCCATTGCAAAATTGGAAGAGTTGAATAGAAGAACTGCAATATCTAAGGAAAAGGAAGAGGATGAAAACCATAGTTAGTTGGAGAATAGTGGAGGCAATATCCCATTAGGAAATGAAATCAATGGGGGTGAGCTTGCTATAGAACGCCAAAATACTGTTGATGAAGTAGTTAAGATTGATGGTCGGGAAGGATCTGCAAACAAAGTACAAGGTAATCATGTTGAGTTTCCACGACACTCAAGAATCTGGTTTGGGTCTTAAAATCTCTGACACAAAGACACTCAAATACCACAACACTTTACTTTGCACAATGGAATAACAAACATCAGTGAATCAACTAGTGCACATGACAATTTTTAACTTTTTAAACCCACTACTTGTTATATTATAGTCTATAATACAATAGTCTTAGGGCTTCCGTACCAGGGATCATGGCCCTTACATACAACCTTGATACAAGGACATAACTAGGGCTTGGTGTCAACACTTTGACCACCAATCTACCCTGAACAAGATAACACTTGACCTACTTGCTGATTGTGGCCACACACGACCCTTTCAGTCCACGTACCTTGAACACATCCGACAGTCCTTTGCCTTCCAATCTGCAGCACAACAATCTGCCACTATCAGTGATCACTGCTCCTTTAGGTCACTGAACTTTGGCTCAATACAATCTGCCCACTAGCTGCTCCTTCCTTCAAGGACATCAACACATAGGGTCTTCAACACTTTGCCCGCTTCTGCCATTCTGCTGCTCCAATGATGATCAAACTTAGGGTTTGGAGGCTGTGCTCTTACCACTGAAGTTGCCCTCCTGCAACTAATTGATCTAGGGCTTGGAAACTAGCCCACTTCGCTTCCCTTCTTCCTTCAAGGATCAACCCTTAGGGCTTCAAACCAGTGTTGTAGGAAATGTCCCCCCTGGCCCCAACGCCCGATCTGCGTCTTGTATGGAATCGTACGAGATCCACCATACGAAACGCGGATCCAAATTTCTGAAACGCGGATTGGCAAAAAAAAAAAACGATTCGTGAATTTTCCAAAGCGTCCCTTTCGATCTGCGTTTTCGTATGCCGGATCCGCATTTCGTACGACAGATTGACGTACAAAAACGCCACACTTCGGAGGCGGATCCGTACGGATTGTGAATGCTTCCATACAATGGGTTAGGGGGTGGGTCTGTATTTTTTATTTTTTTGCTTTAGTTGGGTTAGGGGGTGGGTTAGTGTCGAGTTAGGGATAGGATGAAAAAGTTAAAAGCTCACTTTCACCTCTCATTTGCTCACTCGTGTTTTTGGAGAGCTTGGAGAAGAGAGGAGAAAGAGAGGAGAAGAGAGCTTGGAGAAGAGAGAGTTGAGGAGAGCTTGGAGGAGCTTGGCGGAGTAAAGAAGGGCTTCCATCTACAAGAGCTAAAGAGGTAAGTGCAAACCCCAAAATTTCTCATTTTTTTGTCATTGTTTTTTGTATATTCTCTCTTCTCTCTTCTACACTTTCCCATTCTTTCTTTTTGTTCATTTATTTGCAGGTTGTCCACCACTTATATTCATATTCAAAGATGATGTTTTTTTGGCTTCTATGTATCATTCCACTCTTGATTTTCATGATGGTAAGGGGGAGTAGAAATAGAAGAGAAGAACATGAAGAAGAACATAGTGGTCCCCATATGAGTGACCCAATGTATGATGAGGAGGAATGGTTTGAAGAGGAAGGGGATGATTTTGATGAGAACATTGGAACACTAGAGGGGAAAGCTGCATTGACACCCTTGTGGAACTATGTGACCAAACTTGAACGGGGAAAAGGTGGTGTAAGCTACAAGTTTTTGTGCCCTCATGGTTGTCATGGAGGAAAACCATTTAGTGGTTCATATACCCGTGTGAGGAGGCATCTTTGTGGGGTGATGGATAGTGATGAAAAAAAGGGTGTTGTGGGGATAGCAATTTGCACAAAGGTTTCAAATGAACAAAGAAGAAAATACATCCAGATAGAGGAGCCTGCACAACAAAAAAACAAGAAACAAAAAACTCAATCTGAATCAAGTGCAACCTCTAGATTTGGTAGCTCATCTCCTCATGGTATTTCTACAAGCTCTGGAGGTAAAAAAACAATAGGGGATTTCCTTAATGTTTCTGGGAGGGATGATGTGGATGGAAAGATAGTTTGATTTCTTTGTGCTTGTGGTGTACCATTCATTGTGCTTCGCTCTCCCTATTGGCATGAAATGGTAAAGGCCATCAATGAAGCCCCAAAAGGATACAAGTCCCCCAACTATGAGAAAGCTAGAACAATGTTATTAGAAAGAGAAAAATGAAAGGTTCAAATAGCTTTGACACGTTTTACAAATGAGTGGGTGGATAGTGGGGTATCCATTGTATCAGATGGGTGGAAAAATATCAGAAACCAATATTTGATAAATGTTCTTGGTGTTTCTGCTAGTGGTGCAGTGTTTATTACATGCCACGTCTCCTTCTCTGTCAGTGCAACTTCCCAAAACATTGCAGATCTCCTATTGTAATCAATCAAAGATGTTGGTCCTAGTAAAGTGGTTCAAGTGATCACAGATAATGCAACAAATTGTAAGGGAGCAGGAATAATTATTGAGCGTACTTATCCACACATATTTTGGTCTAGGTATTTGGTGCACACATTGAACCTTTTGATGCATGATATTGTGAAGCATAAAGAATGTGGGTGGATTAATGAGCTTTACAAGAGAGGGAAGCAACTCATTAAATTTATCACAGGGCATACAAGGGTAAACTACTTTTATGGCACTTACTCCAAGTTGCAGTTGCTTAAACTTGCAAAAACAAGATTTGCAAGTTATTACCTCACCTTTAGGCGGTTAGTGAAGGTGAGACAAGCTTTAACTAATATGGTCACCGCTAAATCATGGGAAGAAATTAACACTGATAGAGATGGTGCTAATGTAGCCAAGGACACTATTCTTGACATGTACTTTTGGTCACAGGTTAAATATGTTTTGCAATTCACCAAACTAATTTATTACATGATCAAGTTTGCAGATTCAGATCGACCAATAATTGGGGAGGTGTATGAGCAAATGGATAACATGTTGGGGCAGATTAAAGACATTGTTGAGCCTAGAGATATCACCTTGTACCGTTATATTCGTGCAGAGGTGGAAAGGCGATGTGATATGCTAAATGTTCCATTGCATGCATTAGCATATGTTTTGACACCTAAATACTATCATCCGTCATGGCTTTCAACACCAGCACCTGGAGGGGGAGCAGGAGAAATCCACACCTAGATCCAGAGGTTCTAGAAAAATATATGATTGCATTGACTAGATTAATCCCTGATGAGGAGGCTGCCTTGGTACAGAAATAGTTGAGCAACTATACGCTTTGCACTGGTTCATTTGGGAGCATGCATGCAATTAGAGATCAAGAGACTTTTTCTTCTATTGAGTGGTGGAACATGCATGGAGGTGCTACTCCAATTCTACAGACTTTGGCATTGTGGGTGCTATCACAGGTGGTAAACACTTCTTCTGTAGAGAGATGTTGGAGCTCTTATTCTTTCATCCACAATGTTAAAAGGAATAGGTTGAGTTTAGACCGGGTAGAGAGCTTGGTTTATTTTCATTACAACTTGCGATTGTTTTCCCATTACTGTGATGACGCAAAGAGTAATAAAGACCTTAAGGTTCGGGACAGGTATCCAGAGGAGGCCAATTTGGAGGATGGAGTGTTGCAATTAGAGCAATTAGAGGATGCTCTTATCCATGATGATGATGATCGAGTTGACATGCCACCCCCAACTGCTCCCTTGCTTCCTAGGTTCCATGGTTCAACACCAACAGCAGGGGCTTCGTCTTCATCAATTGCAGTGCCACAACTTCCACAACCACCATCTTCTTCGTTGCCACCAGCCCACCACGTGGAGGCCCATCGCCACGTACTCTTCGTGGTGGAAGGAAGAGAGATTAGTAGATATATTCACAATTTACTGCTTTTGTCATAGATTAGACTTGTAGGCTTGTTGTGAATTTGAAATTTTTTGTCTTGGTGGTGGCCAAGTGGCCTATTTCGTAAACATTATTATTTGAATTTTGGACATGACTAATGTTATAGTTGCTCACTTGCTAGATAATATGCTTTATGTTTTATAATATGATTAAATGTTTTATGTTATAAAATATGCGGCATGCTTAAATGTTTTATCATGCTTAAAAATTTGATGTATGTTTGTAATTGCTAGAATCTAGAATCTAGATGGTTGATGCTCGAATAATTAATTATTGATGTACAATGGAATCATGGATGTCATATCTATCTTGATTTATGTAAAAATATGCATGTTTTCATGTCTTCTACAACTAATTTGGTATTTGTGTAATATCCCAAATGGGATATTTTAACTAAAATTGCAGAAATAAACTTAAGCAGCAAAATAAATGGAAATATACACACAGCTACTAATAGAACACAATGGATGCTGATAAAATCATTGAGCCATTTTATTAATCCATGGTAAAAGTACATCAACATAAAGGAACAGCGGAACCTGAGCTTGCCAAGCAAGCGGAGCAAACCCAGAAAGATCTCTGGCCCAACTGATAAATGGCGCTGGCGATGATGTAGATGGCTCGGCAAGAAGACTGCTGCAAATCGCCTACGGCAAAACTGATCTCTCCAACTCCAATGAAGCACTGTGAGATCTCTGAGTGAAACCTCCTCAAGAGTATTGGGTTTCTGTCCAACACTCACAAATCACCCGAGGGTTTCCGTCTTGGGGCTACGACATGAAGTAGAGAACCACATCCTCAAACCTCTCATACACAAGAAAATGATCTACTCCAAAGATATCTCCCAATGGCCTCCTCCCTTTCTTTTATAGATCCCTTGGAGCCTTCTAGAGCATTATTTTATTATTATTTTATTCATGGAGCACTTTTCCCTTTTATTAAAATATTCCTTTTTAATGCAGAAAAGGGTAAATTGGCTACCACGCCTCCTCCGGTCACTGAAATCTGTGTCTAACTGTCCCACCATGTAGGTATTCTCGTCCCGATTCCAATGAGCTATTACACTAAGGTGTTCCATCATGTATTCCTCCCGAAATGCCACCTTGAGCATAATCAGCTGAGTTAAGCCCATAAATAACTCAAATTTCCGAAAGTTATCGGAATGCATCGGAACGAAAGCCAAACTGCTCGGATGATGGAGTATATCAAGCGAATGCCTCCGGACACCATGAAAACTCCTCAAAACTCCTCCGAAAAGCTCCTGAGCCCACTGATAGCACCAATCTGTACATGTGACCTGTCTGCTTCTAACTCTGGAAGTCTCTCCTAGCGCTATCTTGGGTGATACCAAAAAAAGGAATATTACAATTTGGGATGTTTGTTTTGAATATATATATATATATATATATATATATATATATATCGTAGACGCTTCGGAAACGCTTCACTTCCTAAATTTTTGGAAAATGACGCTTTCGCATCCCTGCTTCCAAAAAATGTCCCCGCTTCATGCAACGTTGCTTCAAACTATCTGTTTACTAACAATTCTCTTGTCCTTCACAAGGGACTCTACTTAGGGCTTGAAGCCAACCACTACAGTCCTCCAACTTTTCACTCTTTGGTTGCTCCACAAAATTGTCCAACCGCAATCAACTCTTTGACTGATCTATTGCTCCAAATACACTGCCCTCTTTTCTGCAATTTGAATTCTTAAATTGACCAAAACTAGGCCCATTCAAATCTGCTGTTCAAGCCTATGAATAATCCTCCAAACCAATACTTCCTCTTCTTCTCTTCAAGGCTGCCTTCCTACATCCGCCTCTTCACATCTTTGTTCACAGGGTGACATACTTCAACCCTCTATCCTACTGTACATAACCCTCTAGTTCTGCGGCTCTAATCTTCAAATCTTCTAAGGGTTACGACCCTTGGTTAATGCATAAATTCATGGCACTTTAGGGACAAAACTCTAGGACATACCTTGTGTAGAAGAGACAACCCTAAACTAGGGCGTATCGTGTTGTCCTAATTTATTAGAACCAACTCCTCCATCTCCTAGCAACGCCACTTAGAGGGGCCAACCCATCACTCTCAAGACGTCCCCTTCTGTCCTAGAAGAACTTGGATCTGAACATCCCTTTCTGAGGTTTCGACCCTCCATATAGGGTTCCTTAACAACTACAGTGATAGCCTATTTCCGACCTCTAAAATAACCGTCAAATTTTGCGCTATCCTTCTCATATAGACCTTTACCTTCTGCATTGGTCCAATAGAGTGTGTGACCCTCCTTCTTGCAAGATATTAGGCCTTGTGGCCCTCCAACATGCTGCTCACAAGGGTCTATGCCCTCTCCTTGGATCAGTACATCTGCGGCCTGCAACACAGAAGAAATCTGCCGAGATTTTGTGCCAAGATCTCCAAATCAACTTGACCACATATGTCCCTACTCAACCAAGGCAAATTTAGGGAAAAATCATCCTTTTACGCACTTGCCTTGGCTCCTTAGGGCTGTGGCCTCTTCAGATTGTCTCCCTGTTAGATGCGTTGCACTTGGATGGATAATTTCAACCTTCCTTGCAACCGTACTCGAACTTCAAGCTCAACCTCCTTTAGGACTACATCTCTAGCCTCCATGTCAAATGATCTTCACTTGATTTTTAGGCTAGATCCTTAGGCCTCTTAAGAACACTCTAGACTTAGGGTTTTAGTCCTCTAGACTTTAGGAAATAATAATAATTTTCTTTTTAGGTTTTAAACCTCTTCTTGGGTCTAAAACCACCCACCGCTTGGGTATTTCACCCACAAAACCTTTGTGTTTCATTTTCTCCCAAACCTAGTGCCATAGGGTTGTGGGAGTACCTCCCAAGCTACACAAATCAACACTCTCTCTTAGCGAGGGAGGTACTTCCACTGCTAGGAAGTATCCAACATCATCACCGACGACACTAGCCCATATGGCGTCCACCATTGCAACATACCCTGTAGAATGGACCACACTATCTCGGTAGTGTCTCTGCCTCTTCAGAACCTGGAGATCTCACACTTCCATAGGTTGCTCCCTCTGAAGCCAGGCTTCCTCTGAGTCTACGCAATCTCCACTGGCTCAACCTGCTTTCAATGCGCACACTTTGATCCACTGGCCCTTCAAAGTGGCTGTGATTCCATGTTGAGTTTTCATGACTCTCAAGAATCTAGTTTGGGTCTTAAAATCTCTGGCAAAAACACACTCAAATGCCACAACACTTCTACTTTGCACAACAAAATAACAAACATCATTGAATCAACTAGTGCACATGACAATTTTTAACTTTTTAAACTCACTACTTGTTATATTACAATCTATAATACAACGTCTTAGGGCTCTTGTTCCGAGGATCATGGCCCTTACATACAACCCTGATACAAGGACACAACTAGCGCTTCGTGTCAACACTTTGACCACCAATCTACCCTGAACAAGATAACACTTGACCTACTTTCTCATGGTGGCCGCACACAACCCTTTTAGTCCATGTACCTTGAACACATCTAGTGGTCCTTTGCCTTCCAATCTGTGCTACACAACAATCTGCCACTTAATGATCACTACTCCTTTAGATCACTGAACTTTGGCTCAACACAATTTGCCTGCTAGCAGCTCCTTCCTTCAAGGACATCAACACATAGGGCCTTCAACGCTCTGCCCACTTCTGCCATTCTGCTACTCCAATGACGGTCAGACTTAGGGCTTGGAGGCTGCCCTCTTACCACTGAAGTTGCCCTCCCGCAACTCACTGATCTAAGGCTTGGAAGCTAGCCCACTTGGTTGCCCTTCTTCCTTCAAGGATCGACTCTTAGGGCTTCAAACTATTTGCTCTCTAACGGTTCTATTATCCTTCACAAGGGACTGTACTTAGGGCTGGAAGCCAACCACTACAGTACTCCAACCTTCTGCTCATTGGCTGCTCCACAGAATTGTCCAACCACAATCAACTCTTTGATTGATTTATGGCTCCAAATACTCTGCCCTCTTTTCTGCAATTTGACTCCTCAAATTGCCCAAAACTAGGGCTACTTAGATTTGTTGTTCAAGCCTATGAACAATCCTCCAAACCAACACTTCCTCTTCTTCTCTTCAACATTTCCTTCTTACATCTGTCTCTCCACATGTTTGTTCACAGGGTGACATACTTCAACCCTCTATCCTACTGTATAGAACCCTCTAGGTCTTCGGCCCTAATCTTTAAATCTTTTAAGGGTCACGACCCTTGGTTAATGCACAAATTCATGGCACTTTAGGGATAGAACTCTAGGACAAACCTTGCGCAGACCTAAACTAGGGCATACCCTGTTGTCCTAAGTACTTTAGAACCAACTCCTCCATCGCCTAGCAACGCCACTTAGAAGGGCCAACCCATCAATATTCAAGGCGTCCCCTTCTGTCCTGAAACAACTCAAATCTCAACATCTCTTTTTGAGGTTTCGACCCTCCCTATATTGTTCCTGAACAACTATAGGGATACCCTATTTCCAACCTTTGAAATAACCCTCAAATCCTGTGCTGTTCTCCTCATACAAACCTTTACCTTCTGCGCTGGTCCACTAGAGTGTGCGACCCTCCTTCCTGCAAGACATTAGGCCTTGTGGCCCTCCAACATGCTACTCACAAGGGTCTCGATCCTCTCCTTGGATTAGTACATTTGCAGCCTTCAACATACAAGAAATTTGCCTAGATTTTGTGCCCAGATCTCCAAACCAACTCAACCACATTTGCTCCTATTTGGCCAAGGTAGATCTAGGGAAAATTCGTCTTTCTCCACACTTGTCTTTGGCTCCTTAGGGTTGCGGCCTCTTCAATTGTCTCCCTGCTAGATGCTTTGCACTTGGATGGATAGCTTCAACCCCCCTTGCATCCCTACTCGGCCTTCAAGCTCAGCCTCCTTTAGGACTACATCTCTAGCCTCCACGATCAAATGATCTCCTTCACTTGATTTTTTTAGGCTAGATCCTTATGCCTCTTTAAATAGTGTTTCCTTAGGCCTCTTAGGAACCCTCTAGACGTTAGGAAATAATAATAATTTTCTTTTTAGATTTTAAACCCCTTCTTGGGTCTAAAACCACCCACTGCTTGGGTATTTCACCCACAAAACCTTTGTGGTCCATTTTCTCCCAAATCCAGTGCCATAGGGTTGTGGGAGTACCTCCCAAGTTACACAAATCAACAAATCAGAATTCAACAACACAATATCCACCAAAATTTCTTAATGCAGTGCATGATATTGAAGAGGAGTCTTATACGCATAGGGATCAAGTACTTGTTGGTAAGGGTAAATATACTGGAAATCAAATGCAAGAGCCAAAATAATAACAAAAGTTTTCCAAAGTTGGCACAGATAGAACAACTAGTTTGACCATAACAATGAAATGTATTTTGTAAATAATTTTGTACAGAAACAGGGAAGATTGTTAAGGGAGAATCATGATATTCAGAAAAGGAATCTCCCAAGGAGAGTACCTAAGCCCGAGCCTGAGATGTTGGAGAGTACCATTTCCACGAGGGCACTTACTTCTTAGAGCTCGTAGGGTTTCAAGAAGACAAAATTCCAGTGTTCCACGGGGACACATCCCCTCACCTAGGAATCATGATTCCTCGCTCCCTTGCGCTCCGGGGACGTGGGGTGGTTTGGGGGTCGTATCTCGACGCTCCCAAAAACAGGATACGCACATAAACTCCAAAGGGGGCCGTTTCCTCCCAAAAAAGGAAATGTTTCTGTAATATCCCAAATTGGGAATAAATAGTAATACAAAGCAACACAAGACTAAAACTACCACAAATAGAAACATGCATGAAAAACACTGCAAATAAACCAGAACTGCTGAGCCATTTTATTAATATTTATGAAATGAGGGACAAGTACAACTAGTGCTTAGAAGGATAGCACCTAGCCATGCTCCAGGCAGGCTGAAATGGCCCCTCTTTCCCTACTCAGAAACTCTGCTCCTCTGCTGCTCTGCATGGCTCCTCCTCTACGCTGCCCTGCTGGAAATGCTACTGCTGGCTGGAAAGGTACTGCGAAAAGGGTTTATTCTGCTGCTTAGAAAAATTCAAGACTCGGACACTGGACTCTCCTCCAAAAACCCAGAATAACCCGCGAAGGATTTCCGGAAAGGTTGAACCCGTAAAATTACGCTCGGGCTGAGTATGCACTTTTGTTGGGTACGCTGGCCTCGGAACTAATTGCTGGAAAGAAGGGCTGCCAACTGCCCAAGAACTCTGCTATGGAACGGTTGATCCCCTCACAAGACTCCGGATTGAAATATCTCAGCCTTTCTCCTATTCTGGAGCTGCTCCACTGCTGGACTGCGCAATCCCTTGACTGATTGCGCTGCCTTGGGAAGAACTGCGTATCCCTGGTGCTGAACGGATGATGCTGCTCACAAAACTGAAGGTAGGACTCCTCTCCTGAGCGGGCACTCGAAGTACCTTGAGGACGAGGTTGGGATCTCTGCTCGGAGACACCCGTGTGCTAAACAACACTTGTAGACACGGCTAAACAGCTCAAGCATGCTTTGGTCTAGATAGACAAATTTTTTGAAGATGTATGAATGAATGGAAATGACTCCTCTCATCCCCTTTTTATGCTATTGAGCCTCCAACATTCCCTTGGGCCCATTGGTGCTGCGCTGTCCCTACGTTGCTCTGCGCTGCCTGTCCCCATGCTGCCACTGCGCTACCTGTCCCCACGTTGCCTCTGCGCTGACTAAGCTGCCACCTCTCCTGTGCTGTCACTAGGACGTTGTCACTTGGCCTCATGGGCCCCACCTTGCTTTTAATTATCTGTCTTAATGACTTTAGGAAAGTAATTTTATTCTAAGGTTGGGTTATGGGTCCCTTCACCCCTTTATTTCCTGCTGAACATTAGAAAAGCAAAATTTAACAAAAATTAATATTCCAATTAGCTGTATGTTAATTGGGAATATTACAGTCCTCCTCGCCAAAACGTTGCTTGTCCTCAAGCAACTGCAAGGATGGATGTTGCAAGATCTTTTCCCCCTCCCAAGTGGCATCCTCATCTGGAAGGTTCCTCCATCTGATCATATATTCCTTGACTGTCCTGCACCTCAGCTGTCTCTCCCAAGTGTCTAGAATGGCTTCCGGTTGCAACACCAAATGCCCCTCATCATCTGTAGGTGGGAGCTCCATAGTTGCAGTCACTTGCTGCCCAAGAGCTTTCTTCAGACATGAAACGTGAAAAATGTTGTGGATCCTGCTCTCGGCTGGCAACTCCAGCTCCTGCGCTACCTCCCCAACCCGTCTGATCATCCTGTATGGTCCATAGAAGCAGGGCTTGAGCTTCTCAACTCCTTTTTGCTTCAGCGTGGACTGCTTGTATGGCTGAAGACAGAGGTAAACCAGATCATCCACCTCAAATTGCCTCTCTACGCGGTCTCAGTCTCATATAATTTTTGCTGGTTCTGTGCTGTAGCCAGGTTCTCCTTGAGAGCCCGAAGTATGTCTTGGCTTTCTTGGATCTAGTCTTTGGCCCTTAGGGCCTTGCTAGCTCCAAACATCACATCAAAAAAAGTTAGAGAATTATAACCATACAAAGCGTAAAATGGAGACATACCAATCGACGTGTGGAATGTCGTGTTGTAGCAGCACTCCCCTAGGTGAAGCCAACGCAGCCAAGCCTTCTGCTACCCTGTGACATAGTTTCTCAAGTAGCCCTCCAGCGACTTGTTCACTATCTCTGTCTGTCCATTCGTGTGTGAGTGATAACTGGTACTGGCTGTCAACTCGGTACCCACCAAACGGAATATCTCATGCCAAAAGCTTCCCATGAACCGACTAACTATGGTCTTTGGAAGACCATGGAGTTTGAAATCATCCTGGAAAAACAACTCGGCCACCTGTGAAGCAGTGTATCGTGCGGAGATGGCGAAGAAATGCGCATACTTCGTCAGTCGATAAACAACTACAAAGATGCAATCCTTGCCCTGCACCATGGGCAATCCCTTGATGAAATCCATGGAGATGCTCTCCCATTTTCCCCACGGAATGGGAAGTGGCTGTAGCAAACTTGCAGGGTGGTTCAACTCCCCCTTGTTCCTCTGACAAACTTCACATTCCTTGACATGCCGGAGTACGTCCTCCTTGAGGCCGTTCCATGAGAACCTCTCCCTAATGGCCCTATATGTTTTAGTGAACCCCTGATGGCCTGAAAGCGATGAGTCATGGGCTCCGTGCAAGATCTTCTCCCTAAGTTGGGAGTTACCTGTCAAGAAAATCCGGTCCCGGTAATAGATGACCTCATCCATCACTCGGTACCTGTCATCTATCACTTGCCCATCTAATACCTCGCAAGAAAAATGATCCTTGGAGTATTCCACAACAGTTGAGCCCTCCAATCCGCGTCAAGAATCATCAAGGACAGCGCTTCTGGTCTCCGTGACAAAGCATTTGCCACCACATTGTTCTTCCCCTTGACATACTCGATGTCAGAATCATAGGCCTGGATCTTGCTTACCTATTTTTGCTGTCTCTCCTGCAACTGCTTCTGCTCAAGGAAGAAACGAAGACTGTTGTGTTCAGTCCTCACCCAGAACCTGTTTCCCACCAGACACTGCTTGAACTTGGCCAATGCATGCATGATGGCCAACATCTCCTTATCGTATATGGGGTACAATATATCGTGCGACAACAACTTCCAACTCTCGAAAGCTAGAAGATGGCCCCCCTGCATCAATACTGCAGCCACCCCTTCCCCTGAAGCATCACACTCCAACACAAAGGGCTGCGTGAAATCGGGCAATGCCAACACCGGGCAACTGCTCATCACCTCCTAGAGCCTGTCAAAGGCCCTCTGCGCAACATCTATCCAACTGAAAGCCCCCTTCTTGGTGAGATTTGTGAGGGGTGCTGCAAGCTGTGAAAATCCCTTGACAAACTTCTGGTAGTAGGTGGAGATGCCTACAAACCCCCGGAGCTCTGTCATGTTTTTCGGTTCCGACCAATCCTGGATGGCTCGGATCTTCTCCTCATGGACCCTCACTTTGTCCACTCCGATAATATGCCCCAAGTAGAGCATCTCTGTAAGCCCAAATTCGCACTTGGACAACTTGGCATAGAAATGCTGCTCCTCCAAGATATGCAATACAACCTCAATGTGCTGCAAATGTTCTTCCCATGTGCGGATGTAGATGAGAATGTCATCAAAGAATACTAGCACAAATTTCCTCAACTGACCACAGAAGATGTGGTTCATGCAAGACTGAAAAGTGGCCGGAGCATTGGTCAGCCCAAAAGGCATAACCAGAAACTCAAAATGGCCGTAATGGCAACGAAACACAGTCTTAGGGACATCTTGGTCCCTCACCTTGATTTGATGGTACCCTAACCTCAAATCAATCTTGGAGAAGAACTTGGCTCCCCTCAACTCATCCATCAGCTCATCAATCCTGGGAATGGGGTAGCGATCCTTCATGGTCTTTTTGTTCAGTGCCCTGTATCTATGCACATCTGCAGTGTGCCGTCCTTCTTCTTCACCAAAACTACGAAAGAAGCAAAGGGGCTAGTGTTGGGCCTGATGTGTCCCAAAGCCAAAAGCTCATGTATGGCTCTCTCAATCTTGTCCCTATAGGCCTTGGGGTGCCTCTAGGGAGTGGTGATCATCGCCTGGATGCCCTGCTCCAGCTTGATGGTGTGATCAAACCCCCGGTTTTGTGGATACCTTGGTGGTATGTCCTCAAAAACCGTGGAGTAACAGTCCAAGATAGACTGCACATCAAGATGCACCGACTGACCTAGGATCCTGCCTCTGAAATACGCAGCTCCACTACCCACTCTATGTCTCCCTTCTGAAATCTGCCTCCATCTGACGTGCAAAGACTGTCTGAGAAGGATATGTGTGCATGCCTCAGATCATCACATGCTTCCGGCTCTTCTTATCCGTCCACTCCATCTCTAGAGTCCCCTATTCTGTAGTGACCTTCCCAAGTGTGATAAGCCACTGTACACCCAATACCACATTGGTATTTGGAATATCGACCACAAAAAAGTGATTCGTCACTGTGTATGTCCCCATGGTCACTGCTAATGCAGGAACATACCGCATGCATTGCATGGTCCTGGCACCTGGAACCAACACGGAGAAACCATCACTAGTGGTCCTTCCTCTGCACTAGTTGGGCATCGATGAAGTTGTGTGTGGCCCTGCTGTCCACCAGTACTGAGACACGCTACCCCTGGATTGTGCCTCGAACTCTCAACGTTAAGTACTTGCGAACTCCCTCCAAAGATGCAAGGACTCCTCCGGTAGGTGCAAACACTGCTCCTACTGCTACTAGGGCAGGTGGTGGTGGATGATCTCCTGGTGCACCGGCGCTGGCATCTCCCTCCAACTCCTCATATGCCTCTTCTTCTCCGTCACTGTGGGAGAAGACCTCAATGTAATGTGCCTTCCTTGCGACACAACGATGACTTGGTGCCATGGCTCCTGGCAAGTGAAGCAAAGCTTCCTCCATCTCAAGTCTCTCTTGGTATCATCATCCAAAGGCCCTTGACCTTGGTTTCCTCTCGGGGGTGGAGCTCTCACGTCTTTCCCTCTCTGCTGGAATGTTGGTTTGTGGGGAAAAGGAGCTCTCGTCCTCGACATGACTTCCTGCAAGTCCCTAGTCCTCCCTACTGTGTCCTGTAGCGTAGTAGGCCTAGTGGATCTAACTAGCCCACGCAAAGGTTACGCCAGTCCGTCAATAAACATATACACTCTCCTGGCCACAGACAGATCTAGAACCATCACTGAGAGCTTCAAGAACTCAGAAATATAAGTTTCTGGGTTCCCCGTCTGTTTGAGCTTGGTCAACTCAACAAAATATTCCTCCGGGTCCTTCCGATCAAATCTCTCAACTAGCCTCCAGGTGAACTCCACATACACTGTAACCCCTGCGTGACCCAGCGTAGGCATCCCATGGAACCACCAGTCATGGGCTTCTCCCTCAAGGTGCAACGCTGCCACCTTGATAGCTTCTACCTCTGCCATTTGGTTCAGCTGAAAGTAAATGTCCAGCTTCTCCACCCAAGCCTTTGTCGAACACTTAGATGATCCATCATAGGTAGGCAAGAAAAATCTGCCCATGGTACGTTGCAGGTCACTACCCTACGTGTACCCTCCTCCTCTATTCTGACTGCGTGGTCTGCTATTATTTTTCAGCTGACAGAATTCATTGAAGGTGAGGGCATCTCCGAACTCTGGCCCATATGATTGATATTCTGCAAAATACTCCCTGTAGTGAGCCACCTCCGACTCCTTGGGTCCTCTCGTTCCCGCTCTTGAAGTCAGGAATGTGGGCATGGTGGAACGTGGGGGAGTGCATGGCACTACTTGCTGTGTAGTGTTATGCTCTAGTATGTGGTGAGAAGTACTAGACCCTTCTCCATTGTGAAATTCCCTTGGAATTTCACGCTGTCTGTTTTCTCCGGCAAACTTCTGTCCCATCTCTTCTATTTTCTTAGAGAGCTCTTGTACTGATTTTAAGAGGAGGTTACCAAACTCCTTCTCTTCATCTCTTTCTTCTGCCATTGGTGCCTTCCCCTTGCTTTCCTCCATCGGAACGTTGTCCTCTTGATCAGGTGTGATTTCGAGCCTACGCTCTTTGCTTCTGTACCTTTGCTTCTGGTATGTAATGTACTCTCTATCTCTGGGTGTCATAGACCAATTGCTCCACAGACTGAGCCAAGTCTATGAGCTCTGATACCACTGTAATTTCTCAAATTGGGAATAGACAGTAATACAAAGCAACACAAGACTAAAACTACAACAAATAGAAACATGGATGAAAAACACTGCAAATAAACCAGAATTGCTGAGCCATTTTATTAATATTTATGAAATGAGGGACAAGTACAAATAGTGCTCAGAAGGATAGCACCTTGGCCTGCTCTAGGCAGGTTGAAATGGCCTCTCTTTCCCTACTCAGAAACTCTGCTCCTCTGTTGCTCTGCATGGCTCCTCCTCTATTCCACCCTGCTGGAAATGCTGCTGCTGGTTGGAAAGGGACTGCGAAAAGGGGCTGTTTTGCTGCTAAAAAAATTCGGGACTCGGACACCGGACTCTCCTCCAAAAATCTATAATAACCCACGAAGGATTTCTGGAAAGGCTGACCCCAGAAAATCACCCTCTTGCGCTGAGTACGCACTTCTGTTGGGTACGCTGGCCTCAGAACTGAACTGCTGGAAAGAATGGCTGCCAACTGCCCAAGAACTCTGCTATGGAAGGGCCGATCCACTCACAAGACTCCAGACTGAAATATCTCAGCCTTTCTCCTATTTCGGAGTTGCTACACTGCTGGACTGCGTAATCCCTTGACTGACTGCACTGCCCTGGGAAGAACTGCGTATCCCTGGTGCTGAACTGATGATGCTGCTCACAAAACTGAAGGTAGGACTCCTCTCCTGAGCGGGCACTCGAAGTCCCCCGAGGACGAGGTTGGGATCTCTGCTCGGATACACCCGTGTGCTAAACAACACTTGCAGACTCGGCTAAACAACTCAAGCGTGCTTTTGGTCTAGATAGACAAAATTTTTGAAGATGTATGAATGAATGGAAATGACTGCCCTCATCCCCTTTTTATGCTATTGAGCCTCGAACGTTCCCTTGGGCCCACTGGTGCTGCCCTGTCGCTCTGCCACGCTGTCCCCACGCTGCTCTGTGTTGCTTGTCCCCACGCTGCCTCTGCGCTGACTAAGCTGCCACCTCTCCTGCGTTGTCACTAGGACGTTGTGACTTGGCCTCATGGGCCCACCTTGCTTTTAATTATCTGTCTTAGTGACTTTAGGAAAGTAGTTTTATTCTAAGGTTGGGTTATGGGTCCCTTCACCCCTTTATCTCCTGCCGAACATTAGTAAAACAAAATTTAACAAAAATTAATATTCCAATTAACTGTCTGCTAATTGGGAATATTACGGTTCCTTCGTTTCCCAAAAAATCAAGGTCAAATAATTTTAATCAAGTCAAATTTTAATATTTTTAACGGCTTCTCATACCACTTCTTTCTCGACTGAACATGCTTGTAATCATCCTTCCCTTTACAAGAATATTCAGAATTTTTATCAGATATTTCAAGGTAAGGAGAAGGTGGTGGTGTAGCACTGTAGTGTTGAAAAGTGTAACTAGGATTAGTCTTCATATTGACTATGTAATTACGTATTTATGTAAAGAAGAAGACAAAGATAATAAAATATATTTTTGTTATGCTCGTTTCATAGGTTTCATGGGCAAGGTTTTATTATAGGTCAATAGACTTCTTCTTGATGTCTATTAGGATTTGTCTTCTAGTTATAAGTGTATTTAAGAGTCATGTATATGAAGTGTCTAGTCTAAAGAATATGCCTCAAGACCTTGTCATTCAACCATGGAGAAATGGCTCAAGACAACCCTCAAGTCAACCTCATTAAATGCTGGAAGATAAACTCCTCTAGTTGGACTATATGCTGTGATCAAGTCGGCCTCCAATCAGTTTGAAGGGTCGGCCTAAAACAGAGACATGATGCCTATATATAAAAGTAGCTCTGCGGTCATTTGAGCAAGTAGTATTCGGACAAGTCTGAGATCTTCAAAGTTTAGACTGTGCTACAGGCAGAACTTCGGATATCCAAAAAGAATATAGTGCGGATAAGTCTGACATAAAAGGAAAGGATTGTGGAATAAAGGAAAGGATTGTGGATCACAATAAAAGAAGCAACATTATACAGTGAGGCAGGAACAGTGTACAAGTGCGTAGTAAGAACTGCGACTATTGCAAAGTATTCTGTGATTTTATGCGAGCTACAGGACTGTGTTAAAGTGCGGATTAAGGTGCTGAAAGAAGACTGTATTAAGGTGTGGAATAAGTCTGTGTGAAGGTGCATTGAAGTGCGAGATAAATCACTGTGTTAAGGTGCAGTGAATATATGACTGTGTTAAAGGACTGCTAATAAGTGAAAAAGGGGACTGTGCTAAAGTAAGGGCTGTGTTAAGCTGAGGTCTGCTCATTGAAGAAAATAAGACAAGGATATAGTCAACAAAGTTAAGTGAAGGTACCAAAGAAGAAGAATACAAGTAGAGACCGAGTTCGCTAGTTCTGGTGCAGAAAGGTGCAAGACAATGCAGGACGGTGCAGAAGAGAAGGATCATTCAGTGACAAGGTCTTGGAGGCATACAAAGGTCAAGGGTCTGTGTCATGGTCATGGTAATTGTCATTTGAAAGTCTATAAGAAGAATTTCTCGTGGGTTTTCCTCTCCAAGAGGGAGAGGTTTTGGCCCTGGCTTGAAGAGCCTAAATTTGTGTCTCTTGTGTTTTTGATAATTGACTTGATGAAAGATATAATAAGCTAAGAAGAAAAGACATAAGTGAAATAACTAAGCTCATAAGTAATTATCAACTAGAGAATTTGAATTAATCACCGCCCCTCCAAATTCTCAACATGTAGACATATGCATTAATACTTGATTCCACAGTTGGAATTTTTGTAGATGTAGGAATATATGGACTTCTGAAAATAAATGAACTAAGTTCACTCCTAGGAGCCTCAACTGGCGTATACTTTGGAGCAAACATCAACATAGCTTTAGCTTTTGGAAGCGAGTCAACTTCTCCACTTGAAGGACGCAAAGACTCACTGCCTGCTTGTTATGATCTGGAATCTATATGTGCCTCTTTGTGGCTAGCAACATCTTCCTTGACTGATATTGGTTTCTCACTAAAATTGCCCAAAGATGAAAAATCCACAACAGGAAAAAGCATTTGATCTGATCCATCAAGCCCTTTGGCATTTGGACTACTCATCCCATCTCTGCATTCACCAAGAGGAAATAAAAAAGCCCGAGACAAACATGGCTTATTTCTTTCTTATATCTTAGACAATATCACAATAGTATTTTTATTTTACTATTTTGGTCAGGTCCCTTGTGTTAAAGACCCCGACGTCCCCCCATGTTTCCTAAAAATTGGTGGGGAGCTTTTGCATAGGTCGCTCCTGCGTATCCCCACATCCCGGAAACTTAGTGGAACATTGTAAAATTCCTTCAAAAGGAAATAATGATATCTTCTCAGATCCAAAAGTTCATCTTAGAGAAAGTCTATGAATCTACCAAAGCATGATAAAATATTGCTTACGTCACCAGATATTTTTGCACCTAAAAGGAAAAGGAAGACTACTGTAGTTGCTCGGGAAACACCAGTTGTTGGAAATAAACCTGAAATTAATGTTGTTAAGAATATGCTAAACATAAAGTATTTCCTTGATTCTTGCCCGGATGTTGAGAAGTATGGGTTGAAGGCATTACCTGGTCAAAATGGCTCTGTGTTTGTCAATGCTAAGGAAAGTAACTTTCAATTCCATTTGCATATTGGGTTTGCTCAATGCAGTCTCAGACATAATTGTACACAAGATGATCTAGGTGAGGAGCGAGATAGGGGTGTTGTGGCAGAGAGATCTGGCACCATGTGTTTGAAACATAATGGCAATGATATCAGACTATGTTGTGGAACAAATAAGAAAGAATTTTCATCAGTAATTCACTCTATGCGGAATGGAGATGCTTCTGCTTCCAAAGTAGGTGTACATGATAGGAGACTCCTGGATAGGCACCATCCGAATGAAACCTCTTCAAAATTTTGGGAAGTCTCTGCACAAGATAGGGCAAGAGTCCCTCAAATTCATTTTACAATGTACATCTCCTCTTGGGGCTGGATTACACGAGGCAATAGGAGTTTCACAATCAATGCAGATGGACGCTGATGGAGTAATGGAAGAAGAAAATCGTAAACATAACCAAAATCAGCGACATTCACAACTTGAAGAATCTTCAGTTGAATCTATAAAGACACCCATTTTAATACAATTGGTGCAACACTTATGTGGTAGCCTTAATCAAAGAAACAAGGTTTTTGCAATTACAAATATTCAGGGTGGTGAATATGGAGAAGACCCAGGGACTGTTATATCACTTGTTTTGAATAGAGATGGATGGATTGGTAATGATCTAAGGAATGTAGGAGGACACATTGTACAACACCTAGGTGGGCCATTGCTTGAGCACAAGCAATGTCGGGAAGGGGGGACTATAATGTCCCCTTGGGATTGATTGATTGCATTTGGGAGGGGGAAGTAGCCTATGCAATCTCGTAGGCTATAGTCTTGATAAAGGGGGAAAAACCCAACTATCCAATGTTTGGGGCAACATTGGGTAAATTTTGGGTCGGTTGGGGCAAAAAGACACAAATTAGGGGTTGCACTTGCAACCCCTCATGTTAGAGTGAACCCCTTTAAAAAATCTATAAATAAAGGGGAGTAGGAATCATTTTGCATCATCATTTTGGATTGGATTATGGAATATCTCTGATTTTCTTGAGCCTGAGGCTCTGAGGAGTTTAAGACCCCTTATCTTTTGATTAGCTTCGGTGGACGTGATCCCACCCTACCTAATCCTTTCATCTAGTTTCAGTGGAGCTGATCCCACCCTACCTAGACACCCTTTTCTTATATTGGAGTAACTTGGTTCTATCCAAAAAAGTTGTGTGGACACTCTATTGGTCAATAAGCTTTGCTAAGGAAAAGCGAGGTCTTTCTATGGTATGTGAAGTTGATTGAATGGAACTTGTGGCAAATTGTTAAGATAGCAAAGGTATTTTTGCCTCAGTCGAGGTCAGTGAAGGCGTAGTAGGGCCACAACTGCAAGGCCGAGCCGAATTTCTGTCTCGTATAGTAGCCCTTTTTCAAGCCTGGTGGACACTTCTAAGTTGCGGGTATCCTCAGGAAAGGCAACTGAGCTCCCATTCTCTAAACCTACAGATTATCTTCAAGACAAAATCAGAATCCTGTTGCTGTAAGCTCATAACAACATATTAGATAGTTTCTTAATATAGTGACATTTGGGTTGAACAATGTAGTATAGTAGAATTGGTTATTGCTAGTTGAAGTACTGGTTTACTGAATTGTGACAATGTAACACATCGCTATACTAGTGGGATTGTGGTTTGTGTACAATTATTGTTTCTGTTGGCAGTCAACCCTAAAATACTGTGATCTGGTTAAAGAACCTTTTACTGTAAAAATATTTATATTTATGGAAGGACGATCACTATTGTTGCATGCACAATACTATACATATTTTGCTGATTTATTTGGAAGAAATCCTAATCGCGGTAGAACTATAAGGTCAAAAATTACCCTAGGGCACTACACAGTGTCATAAAACAAATTGCCTCCTCAAAAGCACGAGTAGCTACCATATACTTTGCCTCTATAGTGGACAAAGCAATTGCAACTTGTTGCTTGCTCATCCAACTTAGTACTCTACCAAACAATTGAATGACATATCCGCTCATAAATCTCCTTCTATCTACATCCCTTTCCTAATTAGAAACCAAATAACCTTGTAAAGCCACTAAGTGTGGGTCCCTTGAAACAACACTAAGATAGCAAATGGAATATTCGTGTTAAAATTTGGGTACCAGAGGACAAGTGGTTCCCTAAGGCTTTGATCTTTGGCCTAGGGGAATGTGTCCAAATGTATTTAACTTTTTTCCCCAAAGTGACTTTATAAGTGGTAAAGTCAAATCTAATTTAAAAGTGACTTTATAAGTGATAAAGTTACTAAGTCTAATTTTAAAGTGACTTTATTGAAGTCAATGTGAAATTAGAAAGTGAAAAGTGACTATACGAATAAAAGGCTAAGAGGGTCTTTATTTAAGTGGGGTGAATTGAAAAATAGAAAGTGAGAATTAAATGGACATTTAATCTCAGCCCTAGATCTAAAGCCATCTCAGCCATTGGATTTAGGGATTCCCCAAAAGTCACATAGGGTTAGGTTAAAGGAGGAAAAAAAGAGAAAAGGTTAAGTCTTTCATGAGCAAATTGAGAGAAGGAGAAGGAGAGCAAGAAGAAATTTCTGAGCATGAGAACTTGAAGGAGGGCAGCTAGTAAACTTCAGCAAATCCGTACAACAGCGTAAAGACACATTTCCCAAGGCAGAAATCCATACAGTAGGAGGTTGGCACACTTTTCGAGAAAGGACGCAGAAATTTCAAGGATTTTGTACAGCAGCTTCAACATGCATTCCAAGGCAGATTCTAGGCTCGAAAAACGAGGAGGAGCACTGCTGTTTTCTTGCACAGATTTTGAGGAAATCCGTACAAAAATGACAAAACTGTTTTTGAGGCAGTTTTCAGGCACAGTTTTCGAGGAGGAAGTACAACTATACTTTTCGTACAGTCCATAAAGAAGTATGGCGGTACTGTTGAATTTTGGGCACGTAAATTGAGGGTGACAGTTCAGCATTTAATGCTGTAATAAATGCTATAAATTTTTTATTTTGTAAGTTTTCTGTTTGGCACGTTTTTCGAGGCAGCGTGCAAGCACGGAAATCGAGGTAAGTATATTTTTGTGGTTGCTGGAATTTTTACTATATATTTCAGTTCTCTGTAAAAACAATATTCAGAAATAAAGAAGAGCTTTCGAATTGGTTTTCCCCAAGAGTTGTAGGGGGTTTTTCCAAGGTCATATTGACCAAAAATCAGCGTGTCATTTTTTGTGTGTGGTTGAAATATTTTCTGAGTTTTATTTCTGCATTTTCCAGCACTGTGAAATTTCCAGAATTTGTGTTTTCAGAAATATTTACTATATTCAGCTTGTTGAATGTATGTTTATGGGAATGGGCATTTAACTACATGGGAGTAATAAGGAGAAATTGATAATCGGAGTTGGGCTTAAAATTTCTACATGGTATCGAAGCTTGGGTGGTTAAAAAGTGCAGTTTGGGACAACAAGTGAAGAATTACAGCAAATTTATTTTTCACCCAGAAAACTGAACCTTTACCACAACATTGAAATTTTCAGTTTATTAGGACATCAAACATGTCTTTGGGCTTGAGAGTGGAGGATAGGTTGGATGGGTAGAGCAACTATAATGCATGGAGGGAGAGAATCCAAAGCATCTTTGAGGAGGCAGAAGTCTGGGGCATAATGGTACATACCACACAGCGCCTAGTAGTAGTGCCTACTGACCCTGTTCAGCTAGCAGATTTTAATAAGAAGAATGCCAAGGGAAAAACACTGATTCTGGATGGTGTTAAAGACCACGTCATTCCTCATGTGAGAGGAAAGACATATGCACATGAGATGTGGACAGCCTTGACCATCCTCTACAAGAGTACCAATGAAAACATAAAAATTGTCCTAAGGGAGAAGCTGAAGGCCATTAAGATGGCTAAGACTGATGGTGTTACAACATATCTCACAAAGATCACTACTGTGAGAGATGAGTTGGCTGCTGTTGGAGAGACCATTCCACCCACTGAGTTGGTGCGGATTACATTGAATGGTACTCCCAAGACATGGGAGAGTTTTGTGGATGGGATTGTTGCGCGGGAAAACCTTCCCACTTGGGAGAGGTTGTGGGATGATTGCATTCAGAATGAAATCAGAAAGAACCATCTTGGGGCAGCCAAACCAGTTGAGGAGGATGACAATGTATCATTGTTAGCAAGGGGCAAGAAGGGCAAGGGAAAGAAGCAAGCTTCCACAAGTGCAAGTGGGGGCAAAGGCAAAGGTAAAGGTAAGCAACAGGTGAACAAGGAGAAGGACTTTTCCAAAGTCAAGTGTTGGAATTGTTAGAAGTTGGGACACTATGCAGCTGTGTGTCCGGAGAAGAAGAAGAAGGGAAAGGACAAGACCATGGTAGCATCAACAGAGATAGAGGACTTCTCGGAGAGCTTTGACCGAGAGTTGGGTTCATTGCTTTTGAGCCCACTAGTGCAGGATCATCTGCCACACAGGTTGAGAGGGAGTATGCACTTCCCTCCACTAGCGGAGCATCTTCAGGTATTTGGTATGTTGACAGTGGGGTTTCCCGTCATATGACAAGAGTCCGTGAGTACTTCTCGGAGCTTTCAGAGAGTGGCACTGATATAGAGGTAGTACTCGGAGACGACAACATTGTTAGAGTAGTCGGTGTGGGGACATTGACATTTGATAGGGAACCCAAACCTCCCTTGAAAGTGTCGGATGTTCTATATGTGCTAGGGATGAAGAAGAACCTTATATTCGTTTCATCATTGGAGGACAGAGGATATGAGGTGTTGTTCAGGAGAGGAAAGGTGCTTATATATCCCAGGGGCGCTCCAGTTGATTCAACTAGAGTGATTGGTGTACGCCATGCCAAGATGTACAAGTTTTCATTTCAGCCCCTTATGGCATTGAGCAGTAGTACCAACAACAGAGCTAGCAGTTCAGAGCTGTGCGAGATTTGGCACCGCAGGATGGGGCACATGTATTATGGGGCCTTGAGGACATTGCAGGAGATCACTACAGGTGTGCCAGATTTCAGTTCTAATCACATTGATACATGCAGAGGATGTGTTATGGGGAAGTTTGCCAAATCCCCTTTTTCTAGCAGTGACAGCAGATCGACTGGGATTCTTGGTTTGATTCATATCGATGTGAGCAGTCGAATGTCTCATGTTTCCTTGAGTGGATATGAGTACTATGTTTTATTCATTGATGATCACTCTAGGAAGACCTGGATTTATTTCTTGAAAACCAAGAGTGAGGTCTTCAAGCGGTTTCAGGAGTTTAGAGCTCTTGTGGAGACTCAGACAGGTCGGAAGATCAAGTCCCTCAGGTCAAACAATGGAGGGGAGTACACCCTTGGTGAGTTTGTTGATTATTGTGTTGAGGTAGGCATCAGGAAGGAGTTCACAGTTCCTCACAACCCCCAACAGAACGGGGTTGCGGAGAGGAAGAACAGATCCATCGTTGGGGCTGCCAAAGCCATGCTACATGATCAGGGGTTACTGTTGTTTTTGTGGGCAGAGAATTGCAACACTGCTGTGTACTTGCAGAACAGGAGTTCACATCGTGCCTTGGGGCATGTGACTCCGAAGGAGGTTTTTTCTGGAAAGAACCTTGATGTTGGTCATTTTCATATCTTTGGGTGTATTGCATACTCCTACGTACCCAAGGAGAAGAGGACCAAGCTAGAGCCCATTGTAGAGAAGGGCATCTTTGTGGGCTACAGTGAGCAATGAAAATTTTAAGGATGAAAGTTTATCTTAAAGTTTAGAAACCTTGGCGAATCTTACTAGTCCCTAATATGCAAAATTGTAAAATATTTGGCATTACTTTTGTAAAAATATTTATATTTCTAATGATTTTATATTATTCTATATATATTTTGGCGATTTTTGAGGTAAACTAATTTTATACTATAAAATGTGGGCGAATATTTTTTAGAAAAAAGGGAAATTGGCGAATCTATTTTTTGGAAAAAACATGGAAAATCAGCCCACCTGCGAATATTAGCCCCTAAAATTTTCCTTGGTGAGACCTCGAAAGCCTTTCAGATTTATATTCCTGCACGGAGGAGAGTTGTTGTTAGGCAGGATGTGAAATTCGAGGAGGACAGGGCTTTCAGGAGGTCACGGGAGTTAGAGTATCTGGATTCACCAGACCCTCAGGAGCAGCTGAGTCAGTCACAGGGATCCAGTGGACAGGGATCAGGAGGTACATCGATTACGGTGTCAGGTCCATCATTGAGCAGTGGCTCGCAGAGTCAGAGGGTTGATGCTTCGGGCAGTATGCATAGCAGTCCGCGGAGCAGTTCACTAGGTAGTCCACTGATGGACAGTTCACACGGAACTTCAACATCTACAGGCACAGGTTCAGGCAGGAGGACAATAGACAAACATTCAGGAGTTCAGGCTTCTGATGAGTATGAGGATTCTCCCTCTCCAGTGGGAGAAGTTTGCTCGGGGAAGAGGAAGCCCAAGTGGCTTCAGGACACCTTGAGAGAGGCCACATCTGTTACTGGGCCGAAGAGATAAGTAAGAGAGAGCAGACCACCTGAGCGGTTTTGTAGCTATATGGCAATGGTTTCCAGCATCGTTGACTCCGAGCCTTCTAGCTATGAGGAGGTAGCTAGCCAGCAGGTCTGAAGAGAGGCCATGCAGGAGGAGTATTCTTCTATCATGAAGAATGATGTTTGGGAGGTGGTGGCGAGGCCCGAGGGAAAATCCTTGGTTACTTCCAAATGGCTTTACAAGATAAAGCATGCTGCAGATGGCAACATCGAGAAGTTCAAGGCTAGATTTGTGGCTAGAGGGTTCTCCCAGGTAGAGGGTGTAGACTATGAGGAGACCTTTGCTCCCGTGGCTCGATATACTTCCATTCGCTCTATTATATCAATAACAACAGAGATGGGTTAGAAGATCCACCAGATGGATGTGAAGACCGCATTTCTCAATGGCTTCATACAAGAGGAGGTGTACATTAAGCAGCCGAAGGGCTTTGAGGTGCATGGGAAGGAGTCCCATGTATGCAGACTGAAGAAGGTACTTTATGGCTTGAAGCAAGCTCTTAGAGCTTGGTACTCTAGGATTGATACGTACTTGCAGGAGATGGGTTTCACAAAGAGTGATGCAGATTCGAACCTATACTTTATTGTGATAGGTGAGGAGCCTCTCATTCTAGTGCTGTATGTGGATGACTTGGTCATTACGGGTGTAGAGAGACTCATAGAGGGCTGCAAGAGAGATCTTGCTTCAGAGTTCGAAATGAAGGACATTGGCTTGATGCATTACTTTTTGGTATTGGAGGTGTGGTAGGAGGAGGGGCATTTCTTCCTGGGACAGGGGAAGTATATTGTGGACATCCTTAGCAGATTTCACATTGAGGATTGCAAACCCATGTCGACACTTATGATCACTAACTGGAAGAAGCTTCATGCTTCCTGAGTTGGTGGATCCTACTTTGTATAGAAAACTGATTGGTTCCTTGATGTATTTGGTCAACACTCTACCAGATATATGTTTTGTAGTCAACACGATGAGCTAATTCATGTGTGAGCCCAGGAGAGTGCACTGGATTGCTGCAAAACACATTTTGTGGTACTTGCAGTGGACAATGGATTATGGTCTGGATCATAGACAGGAAGATGGAGTGAGCTTGGCAGGGTACACTGATTCTGATTGGGCAGGTTGTGCTTCCGAATCCCGATCGAAAGAGCACTTTAGGGTGTTGTTTTGGGTTGGGTTCGACAGTTGTGTCGTGGTTCAACCGGAAGCAACAGTTAGTAGCATTGAGTTCAGCGGAAGCAGATTACATGGCAGCCAATCTAGCTAGTTGTGAAGCCATATGGCTTCGCAAGATGATGTTTGGCTTATTTGGTCAACCGTTGAGACCTTCAGTGATTTACTGTGATAATCAAAGTTGCATTAAACTCACGGAGAATCCAGTATTTCATGACAGGTCAAAGCATATCGAGATCAGATATCATTTCATCGGAGACTATGTTCAGAAGGGAGCTGTGAAGCTTGAGTATATTCCCACAAATGAGCAGGTAGCCGACATATTCACCAAAGCCTTACCATGGGGCAAGCATGTCTACTTCAGAGACAAGATGTGTGTGGTGAGGAACACTTTCCTCGGTAAGAGGGAGTGTTAAAATTTGGGTACCAGAGGACAAGTGGTTCCCTAAGGCTTTGATCTTTGGCCTAGGGAAAAGTGTTCAAATGTATTTAACTTTTTCTCCTAAAGTGACTTTATAAGTGGTAAAGTCAAATCTAATTTAAAAGTGACTTTATAAGTGATAAAGTTACCAAGTCTAATTTTAAAGTGACTTTATTAAAGTCAATGTGAAATTAGAAAGTGAAAAGTGACTATAGGAATAAAAGGCTAAGAGGGTCTTTATTTAAGTGGGGTGAATTGAAAAATAGAAAGTGAGAATTAAATGCACATTTAATCTCAGTCTTAGATCTAAAGCTATCTCAGCCATTGCATTTAGGGATTCCCCAAAAGTCACTTAGGATTAGGTTAAAGGAGGAAAAAGAAGAGAAAAGGTCGTTAAGTCTTTCATGAGCATATTGAGAGTAGGAGAAGGAGAGCAAGAAGAAATTTCTGAGCGTGAGAACTTGAAGGAGGGTAGCTAGTAAACTTTAGCAAATCTATACATCAGCTTAGACGCACATTTCCCAAGGCAAAAATCCGTACAGCAGGAGGTTGGCACACTTTTCGAGAAATGAGGCACATATTTCAAGGATTCCGTACAGTAGCTTCATCACACATTCCAAGGCAGATTTTGGGCTCGAAAAACGAGGAGCATTGCTGTTTTCTTGCACAGATTTCGAGGAAATCCGTACAACAGTGACAACATTTTTTTCAAGGAAGTTTTCAGGCACGATTTTCGAGGAGGAAGTACAATTGTACTTTCCGTACAGCTGTATGGCCGTACTGTTGAATTCTGGGCATGCAAATCGAGGGTGACAGTTCATCATTTAATGCTGTAATAAATGCTATAAATTTTCTGTTTTGTAAGTTTGTTGTTTGGCACGTTTTCTGAGGCAGTGTGCAAGCACGAAAATCCAGAGAAGTACATTTTTGTGGTTGCTGGAATTTTTACTGTATATTTCAGTTCTCTGTAAAAGCAATATTTAGAAATAAAGAAGCGCTTTCGAACTGGTTTTCCCCAAGAGTTCTAAGGGTTTTTCCAGGGTCATATTGACAAAAATGAGCGTGTTATTTTCCGTGTGTGTGGCTAAAATATTTTCTGAGTTTTATTTCTGCATTTTCCAGCACTGTGAAATTTCCAGAATTTGTGTTTTCAGAAATATTTATTATTTCTAGCTTGTTGAATGTATGTTTATGGGAATGGGCATTTAACTACATGGGAGTAATAAGGAGAAGTTGATAACCGGGGTTGGGCTTAAAATTTCTACAATTCAGAAGTATCAAATGCATGATCTCACCAAAGTCTTTTTGCTCAGCTTGGGAATACTCACAGTCAACCTTGCCTTATGCTTTTCTACATTGCCATGTAAATTGATCTTCTTTTTAACCCTTCATTTACATCCAATCGGTTTCCATCCATTAGGCAATGGTACCAAGTCCCATGTATCATTTTTTCTAAGTGCACCCATCTCCTTGTCCATGGCCAATCTCCAGTACTCCTTAACTTCCATCTCTATTGCCTCTTTTTAGTATCCCTTTTGGAGGGATTATTCTTGGGATGCAATTCTGAGTTAGGGTTTTCAATAACACATGAAAGAATTGTATTTCATAATTGTGTTGTAGTACTCATCAATCTATAAAATAGATATGATCTTTTATTGAATGCACAAGTAGTAAAAACAAGAACTCAAACAACAATTGATTCCACCAGCAAACACTATAAAGTAGTGCTAATTCAACAAACAAATCACATACTTACAAAGATCAACAATCTCCCAATAGGGTTATCAAAACATAGTTTTTAAGCTTACAAACTATTGTTGTCCCTCTTGCTGCCACAAAATCTTATCAAAAGGCCTTGCTACTGCTTTGCACCCTTATTCACCCTTGCTGTCTCAATCTCTAGTGTAGCCAGATCTTGAATCTGCCCATAAACTCTTGCTGTATTTTGATTGTGGTTCCTTAGGCCATTGGCTGCCTCAAAAGAAGGCGTGTTGGCTTTTCGCTGCCCCAAAATGTCAGATCTTAGCCCTATGTTGCCTCAGGAAGACATATACCAGCCCTTCACTACCTCAGAAAGGTGAATACTAGTCTTCCATTGCCTCAGAAAGATATATACCAGCCATTTGTTGCCTCAACATGGTAAATATCATTCCTTTGCTGCTTCTGGAAGACAAACTCTAGCCCTTCATTGCCTCAGAAAGGTAATCTTCAACCCCTCACTAACTCAACAAGTCGGTCTCTAGCCCTTCGTTGTCTCAGAAGGATAGTCTCCTACCTTCTCTATCTTAAAAAGTTAGATACTGTTGATGTTTTTGCAGCATCGGGTAGACATTCTCCCATGCGGTCATGTTGATTTGTCTAGGGAAGAATAATACATTCACCCATGGGGCCATGCTGATTTGGCTAGGGGTGAATGGCCTAGGGGCAATCTTTCTCTCGTGGGGCTATGTTGATTTGACTAGGGAAGATTGGCCTACGATGCTTACATTACTTGCTCCGGGATGGAGTGATCTATTTTTTATAGAGTAGGTTTGAATTGTTTATTGATTGGGGTTTTTCACCCAACAGTGAGGTAAACAATTCTAGTCTAATGTCGAGTTGTGATGTAGGTTGCATATGTGAGGGGGTTCTTGTTTTGAGGTGACTCTTTATGGGTTTGTAATCAACATTAGTGCTCTATATAAATATAAGAGCATATGAGAGGCAAATCATCAACATAGCAAGCTCAATTGATCTTTTCTACTGGAGATCATCTTTATCATTTTGTTGTCGCTGCTACAACACCCTCCAAATTTTGGCCTATATTCAAATTTTGGAGCCTCCCTTTGATCATGTGAACTGTCGTTACTAGTTGTTATAATGATTCTACACTTGTTTTCTGAGTTCCCAAGTTCCTTTCCAAAGGAACCCCAATTGTCGTCTTTTGTTAAGGGAAGTGTCATTCTTTGTGAAAGATAGTTTTGGCACATCTCTAAGAGGCATCTTTGGTGCATTCTCTTTCATTAATCGATCCTATCTATCATGAGGACATGCATTGGACTCATTCCTAGGGTATTGCGCACTTTCTCTTTGTAGTTGACACTTGTGTCATAAAGTATACCCTAATTGTCGCACTTGGAGATAAGCTTCGTTTTACTGTTGTTTTGCTATATGCATGTTGGTTTTGGGTATTGTGTATCTAGTTTTCATGTGGTTGATCGTATATGTATGTGTGATCATGTTCAGGACTTGTTGAATGCTCTTACTCTTCCCCTCTCGTCCTACTCATCTCAAACTTTGTCAATTTTGGAGTTCTCTTTGTTCTCCCAACTTGCGCAATCTATGACTTATCTTCAATCCTCAACCCAGTGTACTGCCCACTACGCATTCCTAAGCCACAATGATGAAGTTCTTATCTCCTGCAATTGCGCACTGCGCAATCATAGGGACAACCTCCTTCAATTGCACATTGAGCAACTTCAAAGCACAATCATTTCATCTTGCTTGTTACACTTGCCCAATGTGTAATGTTGACCAACCCTGCCTAGCATTGCGCAATGCGCACTTCTAGTGGACAATCGGGTCATTTCTGAACCCTTGTAGAAGCCAATTGTGCAATGCTTAGGCCCTTTGCCTAAGCTACTGCCCACTATGCAGTTATAATGCTTAAGATTGTCACTCTTGTCTCTTGAATTTGCCCTTTGTGCAATGCCTTGACCAACCTTGTCTCCACTGCACACTTTCAGTGAACAATTGGGTCATCTTTGAACCCTTGCAGTGCTCAACTGTGCAATCCCTAGAGCTACCTCCTCAGTCACTGCGCAGTTACAGTGCCCAGGCCTATCATTCTTGTCTCCTGCAGAGCTCAATTGTGCAATGCCTTCGCCAACCTTCTTGTTATTGCGCATTGCACAGTCACAATGGATAGTAGGGCCATCCTTCAGCACTTGTAGTGCTCAAATGCGCAGTACATGGATCCTCTCCCTCAAGCATGTGCAATCACAGTGCCTAGTCCTTCACTCCCTGCCTCCTGACGCTGTGCACTGTGCATTCCTAGGCTCCTCCCCCAGTCCTTGTTCACTCTCCCATCACAGCTAGCTTCACATGAGCAAACAAAGATAGAATAGGTGATTTTGGGGCTGGTGCTGTCTTGTCATGAGTGAACTGCATTTGCAGGTGCTATCACCCTATCATGGCAAGATGATGCTCAAGGAGTTTAGCAAGAAGAGGTCACAAGAAGGACATTCATGGATACAAGACACAAAGATGTTATCATGCAGGAGTAGAGGAATTCTGGACCATGACGGAGAGATGGCAACTCATGTTGACTTAGAAGGTTCCAACATTCATCTAGACCCTTTGGAGGGTGAAGATGAAGTACAAGCTAGACCCATAATGAAGGATTGGACACTAAGTAACAAAGAAAAGAATTTGCCATTGATACATTACAATGAAGTCCATGTCACAGTCACCAAATTATGGCTCCTCAAAGTGTCAACACAAGAATGTTGTTTTGTCTCATGTATTATTGCGACAATTTGTGGAATGTATGATTGTATTTTCAAAAAATGAGAAAATGTGAAATATGTGGAAGCCCAAGGGTCCCACATGGAACGTGAAAAGTCACTAGAAAGCCCTAGAGTCATGTAGAAGCTCAAAGGTCACATCGAAATTCAACATGGGAGCTCAAGAGTCACGAGGGAGGGCAAGACTCACAAGGGAGGTGGAGAGTCTCATTTTTTATAAATACACCCTCATGCTTCAAGCAAAAGGACTTCACCTTGGCTTCTCTAGTTTGGCATAGGGGAGAAGATCATTCTTTAAAAGAGCAAGTAGTGGCTTAATGTTCCACTATTGGGGCTAGTGTTGCATTGTTGTAATTGTGTATCTTGGAACTTTCAGTTAATATCAGAAGCTCCCAGAGCCGACACACTTTCATGCATGTATCGTCGATGTTGTAAGACTATTCTTTTAATGTTTGCGGTATATGTTATGTTCATACATACTAAAGAAAATGAACTATTTTGTCTGGTATATATCTTGTTGAATGTGCGTTGCTAGTTGCTTTCATGATTGTTGTTATCTTGTGAACTATTTTGTAGGTTGATTAATGAGTCTTTCCTTGCTCTTGTGTGTCTCTTTTAGGATAGTACTATTACTTTTCTTCTTGAGGCTCGCTCTTTCTTTCTCTTCTGTGAAAGTACCGTATATACAATGCAATTGTATGTTTCACAGTGTAACTTGCTTGTTTCAAAGGTTATGTGCATACTCTCTTATGTTGTTTATTGCAGTCAAGGCAAACCCTTAAGTTATGGTGGTTGGACCTATTATTCGGATGGGGCTTCTACTCCAAATGGTGTGAGGTCTAGTTGGGACCTCATACTCTGGAGACCCCTGTGTGTTTGCAGACTTCCATCACCGTCAACACATTTCTATCTCTCTTGGAGGCCGCACGTGTGAATAAGGACAAGTTTGACTATGCCGCATTGACTGAGCTTTGACCAATGTTGATCGTTTCTGTTTGACTTAGATTGAACATGGTTGTTTGACTAAGTTTGATCATAGTCATACAAATATGCTCGTGCGAGTTGACCACAGTTTGACTATAGGCCACATGTGCAGTTTGATCAGAGGGCCAAGTTGAGTGCAGGCTGAAAGTTTGACCAATGTTAGCTTTTGTTTTTTTGACTAGCATTGACCAACATATATTTGACTAGGGTTGATTGGTATTTGACTTGTATTATTGGCACATATTTCTAGACAAATTTTTGATTTGTAAACCTTGTTGAAAAGACAATTTCTCCTCAAGAAAAGATTGATGGCTTTTCTCCCAAGGTTGGATTTCCCAGGGTAAAATTTTTGTCTGCTATGCATGGTTGTCTTTCTATGATTTTTATTGTTTCCGCTGCATTTACAATTGAGATTATCTGTTTAATTATTCAATGATATCAATGGCATTATTGGTTGAAATTATTAAGAAGTAATTATCAGAGCAAACAATTTATTCTATTACACTTGCCATAGAATTTCAACATGGTTTCAGAGCTTTGTTGAAAATCAACAATTGAACAAGCCTCGGATTTCAATATTCAACAACTTGTATAGACCATATCTCTTGTCAAGATGTTTCACAGTAGAAGACAGTTTGGATGGTGCTACTAATTCCAGATCTTGTAAGACCAGGATACTCCTTGTCTTGGATGAAAATGAGATTTAGAATTATGTGAAGGAAAGTGTAATATTCCCAATTAGTAGACAACTAATTGGAATATTAATTTTTGTTAAATTTTGCTTTTCTAATGTTCAACAGGAAATAAAGGGGTGAAGGGACCCATAACCCAACCTTAGAATAAAATTACTTTCCTAAAGTCACTAAGACAGGTAATTAAAAGCAAGGTGGGGCCCATGAGGCCAAGTGACAGTGTCCTAGTGACAGCGCAGGAGAGGCAGCAACTTAGTCAGCACAGAGGCAGCGTGGGGCAGGCAGTGCATTAGCAGCGTGGGGATAGGCAGTGCAGAGCAAGGTGGCAGTGGGCCCAAGGGAACGTTGGAGGCTCAATAGCATAAACAGGGGATGAGGGCAGTCATTTTCATTCATTCATACATCTACAAAATTTCTGTCTATCTAGACCAGAGCACGCTTGAGATGTTTAGCTGAGTCTGCAAGTGCTGTTTAGCACATGGGTGTCTACAAGCAGAGATCCCAACCTCGTCCTTGGGGGACTTCGAGTGCCCGCTCAGGAGAGGAGTCCTACCTTCAGTTTTGTGAGCAACATCATTAGTTCAGCACCAGGAATACACAATTCTTCCTAGGGCAGCGCAGTCAGTCAAGGAATTACGCAATCCAGCAATGGAGTAGCTCCGGAATAGGAGGAAGGTTGAGATATTTCAGTCTGGAGCCTTGTGAGGGTATCAACCCTTACACAACAGAGTTCTTGGGCAATTGATAACCATTCTTTCTAGCAGTTCAGTTAATAGGCTAGCGTGCCCAACCCAAGAGGGTGATTTTTCGGGGTCAGCCTTTCCGGAAATCCTTTGCAGGTTATTCTGGGTTTTTGGAGGAGAGCCCAGTGTCCGAGTCCTAGATTTTTCTGAGTAGTAGAACAACCCCTTTATGTAGTCCCTTTTCAGCCAGCAATAACATTTCCAGCAGAGCAACGTAGAGGAGCAAAGTTTCTGAGCAGGGAAAGAGAGACCATTTCAGCCTGCCTAGAGCAGGCCAAGGTGCTATCCTTCTAAGCACTATTTGTACTTGTCCCTCATTTTAAAAATATTAATAAAATGGCTCAGCAGTTTTGGTTTATTTGCAGTTTTTTTCATGCATGCTTCTATTTGCTATAGTTTTAGTCATGTGTTGTTTTGTATAACTGTCTGTTCCAAATTTGGGATATTACAGTGGTATCAGAGCTCATAGACTTGGCTCAGCATTTGGAGCAATTGGTCTATGACACCTGGAGATAGAGAATACATTACATACCGGAAGCAGAGGTACAGAAGTAGAGAGCGTAGGCTCGAAATCACACCTGAGCAAGAGGACAACGTCCTAAAGGAGGAAGACAAGGGGAAGGAACCAATGGGAGAAGAAAGAGATGAAGAGAAGGAGTTTGGTAACCTCCTCTTAAAATCAATGCAAGAGCTTTCCAAAAAGATAGAGGAAATGGGACAGAAGTTTGCCGGAGAGAACAGGCAGAGGGAAATCGCAAGAGAATTCTTGAACAGAGAAGGATCCAACACCTCTCACCATTTACCCGAGTAGCGGGTGGTGCCACACACCCCACTACGCTCTACCATGCCCACATTCTTAACGGCAGGGGCAGGAGCAGGAGGATCATAGGAGTCGGAGCTGGCTCATTACGTGGAATATTTCGCGGAATACCAATCATCTGGGCCAGATTTTGGAGATGCCTCACTTTCAACGAATTATGCCAGCTGAAAAACAACAACACACCACACAGCGAGAACCGAGGAGGAGGATACATGCAGGGTAATGATCTGAAACGTACAGTTGGCAGATTTTTCTTGCCTACCTTCGATGGGTGAGTGAAGTGTTCGTCAAAATCTTGTGTGGAGAAGCTGGACATTTACTTTCTGCTGAACCAAATGGCAGAAGTGGAGGCCATCAAGGTGGCAACACTGCACCTTCAGGGAGAAGCCCACAATTGGTGGTACCATGGGATGTCCACGTTGGGTCACGCAGGAGTGACAACATATGCAGTGTTCACCCGGAGGTTGGTAGAGAGATTTGATCGGAAGGACCCAGAGGAACATTTTGTCGAGTTGACCAAGCTCAAACAGACGGGGAACCCGAAAACATACATTTCCGAGTTCTTGAAGCTCTCAGTGATGGTTCCAAATTTATCCGTACCCAGGAGAGTATACATGTTTATTGATGGGCTGGCTGAACCTTTGCGTGGGCTAGTTAGATCTACTAGGCCTACCACGCTGCAGGATGCAGTAGGGAGGACTAGGGACTTGTAGGATGCCCTGCCAAGGACCAGAGCTCCTTTCCCCCATAGGCCAGCATTCCAGCAGAAGGGGCAAGACGTGAGAGCTCCACCCTCGAGAGGGAACCAAGGCCGAGGGCCTTTGGATGATGACACCCGGAGAGACTTGAGACGGAGGAAGCTTTGCTTCACTTGCCAGGAGCCATGGAGGGATTAACGTTTGCACCCATAGGAGGGGTCCTTGCATCTTTGCGGGGAGCTCCCAAGTATCTCACGCTGAGAGTCTATGGGACAGTTCAAGGGCAGCGTGTCTCTATGTTGGTGGACAGTGGAGCCACACACAACTTTATCGATGCCCAACTAGTGCAGAGGAGGGGCATACCGATAGAAAGCTTTGACAGGTTTTGTGTGTTGGTTCTAGGTGGCAAGACCATGCAGTGCATTCGTTATGTCCCAGCATTGGTAGTGACCATGGGGACGTACACATTGACGGATCATTTCTTTGTGGTTGACATTCCAGACATCAACGTAGTGTTGGGCGTGCAGTGGTTTATTATGCTTGAAAAAGTCACTACAGATTGGGAGACTCTGGAGATGGAGTGGAATGACAAGAAGACTAGGAAGCATGAGATGATCAGAGGCAGATTTCCGGAAGGGAGATATAGAGTGGGCAGTAGAGCTGAGGATTTCAGAGATAGGTGCTTCAGGACAGCCTACGCACCCGGATGTGCAGACCCTCCTAGACCATTACTCTACAGTTTTTGGGGACATTCCGCCAGGACAACCACCTGATCGGGGGTTTGAGCATACCATTGAGCTGGAGCAGGGGATCCAGTCAGTGATCACCATACTCTACAGGCACCCCAAAGCCTGTAGGGATGAGATTGAGAGAGCCATACATGAGCTCTTGGCATTAGGACACATCAGGCCCAACACTAATCCCTTTGATTCTTCAGTGGTCCTGGTAAAGAAAAAGGATGGCACATTGCGGATGTGCATAGATTACAGGGCATTGAACAAGAAAACCATAGAGAACCGCTACCCCATCCCCATAATCGATGAGCTGATGGATGAGTTGAGGGGAGCGAAGTTCTTCTCCAAGATCGATTTGAGGTCGGGGTACCATCAGATCAAGGTGAGGGACCAGGATGTCCCCAAGACTGCATTCTGATGGCACTACGACCACTTTGAGTTTTTGGTGATGCCCTTTGGGCTGACCAATGCTCTGACCACCTTCCAGTCTTGTATGAACCACATCTTCTGTGGCCAGTTGAAGAAGTTCATGCCGATATTTTTTGATGACATTCTCATCTACAACCACACATGGGAAGAACATTTGCAGCACATTGAGGCCATACTGCGTATCTTGGAGGAGCAACATTTCTATGCCAAGTTGTCCAAGTGCGAATTTGGGCTTATAGAGATGCTCTACTTGGGGCATATTATCGGAGTGGATGGAGTGAGGGTCCATGAGAAGATCTGGGCCATTCGGGATTGGTCGGAACGGAAGAACGTGACAGAGCTCCGGGGGTTTGTAGGCATCTGCACCTACTACCGGAAGTTTGTCAAGGGATTTTCAAAGCTTGCAGCACCCCTCACGGATCTTACCAAGAAGGGGGCTTTTAGTTGGACAGATGCTGCGCATAGGGCCTTTGACAGGCTGAAGGAGATGACGAGCATTTGCCTGGTGTTGGAATTACTCGATTTCACGCAGTCCTTTGTGCTGGAGTGTGATGCTTCAGGAGAAGGGGTGGGCATAGTATTGATGCAGGGGGGTCATACGATAGCTTTCGAGAGTCGGAAGCTGCTGCCACATGAGAGACTCTACCCCATATACGACAAAGAGATGCTGCCATCATGCATGCGTTGGCCAAGTTCACGCAGTATCTGGTGGGGAACAAGTTCAGGTTGAGGACTGACCACAACAATCTTCGTTTCTTCCTTGAGCAGAAGCAGTTGCAGGAGAGACAAGAAAAATGGGTGAGCAAGATCCACGCGTATGATTTTGACATCGAGTATGTCAAGGGGAAGAATAATTTGGTGGCAGATGCTTTGTCACGGAGACTGGCAGCGCTGTCCTTGATGAGTCTTGATGCAGATTGGAGGGCCCAGCTGTTGGTGGAATACTCCAAGGACTGTTTTTCTTGTGAGGTATTAGATGGGTAGGTAATAGATGACAGGTACCGGGTGATGGATGAGGTCATCTATTACCAGGATCGGATTTTCTTGACAAGTAACTCCCAACTTAGGGAGAAGATCTGGCACGAAGCCCATGACTCATCGCTTTCAAGCCATCAGGGGTTCACTAAAACATACAGGGTCATCAGGGAGAGGTTCTCATGGAAGGGCCTTAAGGAGGACGTACTCCGACATGTTAGGGAGTGCGAAGTTTTTCAGAGGAACAAGCGGGAGCTGAAGCACCTCGCAGGTTTACTACAACCACTTCCCATTTTGGAGGGGAAATGGGAGAGCATCTCCATGGATTTCATCACGAGATTGACCATGGTGCAGGGCAAGGATTGCATTTTTGTAGTTGTTGATCGACTGACAAAGTATGCGCATTTCTTTGCCATCTCGGCACGGTACATTGCTTCACAGGTGGCCGAGTTGTTTTTCTGGGATGTTTTCAGACTCCATGGTCTTCCAAAGACCATAGTCAGTGACAGGGACAACCGATTCATGGGCGGCTTTTGGCAGGAGCTATTCCATTTGGTGGGTACCGAGTTGACACCTAGTACTAGTTATCACCCATAGACGGATGGATAGACATAGATAGTGAACAAGTGGTTGGAGGGTTACTTGATAAACTATGTCACGGGGCAGCAGAAGGCTTGGCTGCATTGGCTTCATTTGGGGGAATACTATTACAACACGACATTCCACATGTCGATTGGTATGTCTCCGTTTTACGCTTTATATGGTTATAATGCTTTAACTTTTGTTGATGTGATGTTTGGAGCTAGCAAGGCCCCTAGGGCCAAGGACTGAATCCAAGAGAGCCAAGACATGCTCAGGGTTCTCAAGGACAACCTGGCTACAACACAGAACCAACAGAAATTATATGCAGACAAAGGCTGCGTAGAGAGACAGTTTGAGGTGGATGTTCTGGTTTACCTCCGTCTTGAAGCCATACAAGCAGTCCACGTTGAAGAAAAAAGGAGCTGAGAAGCTCAAGCCCCGCTTCTATGGACCATACAGGGTGATTAGACGTGTTGGGGAGGTAGTGTATGAGCTGGAGCTGCCAACCGAGAGCAAGATCCACAACATTTTTTCACGTTTCATGTCTGAAAAAGGCTCTTGGCCTGCAGGTGACTGCAACTATGGAGCTCCCACCTACAGATGATGAGGGGCATTTGGTGCTGCAACTAGAGGCCATTCTAGAGACTTCGGAGAGACAGGTGAGGAGCAAGACAATCAAGGAATATCTGATCAGATGGAGGAATCTTCCAGAGGAGGATGTCACTTGGGAGGGGGAAAAGATCTTGCAACATCCATCCTTGCAGTTGCTTGAGGACAAGCAATGTTTTGGCGGAGAGGACTGTAATATTCCCAATTAGCAGACAACTAATTGGAATATTAATTTTTGTTAATTTTTGTTTTTCTAATGTTCAACAGGGAATAAAGGGGTGACGGGACCCGTAACCCAACCATAAAATAAAATTACTATCCTAAAGTCACTAAGACAGGTAATTAATGTTGGAAATATTGTCACTGATGGCAAAGGAGCACAAAGGAGCAGCACCAAGACAAGGGAGCAGATCAGATTCAGATAGAATTGTTGCAGAGATGTCACACAGGGTTTAATGTATCAGTGGGTTGTGGCTGCCCATTTGGGGTTTTTATTGTAATGGAAAACGATGGATAAGAACCACAAAAATTGAATATAGAGGTTAAACCATAGAAGAATTGATTGTGAGGATTTTGGCCTCTATTTTAATAAATTGCAGAATTTTGTTTATTTGTATATGCTTGGCAAATTTCCTGAAGGGTTCATCTCTTCGAATTCATTGAATTTATGGTCTTTCTGTGTAGATTGTGAAGTGTGTAGAATTAACTTCTGTGTAAAGGAGTGGAGGAGGATTTGAATGTGTATTAGCCTCTGTGTAAAGATGGAGAAGGAAGGTTCCAGAGAAACTGAAGTTAAAACTGAAATCCGTTGGAAATCCGGCTTCAAACACAATTTAAACAGAGTTTGCAGGTTAAGTGGTTTTGAAGGAAACCGGACACTGTTGTCGCACAACCTTTGATTTGTGAGTGGTTTTTTCCATTTCGAACGCGATCGAATGATATTGCGACACGTCACGAGCACAATACCACCCATTTCGCGTTGCTTTTAGGTGATAAAGTTCTGGAGTTGATTGAACGCGATTTCCGTACGATTAGATCTGTGGAAGATCTGACAGAGTTTGCGTTAAACGCTGCATGGGAGTTAAAACAAGGTATGGACTCGACGTTGTATGCAATGAAGTTTTATTAAGGGTTTGAAAACCTGAATTATTTCCGAAGGTCTAAAGATTCCGAAGGTTTTTTTTAATATTTCCGAAGGTTTAATGATATTTCAATGGAGTTTTATTAAAGTGGTTGAAGTTTGGAAATACACTGCCGAGGGGATTTTAATCTTTGTTTAAAAGTAAATTAAACATTTCCAAAGGTTCTGATATTCATTCCGAAAGAGTTTGAAACATTGGGTTAAAGTGAGTTATATTGTTCCAAAGGTTAAAAAGGGGATTTTGCTTCCGAATATTATAAAAGTGGATTATAATGTTTTGGAAGGGAAAAGGGACTTTTAGCTTCCGTGGTGCATTTTTATTAAATAAATCAATCAGATCATAAATCAGAAGCAAGTGCGATGAATGCGATGCGATGTGATCGCATATCGCAATAGGGGCAGGAGAAAAATCGCACAAACACAGTGGTCACAGAAAATGCGAAGTGCGATATGATGACATGGCAGCTGACGTGGACTTGACTCCACAAATCGCAAATAAATCAAGATGATGTGGCAGTGACGTGGTGATGACATGGCAAGGTGACGTGGCACGATGACATGGAGATGACGTGGACCTGGCTCGCATATCGCAAATCGCAAGATCGGAGGGGTGAAGATCGTAAGAGCAAAGTTGTGATGCGATGGACAGTGGCGATGCGATGCGAGCGATGGATGCGATCGCACATTGTAATCGGAGCAGGAGAGATATCACACAACCTTAGAAGTTATAAAAGTTGCGATGCGAAGTAGCGATAAAGCCAAGTGGGACCCATCTCATATCGCATATCGGGAGATCAGATGGACGAAGGCACATGGATAACTGGAATCACCGCAGTGCGATAAAGAGAGCGGACGCGATGAAGACCAAAGCTGAAACCTAAAGTATTTCAAGTCCGGAAGTATGTGGATTTCCTTTGTTAAATCGTTTCGGAGAGCAAAGGAGGATTATAACATAAAACAAAAGGGAAAGTATGAACGCGGGTAGAAAGGCTTGGGTAAGGACCCGACACAGAGAAAAGGGCATAATCATGTGTTTAGAAGATCGGTGAAGGTTGATCACGACAAGGAAAGGCTCGCGCAGTTAAAAGGACCCGTTCCTGTGCAGAACAGTTAGAAATACAACAGCAGGCAGAGAAGACAAAATAAACAGAAAAGCAAGAGGCCGAAAGGGTTGAATTGAAATGTTTGATTGTAACTGTAAATGTATTATTGAATTTCTATTGTTTGTGATGTAAAGGCAAGTCTCCACAGGCAAAGCAAAACTCCAACTTGATACTGTAATAATTGTATATATTGTTGTAACATACTGAATATGCTGAGCGAGAAAATAAGAAGGTGGAAGGCAAAGAGTCATACCTGTTCATTTCGAATTCCCTGTGGAATGCAAACAGTTATGAGATGTTCTCTATAAATAATGTTACGAGCATATACATAAGAATGGCGAGAATGGAGAAAGAGGTGAGAGAGTGGAAGAAGGAGTAGAGAGAGGAGTTGTGAAGATCCAGAGATGATATAAAGCAAATTTGAAGGCTAGAAGGACAACAGTAAAGAAGGAGAAAAACAGAGCTGATATCCAGGTAAATCAGCATTTGATTTTATTGTACATTGAGGAAGTTGGTGCTTCCATATCAAGTTGTAGCTTGATAGATGTCCAGTTGTAGCTAGCTGAGGTAGTAGCCTCCTGTAGGTTGTAGCCTGCAGAAAATATATGGGAGTTGGAGCTTCTTTGCAAGTTGTAGCTTGCAGAATTGAGGTAGTAGTGTCCTGTAGGTTGGAGCATACAGAAAATTAGTGGTGAGAGGGAGTTGGAGCTTGCCTTTGCATCACAACAATAATAAGATGTGGTTTTCTCCCTTATGGGTTTCCACTTATATCTGTTGTCTCAGTGCATGATGATTATGTGTTGATATTCTGTATTTAATCTACTTAATACCTGTTGCTCACTTTTAAGATTGTTGTTCCATTGTATATGAAGTTGATCACGAAATGAAGATGTAAATAAGTATAAAAGAAAGTTTTACAAGACCATGACTGCATTAAATTGATTCACCCCCCCTCTCAGTTTAACCAAGGGTTCAACAATTGGTATCAGAGCCAGGTTCCTTCTGTATCAGTTTAACAACTGGAAGGAGATCCTTGGTCCCCAAGATGACTAGTTTAGAAGGATGCTCAACAAATAAAACCCCTCTGTTTATTGGTGCAAATTATGCCTTCTAGAAAATAAGAATGAGGACGTACATAATGTCTCTAGGAATAGAAGTTTGGGCTGCTGTGGAATTGGGATATTCCCTAGGAGTCTGACTCAGAGAAAGATGCCAAATTAGATTTTGTAGCTAATGCAAAAGCCATGAATGCTCTCTTAAGTGGTTTGTGTGAGGCAGAATTTATTAAAGTAATGCACAGCAAGACTGCCAATGAAATATGGGATACATTAGAAAGTATCCATGAGGGAGATAAAAAGGTGAAGGCTGCCAAGCTGCAAGTCTATAGAGCTCAATTTGAAAATATAAAAATGAATGAAGAAGAAGATGTTGCCAGCTTATTCTTAAGGGTTGTAGAAATTGCGAATAACATGAAAGCTCTAGGAGAAACCATTAGAGAATGTGTAATTGTTCAAAAGATATTGAGATCTTTACCATCCAGGTTTAACCCCAAGGTTTCTGCCATAGAAGAAATAGCTGATTGGGAAACATTGACCATGAACCAATTACTTGGAAACTTAACAGCCTATGAGATGAGACTTCCATAGAGGAAGTCAAATGTGAGGGAGGCAACCTTTAAGACAGAGAAGAGCAAAGAAGAAAAAGAAGATACATGCTCCTGCTCTGATGAAGAAGAGGCCAAATTTGTCAAAAGATTGGATAGAGGCTCAGGCAAGTATAAAGGTAAACTTCCATTTAAATGCTTTAACTGTGGAAGAGTTGGGCACTATGCATCTAAGTGTCCTCTTAAGAAAACAAAGAATCAGACTCAAGAGACAGAGAAAACCAAAACAAATAACTGGCAGAAAGGGAAGAGATTCAATAGAAGATCATTTTACGCTCAGCAAGATAGCAGTGCATCTGAAAACTCAGATGAATCCTCAAATGAAGAAGGAACATCTGAATTTTTGTTGATGGCCAAGGAAGAGCCTAAAGGATTCCTTCTAGAAGATGAGGAAGAAGGTAAGGTAGATCTTGAGGGGGAGCTAAGAAGCGCCCTGGAGGAAATAGACAGAGTTAAACTCAAGTGCAGAAAACAGAAAGACATTCTCCTCAAATGTGTAAAAAATGTACCAAATTGAGAAGACCTCATTCAATTGAAAGTAGAACTTGAAGAAGCTAAGAAGGTGGAAGACATTTTGCTAAAGCAAATTAAAGATAAACATCAGGAGCAAGAGAAATTGGAAGAAGAAGTGGTCTGGCTGAGAAAGAAACTAGAAAACACCCAAAGGGAATTATCAATGAACACTCCTCGAATGACAAGCACTGAACAGTTGGACAAGATTCTTAATGCTCAAAGGTCTCCTCTCATAAAGGCTGGGATAGGATATGAAGGAGAAACCAGTAAGTCCAAGGTAGAAGATAACAAGAATATCATTTTTGTAAAAGCTGTAAAGGATAATGAAGCAACTCAAAAAGGAACTACAGAAGTAGAAGCCAGCAAGAACTTGATGTGTGATGAAACAAACAGAAACAAGCAGCAACATCAAGAGACAAAGAACGAAATGAAGAAACAGTCAGCTGAAAAAGGCTCTTACAATCCTAAATATGAATTGAATAAATTTGGAAGCTGTCAAAAGAGATTCTTTCCTCCTATGAGAAATATCACTTGTTTTGTCTGCCACAAGCTAGGACATATTGCTGCATACTGTCAGACAAATATTTCAACCAGCCAAAGATGCAGAAATTGAAAAGAATACCTCAAGCAAACAAATGGAGAGGACAACCCTTCACCAGGTACACTAATTGTTTCCATGGGTATTGTTTTTGTTGTAAGGGGTTCGGCCATAAAGCCATGGAGTGCAAAACATATGGACAAAGACTGATGTTCAAAACCCCAAGAAGATTCATGTAGAATGGAGAGTTCACTCGTACACATAATCCATTTAAAAATATAATCAAATGCTGTGTATGCCATAAAATCAGACACATGTCTTCCAAATGTCCTCTCAAAGAATGTGGTCCATCTTCTCAGAAAAGGTGCCAAACAAATAGCTGTCTGCAGTGGAAAATGAAGTTGAATAAGTGTGATCTGGCTCTAGTAGCCCAAGATCAGAAAAGCCAATGGTATTTGGACAGTGGATGCTCAAAGCATATGACTGGAGATAGAAGCAAGTTTGTAACCTTTGATGAAAAGAAATCTGGAAATGTAACATTCGACAATGATAAAGCAGGGAAAATCAAAGGAAAAGGCTCAGTCAGTTTGAATAATGGAAGAGGAAAGGCTCAAGATGTACTATTTGTGGATGGGATGAAAGCCAATCTGCTAAGTGTTAGTCAAATGTGTGATGAACGTTGTGAGGTCCTTTTCAGAGCCCAAGATTGTGAGGTAAGATTAAGCACCACAGGAAAGACCTTGATCAAAGGTGTTAGAACAGAAAGCAATGTCTATATAGTGGAAGAAGAGAATGAAGCATGCCACATAAGCAAACTTGATGAATCATGGTTATGGCATAGAAGACTGGGACACCTAAACTTTGACCACATCATCAGTCTGAGCAAGAAGAATGCAGTCAGAGATATGCCAACAATAAAGAAGCCTTCAAATACCATATGTAAATCCTGCCAACTGGGCAAGCAGACCCGCATATCTTTCAAGACCAAAGAGATACTTTCTACAAGTCGGCCTCTTCAGCTTGTACACATGGACCTGTGTGGACCTTCAAGAACTAAAGCACCAAGCGGAGAATCTTATTTCATGCTGATAATAGATGATTTTTCCAGAATGACGTGGGTAGCATTTCTCAAATATAAATCTGAAGAACTTGATAAATTCAAGATATTCAAGGCATTGGCAAAAAATCAAACAGGATGCAAGCTAAAGTGCATCAGATCAGACAATGGAGGTGAATTCATAGACTATGATTTTGCAGACCTATGCAATGAACATGGGATAAAACAATAGTTTACAATTGCAGGTACACCTCAATAGAATGGAGTGGCAGAAAGACAAAACAAGTCAGTACAACAGATTGCAAGATCCATGATGCAAGAAAGTAACATTCCCCAAACCTATTGGGCATAAGCAGTACACACAGTTGTTCATATTCTCAACAAAGCTCATCTAAGACCAAATTGTGATAAGACTCCTTACGAATTATGGCATGGTAAACCAACATCAATCAAGCACTTTAGAGTATTTGGAAGCAAGTTTTTCATAAAAAATAATGATGAAAAACTGGGGAAGTTTGATGCAAGAGCTGATGAAGGAATATATTTAGGATATGCATCCAAGGGTAAGGGTTACAGGTGCTACAACAAAAGACTACACAAGATTGTGGAAAGCATTGACGTAAGATTCGACGAAGATATACCAAACAAAACAAGAAGCACAAGATGTAGAAATCCTCCAGATGATCATGAAGATGAGAACCAAGATAATGATGAACTAAGAAAGACAACAAAAGACACTGAATTAAACTCAAAAGGTCCCTCAAGACACACTCAAAAGAACCATCCAGAAGATCAAATCATTGGAGACAAGGGTGTGGGAGTCCAGACAAGAAGACAACTTACTGAACAGACAGAAGAAGTATACCTAGCCATGCTATCTCAAATAGAACCAAAGAAGTTCGAAGAAGCCAACAAAGACAAAATCTGGGTAACTACTATGAATGAAGAATTGGACCAAATTGAGAAGAACAATACCTGGGAATTAATTCCAAGACCCACTAGGAAAAATGTCATTGACACAAAATGGATATTCAAGAATAAGATGAATGAACAAGGGTAGGTAATCAAAAATAAAGCCAGACTTGTATGCAAAGGATATTCACAAATTGAAGGTATTGATTTTGATGATACCTTTGCCCCTATAGCAAGAATGGAAGCAATCAGAATGTTTTTTGCCTTTGCATGCTATCATGATTTCAAGGTATATCAAATGGATGTGAAGTCTGCCTTCCTGAATGGAGATCTAGAGGAAGAAGTCTACATGGAACAACCTGAAGGATTCTCATTAACAGATAAACATGACTATGTGTGCAGATTAAATAAAGCCTTGTATGGTCTAAAACAAGCTCCTCATGCATGGTATTCAAGGCTAGACAAATACTTACAAAAACAAGGATTCAAGAAAGGAGGAGTAGATAACAATTTGTACATAAAGGCTAATGAAAATGAACTCTTGATTGTAGTAGTGTATGTAGATGACATCATGTTTGGTAGCAACAAAGATGAGTTAGCAAAAGGATTTGCTGAAGAAATGAAATCAGAGTTTGAGATGTCTATGATTGGAGAGCTCACCTTCTATTTAGGACTTCAAATTCAACAAAAGAACACAGGAATATTCATTTCGCAAGAAAAATACTTACAAGAAATGTTGAAAAGATTTCAAATGGAACACTGCAAACCTGTGTCAACTCCCATGATCACTGGATGCAAACTATGTGCTAATGATGGATCAACAGAGGTAGATCAAAAACTTTACAGATCCATGATAGGAAGTCTGCTATACCTAACAACTTCTAGACCAGACATTATGTTAGCAGTAGGACTTGTGGCAAGATATCAAGCAGCACCAAAACAAAATCATTTACTTGCAATCAAGAGAATATTTAGATATCTACAAGGTACTTCACATTATGGCCTATGGTATCCAAAAGGAAAAAACTTCACATTGACAACATACACAGATGCAGATTAGGCCAACTGTGTGGATGACAAGAAAAGCACAAGTGGAGGTGCATTTTATTTGGGAAAAGTCTGGTGGCATGGCTAAGCAAGAAGCAAACTTCTATCTCTCTATTTACAGCAGAAGCAGAATACATAGTAGCAGCAGCATGTTGCACACAAGTAATGTGGATGAAACAAACTCTCCAAGACATGAAGGTAAGCATTGATGAACCTATTTCTATCAAATTTGACAATACAAGTGCAATAAGTATATCAAAAAATCCTGTACTTGATTAAAAAACAAAGCACATCCCAATAAAGTACCACTTCCTCAGAGAACAAGTAGCACAAAAATTAGTGAAGTTGGAATATGTACCAACTAAGGAACAAACAACAGACATATTCACAAAACCTCTTGCTAAAGAACCATTCGAATATTAAAGAGACAAACTAGGGGTAGTGTCTGTAGATGTTACTCTCTAACATGATCAGAAATCAGAAAAAAAGGGGGGCTGCATACAAGAAACAAGATCAGTGCAGAAGACAAGAGATGGTCAATATCAGATAAGAAAGCATCATTCCAGGGGGAGAGTAGTCAATAAATTGTCACAAAAGAGTTAGAGCAATGGAGCAGTGCATGGAACAAGTCCTCAAGATCAAAGTATAATGAAAAGATAGAAACCACACTGGGAAAAGTGCAACCCTTTGCCATTGATGTCAAAGGGGGAGGAAAAGCAAGCAAAAGAAGAAAGGGTCTTCTAAAAGGCAAGCAGAGGAAGTCTTGGAGGAAGCATTGGAGTATTGCCATCAATGCCAAAGGGGGAGACTGTTGGAAATATTGTCATTGATGGCAAAGGAGCACAAAGGAGCAGCACCAGGACAAGCGAGCAGATCAGATTCAGATATAATTGTTGCAGATATGTCACACAGGGTTTAATGTATCAGTGGGTTGCGGCTGCCCATTTGGGGTTTTTACTGTAATGGAAATGATGGATAAGAACCACAGAAATTGAATATAGAGGTTAAACCATAGAAGAATTGATTGTGAGGATTTTGGCGTCTGTTTTAATAAATTGTAGAATTTTGTTTATTTGTATATACTTGGCAAATTCCCAAAGGGTTCATCTCTTCGAATTCATTGAATTTATGGTCTTTCTGTGTAGATTGTGAAGTGTGTAGAATTAACTTTTGTGTAAAGGAGTGGAGGAGGATTTGAATGTGTATTAGCCTCTGTGTAAAGATGGAGAAGGAAGGTTCCAGAGAAATCTAAGTTAAAACTGAAATCCGGCGGAAATCCGGCTTCAAACGCAATTTAAACAGAGTTTGCAGGTTAAGTGGTTTTGAAGGAAACCAGACACTGTTGTCGCACAACCTTTGAGTTGTGAGCAGTTTTTTCCATTTCAAACGTGATCGAATGATATTGTGACGTGTCACGAGCACGATACCACCCATTTCGCGTTGCTTTTGGGTGATAAAGTTCTGGGGTCGATTGAACGCGATTGCCGTCCGATTAGATCTGTGGAAGATCCGACGGAGTTCGCGTTAGAAGCTGCGTGGGAGTTAAAACAAGGTATGGACCTGACGTTGTATGCAATGAAGTTTTATTAAGGGTTTGAAGACCGAAATTATTTCCGAAGGTCTAAAGATTCCGAAGGTTTTTTTAATATTTCCGAAGGTTTAATTATATTTCAATGGAGTTTTATTAAAGTGGTTGAAGTTCGGAAATACACTGCCGAGGGGATTTTAAACTTTGTTTAAAAGTAAATTAAACATTTCCGAAGGTTCTGATATTCATTCCGAAAGAGTTTAAAACATTGGGTTAAAGTGAGTTATATTGTTCCAAAGGTTAAAAAGGGGATTTTGCTTCTGAATATTATAAAAGTGGATTATAATGTTTTGAAAGGGAAAAGGGACTTTTAGCTTCCGTGGTGCATTTTTATTAAATAAATCAATCAGATCATAAATCAGAAGCAAGTGCGATGAATGTGATGTGATTTGATCGCATATCGCAATCGGGGCAGGAGAAAAATTGCACAAACACAGTGGTCACAGAAAATGCAAAGTGCGATATGATGACGTGGGGATGACGTGGCAAGTGATGTGGCAGATGACGTGGACCTGACCCCACAAATCGCAAATAAATCAAGATGACGTGGCAGTTGACGTGGACCTGACCCCACAAATTGCAAATAAATCAAGATGACATGGCAGTGATGCGGCGATGACATGGCAAGGTGACGTGGCACGATGACATGGAGATGACGTGGGCCTGGTCCGCATATCACAAATCGCAAGATCGGAGGGGTGAAGATCGTAAGAGCAAAGTTGCGATGCGATGGACAGTGGTGATGCGATGCGAGCGATGGATGCGATGTGGCAAGGCGACGCGATGCGAGCGATGGATGCGATGCGATGCGATCGCACATCGCAATCGGAGCAGGAGAGATATCACACAACCTTAGAAGTTATAAAAGTTGCAATGCAAAGTAGCGATAAAACCAAGTGGGACTGTTATGTATATTTTATTATTTATTAATTAGATTTAGTTATCTTAGGTTATTAACTGAAAAGGCATAATCAAAGATCATGCCTCTTCGCCAAGGGACACCTTGAGGCTATATTTAAAGCCTAGGCGATCCCTCATTGTAATCATCTCTTATCTTCATCATTAATAATATATATTTATCAAGTTTACCAGAGTTTTTACACTCCATTGGTACGGAGCCATCGCTCTTCGGGATCTGTGTGATCACCAGAATTAAGGAATCAAAGGAAATTCCAAAAAATTGCAGATTTTTACCCAACCCCTTCTGCTCTCTCACTCCCACTCTGCCTTTGCTCACAAATCATAATTCCCTCAAAGCATACGTAAATTTTTTGTTGGCTGGTTGTCGGAGGTTGTAGCAAGGAAGATCGATTAAAAAAGAGTAGCAGAAAGGACGTTGTCCAGAAGATAAAAAAAATAAGATAGCTGTAGGAAAAAGGCAGTCCGGCAAATAGAAAAAAAGGACGGAAACCTGGGATCGTATTTTTTCACACTGCCTAGAAGCTCGAATTGAACAGTGACATTTGTTTTTGTTCGGATTTTTGGATGTAACGTTGAACAATCCTGTGGAAAAAGCTCGATTAAGGAAATCACCTAACTGTGACATCCTTGACATTCGATTTGTTTTGCCTCTGAGACAGGGTACTACGCCAATTCAGGGCCAAGTATCTCAAAACCCGCGGCTCACTCAAAACCCGTGGACGCAATTCACACTCGCATCATTTTGTGTGACTTTAGTTCCAGGCTGAGTAAGACGTAAAGAACATAGGGCAAATTTTTGAGTGACAAAGTCATCCAGCGGAGCAATAAATTCCTCACGCAGCACTTCTGTTCGATCGAACTCATTCCGGGGAGAGATACCAGCTCACCCACCCTTGAGACGAATTGTCACAGGCCGAGTCCACCCCAGATCAAAGGCAACCGAGCTCTTCCTGAGGCCACTCGGATGAGCATCTGTATTCTGTAACAGACCCGAGCCTCCTTAAAGACATTGGACCCTGTAATAGATCTCGGTTCATTAGCGTGTATTTAAATAAAAATCACGATCAAATCGTGAACAGGTGAGCGTGGACATCAGAAGAAATATACAGATAATATCAGAAGATAATAAAATTTGCGTTTAAAAAAAAATTCGTGAAACAGTGTGTCGTTTTAAAACGGAACGACACATTTTTTTAAAAAAAAACACGATTTTTTTTAATTATATATAAAATATATATTATATAATTTAATTAATAATTATATATATATATTATAATTATATAGTTCATTTATATATTATATAATTTCCATTTAATAAATTATATATATATATATAATAATTATATAATTAAATTATATATATTATATAATTTTTAATTAAAAATTATATATATATAATAATTATATAGTTTAAAAAAAAATTATTATTAATTAATTAATTAATTAAAAATAAATAAATAAATAATTAAATATTAATTAATTAATTTTAAAGAAAAAAGAAGAGAAACTGGCAGAAAGATATTCCCCACCTCATACACGCTCGATGTCTTCGTCAATGTCGATGGCGGAATTCCAGAAAAAATTGGTTGATCTCGAGAAACAGATCACTAATAATTCCGAAGAATTCGGGAAAAGATTAGTCGATCTGGAAGGTACAGTTGCAGGGCATTCCAACGACATCAAAAAGGTTCATGATACGACAAATCGAATAGAAAGACAAATGTGGCTAAATCATCACGAAGCCACAGAAAAGCTTAGCGAAGCAATGAACAAGATGACAGAGCATAGCGAAGTAATGAACAATATGACAGTACTCTTCAATAAGCTAAATGATAAAATAGATAAATTAAGTCAGACACAATCCCCAACATCTCCTAACAGGGAACCAAATCAACAAAACAATTCCGCAGATTCAGGGAACTCGGAAGAGCATCAGGAAAAAACCGATTCCCCACATCATCAAGAAGATAGTAATGCAGATTTTCAAAATAAGCAACTCTGGAATGCATTCGCTAATCAATATCCCCTTCTTGTTCCCCCATTAGCATATCAGCGCAAAGCCAAGATCGACCTACCCAAATTTGATGGTAATGAAAAGAATAGCGTTGCATGGCTTAATAAAGCGGAAGAATATTTTGAGATTTATGACATTACTAGTGATGATGAAAAAATTAAACATGCTTCCATGAAAATGGAAGGAGAAGCATATAATTGGTATATGTGGTGGAAAAAAAAGACGCTCGCTATCAGTTGGAGGAAATTTAAGGATGCGTTCTTCAAAAGGTTTCAAGGCATAAAAGAAGAAAAGTTCTTTTCAACGTTTATCAAATTACGCCAAAAAGGAGATGTGGATGAGTACACGCGAGAATGGGAGACCTTGGCAACACGAGTACCCGGATTGTCGGAATCTCGTCTAATCCAGTCTTACATCTCGGGACTTAAAATCCACATACAAGAAGAGCTCGAACTACATGAAATTACGTCCGTAGAAGTAGCAAGGCAAAAAGCAAAAGCTGCTGAAAAGAAATTTGAAAGATTATCAAAACCAGAAAAAGTATATTCGAGACGACGGTTTCCTCAATATGAAAATGTAGATGACACAAAATATGTCCCTGTTCATCTTCGTGAAGAAGAAAAATCTAATTTGGAAAAACAAAGAATGCGAGAGGGCAAGTGCAAACGTTGCGGTGAAAACTGGGACCCTAAGCACAGATGTGCTAATGAAAAAGCGAAGAATCTATACAGTTGTGAAGCAACTAACGATGCTAACAGTACTGATTCATGTATAGAAGGATTAGAAGACAACTTAGAGTTTTCTCCAGAAGTGGATGGCGAAACTATTCCGCAAGTGTCATTATCAGCTATGACAGGCATATTACAACCTCAAACCCTAAGGTTAAGAGGACATATTAAGAAAAACAATGTAATGGTTCTCATAGACACAGGCAGCACGCACAATTTTCTAGATTCAGCCATGGCCAAAAGACTCAACCTCTTTACTTTTCCCATGCCTAATATGAAGGTAATGGTGGTCGATGGTAAGAAGATTGAACAAGTAGGAAAATGCCATAAAGTTAAATTGCAGATTAAAGACTTTCATTTAAAATCTCCATTCTACACCGTTCCATTACGAGGAGTAGATGTGGTCTTAGGAATTCAATGGCTACGAACTCTAGGTACTTATTCTGCCAACCATCAGAAGCAGTTTATAAGTTTTAAGTGGAAAGGGCAGAAATACAAGTTGTATGGATTCCAAGCCCCAGAAAATCAAGTCGTATCTTCCTCTCTGATGACGACAATGATTCAAATAGGATCGCCAACATCTACAGTACAATGTCATCAGTTAGAAATGTTATCTTCAAAAGAGAGCCACGACGAGTCACCAAAAGTCAAGACAGGATCCGACCCTGTCGATATCAGATATTTTCACTATCCAGATCAACAAAAAGTTGAACTCGAGAATATGCTCCACGATCTTTTTAAAATGTGGGAAGCAAGAGCCCGCCGCTCAAGAAACCCAGGCGTTCGTCAACATTGTCCATCGTTACATATGCTTTGAGGACAAAGCATCTTAAGAGAGGGGCAATGTTATGTATATTTTATTATTTATTAATTAGATTTAGTTATCTTAGGTTATTAACTGAAAAGGCATGATCAAAGATCATGCCTCTTCGCCAAGGGACACTTTGAGGCTATATTTAAAGCCTAGGCGATCCCTCATTGTAATCATCTCTTATCTTCATCATTAATAATATATATTTATCAAGTTTACCAGAGTTTTTACACTCCAGGGACCCATCGCATATCGCATATTGGGAGATCAGATGGACGAAGGCACATGGATAATTGGAATCGCCGCGTTGCGATAAAGAGAGCAGACGCGATGAAGACCAAAGCTGAAACCTAAAGTATTTCATGTCTGGAAGTATGTGGATTTCCTTTGTTAAATCGTTTCGGAGAGCAAAGGAGGATTATAACGTAAAACAAAAGGGAAAGTATGAACGCGGGTAGAAAGGCTCGGGTAAGGACTCGACACAGAGAAAAGGGCAGAATCATGTGTTTAGAAGATCGGTGAAGGTTGATCATGGCAAGGAAAGGCTCGCGCAGTTAAAAGGACCCGTTCCTGTGCAAAACTGTTAGAAATACAACAACAGGCAGAGAAGACAAAATAAATAAAAAAGCAAGAGGCCGAAATGGTTGAATTGAAATGTTTGATTGTAACTGTAAATGTATTATTGAATTTCTATTGTTTGTGATGTAAAGGCAAGTCTCTGTAGGCAAAGAAAAACTCCAATTTGATATTGTAATAATTGTATATATTGTTGTAACATCCTGAATATGCTGAGCGAGAAAAGAATAAGGCGGAAGGCAAAGAGTCATACCTGTTCATTTCGAATTCCCTGTGGAATGCAAACAGTTATGAGATGTTCTCTATAAATAATTTTACGAGCATATACATAAGAATGGTGAGAATGAAGAAAGAGGTGAGAGAGTGGAAGAAGAAGGAGTAGAGAGAGGAGTTGTGAAGATCCAGAGATAATATAAAGCAAATTTGAAGGCTGGAAGGACAACAGTAAAGGAGAAAAACTGAGGTGATATCCAGGTAAATCAGCATTTGATTTTATTGTGTATTGAGGAAGTTGGTGCTTCCATATCAAGTTGTAGCTTGATAGATGTCCAGTTGTAGCTGGTTGAGGTAGGAGCCTCCTGTAGGTTGTAGCCTGCAGAAAATAGATGGGAGTTGGAGCTTCCTTGCAAGTTGTAGCTTGCAAAATTGAGGTAGTAGCCTCCTGTAGGTTGGAGCCTACAGAAAATCAGTGGTGAGAGGGAGTTGGAGCTTGCCTTTGCATCACAACCATAGTAAGATGTGGTTTTCTCCCTTATGGGTTTCCACTTATATCTATTGTCTCAGTGCATGATGATTATGTGTTGATATTCTGTATTTAGTCTGCTTAATACCTATTGCTCACTTTTAAGATTGTTGTTCCATTGTATATTAAGTTGATCACGAAATGAAGATGTAAATAAGTATAAAAGAAAGTTTTACAAGACCATGACTGCATTAAACTGATTCACCCCCCCTCTCAGTTTAACCAAGGGTTCAACAATTAAAAGCAAGGTGGAGCCCATGAGGCCAAGTGACAGCGTCCTAGCGATAGCGCATGAGAGGCAGCAACTTAGTCAACGCAGAGGCAGCGTGGGGATAAATAGCACAGTGGCAACGTGGGGACAGGCAGCACAGGGACAACGTGGCAGTGGGACAAAACAACACCAGTGGGCCCAAGGGAACGTTGGAGGCTCAATAACATAAAAAGGGGTTGAGGGCAGTCATTTTCATTCATTCATACATATACAGAATTTTTGTCTATCTAGACCAGAGCAAGCTTGAGCTGTTTAGCCAAGTCTGCAAGTGCTGTTTAGCACACGGGTGTCTCTGAGCGAAGATCCCAATAGAAGTGCGTACCCAATCCAAGAGGGTGATTTTCCAGGGTTAGCCTTTCTAGAAATCCTTCGCGGGTTATTCTAGGTTTTTGGAGGAGAGCCGAGTGTTCGAGTCCCGAATTTTTCTGAGCAGCAGAACAACCCCTTTTCGCAGTCCCTTTTCAGCCAACAACAACATTTCCAGCAGGGCAGCGTAGAGGAGGAGCCACACAGAGCAGCAGAGGAGCAAAGTTTCAGCAAGGAAAGAGAAACCATTTCAGCTTACCTGGAGCAGGCCAAGGTGCCATCCTTCTGAGCACTATTTGTACATATCCCTCATTTAAGAAATATTAATAAAATAGCACAACAGTTCTGGTTTATTTGTAGTGTTTTTCATGCATGTTTCTATTTGCTGTAGTTTTAGTCGTGTGTTGTTTTATATTACTGTTTATTCCCAATTTAGGATATTAAAGAAGGTGTCCCAAAATCTCAAGATGCTGAGGAGAAAGCCAATCATAAGAAGAATGAAGCAAAGGCTAAGAGGATCTTGATCGATTCCATTAATGACTACTTGATTCCACATGTTGCTGAGTTGAAGATTGGCAAAGAAATGTATGATGCCTTGGTGGGATTGTTCGAGAGTAAGAACACTAGCAAAAAATTAGCCTCGAGGCATTAGCTCCGTAGTATCATGATATCTAGATCAGATTTAGTTGCCACTTATCTCATGAGAGTCACCTAGTTGAGATATCATCTTAAAGCCATTGGAGATACCATTGATGATGCAGAGCTTGTTACTGTGACTCTCAATGGATTTCCTTCTACAGTGAATCCCAAGTTTGTGTTAGTTTTTGTAGCATCAGATGTGTTCTAGCCACGAGATTTGGTGGAGAGGCTAGAATACATGAGATCTCCAAGACCCAACAATCGTTTATGGAAATTCCACCTGGAAGTGACTTAGTTAGATTATTAACAAATTTTTTATTCTTTCCCAAGTCTAAACTTAGGAAGACTGGTTAATTAATCAGTGTTAATTAAGTCAAGGTGAGAATAATCTAGAAACTCACACGGATCGATTTCAAGATGATCCTAGCCATTGATTAAGTTTTAATCTTGGCTATTAGAGCTCCAACAATGGATTATTAGAGGAAGTCGATGGGAACTTGGAGAAGACACTTTTGTAGTTTGATTTTCTTAGCAGATCGATTTCTAGAGGGTAGCAACAATTGCCATAAAGGCAAAGATCGAAGCAAGGGCAATGAGGGGTAGGGACAATGACTCCAGAGGAAGTTTTCCAGATCTGGAGAGGCAACAACAAAGAGGGCCGAATTATTCCCAGTGAGGCAGCGCAAAGGACTACGCAATTGTTTTCAGATTGGCAGTTCGATTTGCTGAAGAGGTTCCATAGTGCCAGAGAGGTGATTTCCTCAACATAAGCAGGAAGAATGACTTCATCAGAGACTGGTTGGAGGTTTGACGTCATAGAGACTGCGTAAAGCAGCGCAAAAGTCCATGGGCCGAGTTTTCTAAAGGCAAGTCGTGTTGGGATTGCTGGTGGAGGAAGGGTAATTCCCTTCAATAATTTTGCCCAGATATTCCAGTTGTTTGGATTACCAGTTGGGCATCCATAGATGTACTTAGATTTTCACTGTTGCTTAATAAAACAAAACCCTGATTTGCTACACCGGTTTTCTCGCTTTGGGTTTTTTCGCAGAGTTTTGTCCAAAAACAACAGTGTAAATTTTATGTGTGTGCGCTAGTATTTTCTCAGTTCCAACACTATTTATTTTCCGCAATTTTTATTTGTGAAGGTTGCAATGTGATTTATTCAGTATTTGTCGTAGCAAACTGCAAATAAATTGTTAATAAAAATAACAATCAAGAGAATAATTTCCAGTTGCTGCAATATTATTTCGGTAGTGGAATTTTCACATGGTATCAGATCGTGAGTGACTAACCGGGAAGTTCAGAAGCGAAGGAAGAATTTCGCTGCTCAGAGGGAGCAGTAGGTCAAAATTCTTGAGGTAGCGCAGTGCTCAGACAGGCAGGCCGAATTGTTGGGTCAATAGTTCGATTTTCAGCTGCAAGGGTGCCAAAAATTCGATTTTCCCAGGAGAGTAATTGCAGTAGTTAGAGGGAGCAGCTGCAACTCAGATTTTCGCTGAGTGGTTTGACGTAGAGAGTTTTGATGCAGGTTGCAGAAGCGGAATTCGCATCGGGTGGAAGAGAAAGCACACACAACAGAGGGAAATTTTCTCTCAGGGGATCTTGAGTTTTAGAGATATAATTTTTATAGTTGCAGATTAGCAGTAGTAGTGAGCATATATTCTCACTCTAGAAAGGAGTGAGAATAACAGATCCAACATTCGAGCAGTGGGAAAGAGGGAGATTTTTGGGTTTATTTTCTCCAGATATTTGAGTTTCGCAGCTTTGCAGAGATGGTCGTATGAGATTGCCAGAGAAGGCCGTACGAGTTTTTCAAATTGCAGATTTGGACAACAGATTGATTTCTAGTTGTCAGAGACAGGTGCTGGCGGAGGTGCGAGTTGTCTAGTGCTAGATACAAAGCGAAGAAGGGTCTTAGCCAAGGACAAGGCTTGAAAGGAGATAATGGAGAACCATATCCAAGAGGAGTATGAAACTCCAATGTACCAGATGGGAAGGGTCCAACGCGATTGCAACAAGGAGATCAATCAGATCAATTCCAGATTGTTGTAGCAGGACCATCACCTTTGCTACAAGAGCCCACAATATTATAGCAACAGATTCATTGTCAGCAGGCATTGTCAATCATTTAGATGCCAGTTGCAGATCTGGTTGCAGTCAATACCCGAGAGACAGTTGCAGAGCTAGATGCAGTGACACAGGAAGAAATGGGAATTGCCCAGTTGCAGTATGCAGGTGTAGTTCTAGCGAGGAGATTCCCAACGCAGAACTACGTAGTCCAGTTTCGAGTGTAGGAGGACAGTGCGAGTTGCTAGGAGGGAGCAGAGAGATTTCCCATAGGGAAATCAAGACTCAGAGGGAGTGTAGCTTCAGATGGAGCAACCCTATGGAAGCTAGCGCTTCAGGATCTGGGGAGATCGAACTCATTATTGCAAGAGTTGTAGTAGCAGTGCAAAATCATTAGCAAAGCTGTAGCAACAACAATATGAGTAGATCAAATTTTGCTATGTTCGCAACTATACCTCCAGGAGTGAGATGGGGTGACTTGGAGTTGTAGCCATAAAGAGCTATAGAGATGGGCATATTCCACTGAGGAGTCCACCTCATGGATCACTCCCTGGCTACCGGGGACCACAGTTCACAGTAGCAGGATGGATCAATGTCAGTTGATGCAGTTAGTATCAGAGTGACAGTTGCAGACTAGTAGCAGTCAAACGCTGAGAAGCGCAGCGCAGTGTTGACAACAGAGCAGGTGACTCATTGCAGAGTTGGTAGCAACACAAATTCTTTAGTGACAGTGCAGATGCTAGTAGCAGTCAGAGACTCTGGAGACAAAGTCATCATACCGAACACAATTGATTCAGTATTTTCGGATGCTTCTTAGTTGCAGTTGTTGCAGCTGCAGCAACAACAAAAGAGAGGGAGTTGCAATGCAGAGGTAGAGGTGGCAGTAGTATGGCAGAGTGTAGTGGTTGATGGGCAGTAACTGAGGAACAACGCAGTGACTAAGGGAACAACGTGGTGACTGAGGAAACAACGCAGTGACTGAGGGAGTAGCGCAGTCATTTCCAACAGATTTTCTTGGCAGACATCAGCAATGTGACAGGAGATGATGCAAAGACAGAGTGTTTTGGCAGGGTGTGTAACACTAGAACACATTCCTCGCTAAGAGGGAGTGTTAGTTTTTGTAGCATCGGATGTGTTCTAGACACAAAATTTGGTGGAGAGGCCAGAATACATGAGATCTCCAAGACCCATAAATTGTTTCTGGAAATTCCACCTAGAAGTGACTTAATTAGATTATTAACCAAATTTTTATTGTTTTCTAAGTCTAAACTTAGGAAAACTGGTTAATTAATCAATATTAATTAAGTCAAGGTGAGAATAATCTAGAAACTCACACGGATCGATTCCAAGATGATCGTAGCGATCGTTTAAGTTTTAATCTTGGTCATTGGAGCTCCAAAAGTGGATTATAAGAGGAAGTCGATGTGAACTTGGAGAAGACACTTCTGCAGTTCGACTTTCTTGGCAGATCGATTTACAAAGAGTAGCAACAGTTGCCGGAGAGTTAGAGATCGAAGCAAGGTCAGTGAGGGGCAAGGACTGTGAGTACAGAGGAAGTTTTCTAGATCTAGAGAGGCAACAACAAGAGGGCCGAATTATTCCCATTGAGGTAGCACAGAGGACTGCGCAATTGCTTTAGATTGGCAGTTCGATTTGTTGTAGAGAAGTTCGTTCTCAACTCCAGAGGTCAGGCAGAGGTTCCAGATTGCCGGATAGATGATTTTCTCAGTAGAGGCAGACAAAACAACTTCATCAGAGACTAGTTAGAGGTTTGATGTCATAGAGACTGTGCAAAGCAACACAGAGGCTGACGCAGAAGTTCAGGAGCCGAGTTTTCTGAAGGCAGTTCATGCCGGGATTGCTTGTAGAGGAAGGGTAATTCTCGTCAATAATTTTTCCCATATATTCTAGCTATTTGGATTCCCAGTTGGGCATCCATAAATGTACTCATATTTTCACTGTTGCATAGTAAAATAAAACCCTCATTTGCTGCACCAATTTTCCCACTTTGGGTTTTTTCGAGGACTTTTGTCCAAAAAAAACGGTGTAAATTTTATGTGTGTGTGTGTGTGTGTGCTAGTATTTTCTCAGTTCCAGTGCTATTTATTTTTCGCAGTTTTTATTTGTGAAGGTTGCAGTGTGATTTATTCAGTATTTGCCGTAGCAAATTGCAAATAAATTGTTAAATAAAATTAACAATTAGGAGAATAATTTCCAGTTGCTGCAATAGGATTCCGATAGTGGAATTTTCACAGTTTGATGATGTTCAGCTTTAGGATGATTGTGTCCAAGAGAAGGCTAGATTGTTTTCCAAGAACAACTTGCAGAAACCTCAAGATGACGAAACTTAAGCCCTTGTAACTCATGCGAGGAAAGGAAAAGGAAGAAGAAACGTCGAGAAGAAAAATACAGGTGGAAAATCAACTCCAATTCCAGATCAAAGGAAGAAGGATCTTTCAAAGATCAAGTGCTTCAAATCTCATACATTTGGTCATTATGCCTACTAGTGTCCTTACAAGAAAAAGGAAGGGAAAGCAACATGAATCAACATTCGATGTTGACGATGATGATGAGCATCTACCACAGAAGAAGACAAAGGAATCTAAACTTGATGAGATTGCAAATGAACTTTCAAAAGAATATTTCTTTGTCTTTGCTCTTATAGGCACTATTACAAATAGTAGGGATATTTGGTTCATGGATAGTGGTGCTTCTAGGCACATGACATGTTCATGATATTCTCCCATGGATTTGACAAAGAAGGATTCAACATTACTGGTGGAACTTGGAGATAATGCTAAGTATGCAGTGAAAGGAGTTGGGACAACATCGTTTCCACTAGAGTCTGAAGATTCTCTACACATGAGAGATGTATTTTTTGTATCAGGATTGAAGAACCTACTCTCTATTTCAATGTTGGAGGGTAGAGGCTATAGTGGCAGTTGTTGATGGTCAAGTTCTTGTATGGCCTAAGGGTTTGAGCATAGACTCAACAAGAGTGATTGGTGTGAGAACTATACAGAATGTTAGGGCATCCAAACCAAGCATTGGCACATGACAATATCAATTTATGTGAGTTATGGCATCAAAGTTTTGCTCACTCGCATTATAGTGCTTTACTAGCATTGAGGAGGATGGTTATAGGTCTTCCAAAGCTCCAAGTAGAGCATGGAAGTGTTTGCAGGGATTGTACATTTGGCAAGAATGCCAATGGATCTTTTTCGAGCAGTGATAGTAGGTCCAAGGGGATCTTGGATCTAGTGCATTTAGATGTATGTGAACCAATGATAGTATCATCTTTGGGTGGCTTCTTGTACTATCTGACATTCATTGATGATTTCTCCTAGAAGACATGGATCTATTTCATGAAGACCAGAGTTTAGGGCTTACATAGAGAACTTGACAGGGAAGAAGATCAAGGTTTCGAGGTTAGATAATGGAGGAGAGTATACTTCCAAGGACTTTAGTGATTTTGGCTAGGAGGCAGGGATCAAGAGGGAATTGATAGTTCCTTACAACGCTTAGCAGAATGGGGTTGTTGAAAGGAAGAATAGGTCCATTGTGGAGACTATCAAGGCAATGATTCATGATTAAGATTTACCCATGTTGTTATGGGAAAAGGCATCCAAAACAACAGTTTATGTTTAGAACAAGAGTCCTCATCAGATATTGGAGGACAAGACTCCTAAGGAGGCATTCATAGGAGTGAAGCCAAAGGTTAGTCGTTAAGGATCTTTGGTTGTCCAATATACATCCACATGGCCAAGGAGAAGAGGAAGAAGTTAGAACCCTCTGGGAAGAAGGATACTTTTGTGGGATACAATGAGACTTTGAAGGCCTATAGGATCTACATTCTAGGACAATGTCACATTGCAGTTAGTTGGGATGTTACTTTTGATGAGAAGGTAGCCTTCATTAGGGGAATTTTGAGGTCTAAAATGGGCCTCCTAAGAAAATTGTACAACCAAAATAAACTTTATAAAAACCAATAGGATTCAAGATGATGATATCAACCATGGGGGATGATTCACCGTTTTTGGAGTAAAAAAGTAAAAGGATAAAAAAATAATAAAATAATAAAACTACTTTTTCAACTTATCTCCTTAAGGTTTTACTCAAATTTCTAGTAGGAGTACTCTTTGGATGCATAATTTAATTCCTCATCCAAGGAGTACCCATGTTGCATACTTTCGATGGACCTTGCTAAACGAAAAATGAGGAATACATGAAAAAACGTGATTGCAATCATGTTTTTCATGTATTTCTCATTTTTCGTGTAGCAGTGTTCTTAGAAAGTATGGAACATGGGTACTCCTTGGATGAGGAATCAAATTCTTCATCCAACGAGTGTTGCCGCTCGACATTTGAGTAAAAAACCCATATGGAGATAAGTTGAAAATACGAGTTAAAAAAATAGTTTTTTCTTTTTTCCTTCTAAAAAATGATGATGTAATCTAATTTTATTTTATTATTTGCATTGTTATTTTATAATTTCCTTAGGAGACCCATTTTAAAACTCAAAATTCCCCTAATGCAAGAGGTCTAGAGAATCTAATATGGAGATTGATAGTTCGGAGCAAGAGGCTCCGAAGGATGTGGGTACAAATCCCTCTAGTCTTCTTGTTCATTCTTTAGAATATCAACAGGAGTTAGTAGAGCTAGTACAGCAAGTGGAGCTGCCCAAAGATGCTACAGTGACTAGGAAGAGGCCGACATGGCTTCGCGACACTTTGTAGTGTTAGATTTTGGGGTAGCATCGAATGTGCTCTAGCTCCTAAATTTTGTGGAGGAGCTAGAGTACATGAGATCTCCAAGACCCAGAAAGCGTTTAGAAGAATTCCATCAGGTTTAAGAGATATTCAAATAATTAATCTTTTTAATTAAGGACCCTAAGTCTAACTTGGGAAAATTAAAAGGTTAAAGTGAATGAAATTAAACATGTGATGAGAATGACTTAAGTGACGCGGATCAAGCAACTTCTAATCTTAGTCATCGATTAAAGATTAGATCACGACTGTTGATGTTTCAACAAGAAAAGTATAAGAGAAGGGCTTGGGGTCAGTTGGAGAACACTCACATTGGTGGAGCACTGAAGCTAAGCTGAAATTCTAGGGCGTGGTTTGCTAAGAATTTCAGGAGTTTGCAGTGCAACGAGGGGCAGTATTGGCAAGGGGATGATCTGATCCTAGGCCAAGAGTACAACAACGACAGAGAGGCAGCATACCGAGCAGCGTAGAGGCAACCCAGAGCCACGCAATCTAGTAGAGGCCACGCAGAGGTAGTGCAGAGGCAACCCAAAGCCATGCAGGGTTGATGCAGGCCCAGTCAGGGCAGCGCAGGGGCAACGTAAGCCCTTCAAGGGTGATGCAGGCCCTTCCAGAACAGCGCAGACGCTGACGCAGGACAGGAAGGCTAACGCAGAGGGTTGAGGAGCAGCACTGGGGTTTCCGGTGGGCCAGAAAGGGCTCAAGTTTTGTAAATCCCGTTTGAGGGTGTGAATCAACCATATTTTTTTTTCTCCGAGTGAAAGAGGTATTGTTGTCGTGATTTTCTCTGTAGGGCCAACCATGTCTGGTGCCCAGAAAATGTTGTATTCAGAATCTGCTTAATAATAAAACCCTCCAGAGCTAGCTGCACTGGTTTCCCGCATTGGGTTTTTCCAGGGACATTTGTCCGAAAAATCAGCGTCACTTTGTCATATGAGCATGCTATTTAATAAATGATCTGTATGTGTAGGCTGTTATTTGTATTTACTTCGCTGTTATTCTAAATATTCATATTAATAACTTGTTTATTTAATCAAGTAGGAGAAGTAAATCGAGAATTAACAGTAGGGTTTCTTAGATTAAGAAATTTTCACATCATATCAGAGCGATTACAGATCAAGTTGGATCTCCAGCGAATCGGCTGAAGAATTTTTTGCTGCAGAGTAGCAGTTGAAGCAGTAGAGAATCTGGAGAGGGCAGCGCAACACTAGGAGGATGCAGTCCCAGCAGAGGCTACGCAGGGGCTGACGCAGAGACAACGTAGTGCCTTCCAGAGGGGTGCAGGAGTAGCTTGCGCTGCACAGAGGCTACGCTTAGCCATTTTGCTCATGTAGAAGCCAGCTAGAGGGACGCAGTCCAGTTTCAAAGTGCTGTGCAGAGTTGCCTTGGTTTGGAAGCAGAGCTTCAGATCTTCAGCAGTTGCTGGTGTGGTGGAGATTCTGTCGATTCAGAATCGTACCTAGCTAAGTTGACAAAGAGTGGGAGGAGAATAACCGCTCAACAGATTTTTTCCAAAGAAATTTGAGGATCGATCGTAGGGTGATTGAAGAGGTCTGATTCAGAAGATTTGGCAGAATTCCAATGGAGGAAATCAGTTGTCATAGGGAGCAGAGAGTGCCTTTCTTGCCAAAGACCCTAGATCCGAGTTTCTGTTGAGGGTAGCAATAGAAGCGGGGAGAGGACGATCTGTTCCGACAGATTATTTTTGAGCATATGGCGTCACACGGACTGCGTGATCAGGATAGGTTGGACAGCTTGTCCAACTTTGCTATCTGGAAGGCCAGAATCTTGACAGTCGTGGAGGCATACGGTATACGGGATCATGTAGAGAGCGACTTAGCTACACCAACTGATGCGACTCTTCTTGCGAAGCATAATGAAGCAGCGACACATGCCAAGCGCTTCATCATGGACGAGGTTAAGGATCATGTGGTATTACACATAGCTGAGAAGAAGATGACTAATGAAATGTGGAAAGCTTTAACCACACTGTATCAAGGGAAATCCGTCCAAAAGAAAATGCTTCTGGAGAACCAGATGAGGTTGTTTATGATGACTAAGGGAGAGGAAATTGATCCTTTCCTCTTCAGGTTGTAGGCAATTCGAGATGAGCTGATTACCATGGGGTTGAAGGTGGATGATGATGTCATGGTGAGGACTGCTCTAAATGAAGTCATAGAGGATTGAGAAACGTTTGTCCAAAGCATCTTGGGTAGACAGGACCTTCCAAACTGGGACGATATGTGGGCTATCCTCCGACAAGAGGAAATCTGTCGAATGACCAAGAGACAAGCCAGTATGGATTAAGTAAAGTGAAGGAGGAAGAGGAAAATGCAGCCCTAACATCTAAGAAGCAACAAGGGAAAAAGAAGCATGATCTATCTAAGATCAAATGTTTCAAATGTGTTGAACTTGGACAATTCACCAACAGTTGTCCTATAAGGAAGAAGGACAAGGAAGCTTCTAGTTCCAAGGTTGCGACAACTAAAGAGGACGATGGCTCCGACAATGACATAGCCATGAGCGCTCATGTACCTCGAGAGAAGAGGTGGGACGATATTGATCTGTAGAGCAGCTACAGAGTGATGGTGGGATCCTTGAGTAGCCCAACTCTTGGATCACATCCGTGCTACAGGAGCCTTAAGACAGTAGCAGGAATGACTGGAGCAGAGGGTGCAAAGGATCACAGATGGAGTAGAGGCAACAGCAGCGTAGAGGCAACAGTGCATAGGGGCTGATGGGACTTTAGTAGCGCAGAGGAGCCATGCTTACGTAGTGCAGTGCTGTAGCAGCATAGTGGCTTCGGGAGGACAACGCAAAGCAGCAACCTAAGGAGCTTCAGTGATGAGATTTAGCCCGATTGACTTGTCTGTCATTGGGCAGGGGTCCTCCAGTTGCTTACTCTCAGCAACTGGGTTGCAGTGTAGCAGTTGGCAGCACGATGCATCAATTTGAGAGGGAGCTACAGTATGGATGTAGCAGTGACGGTGGCAGAGTCATGGGCAGCAGTACAGAGAGCAACAACTAGTAGTGATGAAGTGCAGCAGGCCAAGCATTAGCGCAAAGACCGATGCTAAAGATTAGAGCAGTACTTCGGTGAGGTTGTATTGCTAGAGCACATTCCTCGCTAAGAGGGAGTGTTGAGATTTTGGGGTAGCATCGGATGTGCTCTAGCTCCCAAATTTTGCGGAGGAGCTGGCTGTTGGAGTACATGAGATCTCCAAGACCTAGAAAGTGTTTAGAAGAATTCCATCAAGTTGAGTATTCAAATAATTAATCTTTTTAATTAAGGACCCAAGTCTAACTTAGGGAAATTAAAAGGTTAAAGTGAATTAAATTAAACACGTGATGAGAATGACTTAAGTGACACAGATCAAGAAGCTTCTAATCTCAGTCGTCGATTAGAGATTAGATCACGGCCGTTGATGTTTCAACGAGAAAAGTATAAGAGAAGGGCTGGGGGTCAGTTGGAGAACACACACATTGGCGGAGCACTAAAGCTAAGCTGAAATTCTAGGGCTTGGTTTGCTAAGAATTTCAGGGGGAGTTTGCAGTGCAGCGAGGGGTAGTATTGGCAAGGGGATGATCTGATCCCAGGCTAAGAGTACAACAATGGTAGAGAGGCAACATACCAAGCAGCGCAGAGCCAACCCAGAGCCACGCAGTCCAGTAGAGGCCGCACAGAGGCAGCAGGAGCCACGCAGGGGTGACGCAGGCCCAGTCAGGGCAGCGTAAGCTCTTCAGGGGTGACGCAGGCCCTTCTAGAGGAGCACAAATGCTGACGCAGAGGGCTGAGGAGCAGCGCTGTGGTTTCCGGTGGGCTAGAAAGGGCTCGAGTTCTGTAAATGCCGTTTGAGGGTGTGAATCAGCCATATTTTTTGTCTTCGAGTGAAAGAGGTATTGTTGCCGTGATTTTCTCTGTAGGGCCAACCATGTCTGGTGCCCAGAAAATATTGTATTCAAAATCTGCTTAATAATAAAACCCTCCAGAGCTAGCTGCACTGGTTTTCCCGCATTGGGTTTTTTCGGGGTTTGTCCGAAAAATCTGTCACTTTGTCATATGAGCGTGCTATTCAATAAATGATCTATATGTGTATGCTGTTATTTGTATTTACTTCGCTGTTATTCTGAATATTCAAATTAATAACTTGTGTATTTAATCAAGTAGGAGAAGTAAATCGAGAATTAATAGTAGGGTTTCTTAGATTAAGAAATTTTTAGATGCAAGATGCAGTGAGGCATGCAGTTCCTAGGGGTACTTTTAGGGAGAGAAGATGACCACAGAGATTCTCGAGTTATATGGCATTGATGAGCCATATCATTGATTCCAAGCCTTCTAGTTATGAGGAGGAACAGGAGGTTTGGAAGGATGCCATGATGGAAGAGTATTAATCCATCATGAAGAAATATGTGTGTGAGATAGTTCTGAGATCAGAGGGGATGTCAGTAGTAACTTCCAAGTGGATCTATAAGATCAAGCATACAACATATGGCAGCATCGGGAAGTACAAAGCGAGGTTTGTAGCGAGAGGGTTCCCCAGAAAGAGGGAGAGGATTATGAGGAGACTTTTGCTCCAGTTGCCAGGTACACTTATATCAGGACTATTGTTTCTCGTGCTTCAGTTATGGATTGGAGGTTACATCAGATGGATGTAAAGACCGTGTTCCTCAATGGCGTAATTGAGGAGGAAGTGTACATAGAGCAACCTCAGGGCTTTGTGATACATGGGAAGGAGTCCCATGTTTGCAAATTGAAGAGGGATTTGTATAGACTCAAGTAGGCATTCAAGGTATGGTGTTCCAGGATTGATGGATACTTGATGAGTTTGGGATTCACCAAGAGTGATGTAGATCCTAACCCTTACTACAAGGTTGTTGATGGTGATCCTTTGATCTTGGTGTTGTATGTTGATGATCTATTCCTTTCTTGGGCAGAGAGACTCATTGTTGGGTTCCAGAGGGAGTTGGATTTGGCGTTCGAGATGAGTATCTTGGCTTGATGCATTTTTTCTTGGGATTGGAGGTGTGGTAGAGACCTAGTGAGATCTTCTTTGGACAAGGGAAGTACACAGTTCAAATCTTGAGGAAATTCAGAATGATGGACTATAAGTCCATGGCCACACCTATGGTGACAAATTTGAAGAAGCTGAGTGATTCCCCTTCAGATTCAAATTTGGTGGATCCCACTATGTACAGGCAGTTGATTGGATCCTTGATGTACTTGGTTAACACCAGGCTAGATATTTGCTTTACAGTGAGCACCCTGAGCTAGTTTATGGTTGGGTTGAGGTATGTCAATTGGGTTATAGCGAAGCATGTGTTAAGGTACTTGCATGGTACAATTGGATATGGTTTGAGATATGTCTTAGGTGATGAAGGCTGCAGGGATATACTGATTCTGATTGGGCCAGGAGTGTAGTGGATAGAAAGAGCACCTCAAGGTGTTGCATGGTACAGTTGGATATGGTCTGAGATATGTCTTAGGTGATGAAGTAAGGTTGCAGGGATATACTGATTCTGATTGGGCTAAGAGTGTTGTGGACAAAAAGAGCACCTCAAGGTGCTGCTTTAGCTTGGGATTAGCTATATGATATCCTGGGTTAGTAGGAAGTAGACTTTTGTCGCTCTTAGTACAATAGAAGTAGAGTATATCGCAACGAGTGTCGCAAGTCTGTAAGTAGTGTGGCCTCAGAAGCTGCTTGTAGGGCTATTTGATCAAGTGCTAGACATGACCTTGATATGTTGTGAAAATCAAAGCTATGTCAAGCTTTTAGAGAATCCAGTATTTCATGATGGGTTGAAGCGCATTTGAGATCAAATATCACTTCATCTGAGACATGGTGCAGAAGGGAGAAATGAAGCTCTAGTACATCCATAAATGAGCAAATTGCATACACTCTCACCAAGCCTCCGTCTAAGGGGGAGTTCGTATACTTTAAAGACAAGCTTGGCGTGATGCAGAATGCCTCCCTTATTGAGAGGGTGTTGATGTTTTTGTAGCATTGGGCAGACATTCTCGTATGGGGTCATGTTGATTTTACTAGGGTAGAATGATACATTCACCCATGGGGCCATGTTGATTTGGCTAGGGGTGAATGGCCCAAGGGTAGTCTTTCTCCCATGGGGCCATGCTAATTTGGCTTGGGGAGATTGGCCCACGATGCTTACATTGCTTGCTCCAAGATGGAGTGATCTATGTTTTATAGAGCAATTTAAATTGTTTATCGATTAGGGGTTTTCACCCAAGAACGGGGTAAACAATTCTAGTATAATGTTAAGTTGTGATCTAGTCTCTCTTGTAGGCCACACATGTAAAGAAGGACGAGTTTGACCAGGTTGCTTTGACTGAATATTTATTAAGCTTTGACCACTGTTGATCGGGGTTGTTTGATTGAGTTTGACCATGACTCTTTAACTAAGTTTGACCATAGTCCATACAAATCCACATGTACGAGTTGACCACAAACTTTCAGCTGAGGGACGAATTTGACCACATGCTAAAAGTTTTACCAAAGATGACTTCTGATTTTTTGACTGGTTTGACCAATGTTGATCAACAACTGTTTGACCAGGTTTGACTTGTATTTGACTTGTATTATTGGCACATTTTTAGACAAATTTTTGATTTGTAAACCTTGCTGAAAAGCCAATTTCTCCTCAATAAAAAATTGTTGGGTTTTCTCCTAAGTTTGGGTTTCCCTAGGTAAAATTTTAGTGTTTACTGTGCATGTCTGTCTTTGTATGATCTTTATTGTTTTTGATGCATTTATAGTTGAGATTTTCTGTGTGTAATTATTCAATGATATCAACGACATTAGAAATACTGGTTGAAAATCATTAGAAAATAATTATCAGAGGAGAAAATTGTATTCTAATGCACTTGCCATAAAACTTCAATAGATACTAGCCATCGCTGCCTCAGAAAGATAATCTTCCAGCCAAAATTTGGTCATGTAGCACGAAAGATAGGAGGGTTGGCTAGGATGGAATCTTTCACCACCGAAACCAATCAAAGAAAAGAGGTCTTAAAACCCTCCAAGAGCCTCAACCCAAATTCAAGACAAATAACAATCCACAACGATCATAGTGAATCTTCTCCCTTTTTTCTATAGATTCTCTTTGGGACTTTCCCCTCCTAAATTTAATTTGAGTGACTTGCAAGTTTCCCTCCATTTGCCCCAATTTAATATTTATAATCACATGTTACCTAAGTAACATAAATAATTATTCCCCCTTTTTAACCGACTACAACCTAGGGGGTTAAATAGGCTACTATGTCCTTCCCTGGGCAATAAATTTGAGGACATTACAGTCCCCCCTTCCTGACATTGCTTGTCCTCAAGCAATTGCAAATTTGGGTGTTGCAAGTTTTGTTCTCCTTCCCACGTGGCATGCTCCTTAAGCAGATCCTTGCACTTGATAAGATATTTTGAGATCATCCTGCCCTTCAATATCCTCTCTCAGATAGCCATGATAGCTTCCAAAATCAATACTAACTACCCTTCCTCGTCCAAAGGGGGTAACTTAGCTGAAGTAGTAACTTGTTGACCTATTGCCTTCTTGAGGCATGATACGTGGAAGACATTGTGGATTTTTCTCCTCTCTGACAACTCTAGCTCATTAGTTACTTCACCAATTCATTTGATTGTTTTGTAAGGCCCATATAATCTTGGTTTTAGTTTCTCCGCACCACTTTTCTTGAGTGAAGACTGTCTATATGGCTGCAATCTTAGGAAAACAAAATCTCCTACCTCAACGTTGCACTTTATTCTATGCCTGTTCGCATACATCTTCTGTTGGATTTGGGAAACCTGTAGATTCTCTTTAAGGACCTTAAGGATGTCCTGGCTTTCTTGTATCCAATCTTTGGCTTTTGTAGCCTTGTTATCGCCAAATGATAAATCATCAAATAATCGAGCATTGTACCCATACACTACCCTAAATGGGGTCATCCTAATGGATAGATGACATGTGGTGTTGTAGCATTGCTCCCCGAGATGTAACCATTTGATCCATGCCCGTTGTTGTCTTGACACATAGTTACACAAACACCTCTCAATCCATTTATTCACAATCTCTATTTGGCCATCTGTTTGAGGGTGATAATTAGTACTAAGGGTGAATTTCATACCCACAAATTTTAATAGTTCCTGCCAAAATGCATTGATAAACCTGCTATCCTGATCACTAACTATATTTTTAGGTAACCCATGCATTCTAAACACCTCCTTGAAGAACAATTCCACCATTTGTGCTTCCTTATAGTTTGCCTAAATTACAAAGAAATGTGCAAACTTGGTCAATCTGTCAACTATCACATAGATGCAATCCTTGGCCTGCACCTTGGGTAGACCTATGATAAAGTCCATTGATATGCTCTCCCATTTTTGCTCTGTAATTGGTAAGGGATGTAACAATCCTATAGGAGGAGTATGCTTGGCCTTGTTTTGCTGCCAAGTCATGCTCTCACTTACGTGCCTCAATACATCATGCTTGTGGCCTTTCCATGACAACCTTTCTTTAATCTGTTTGTAAGTTTTGAAGAACCACTAGTGCCCTGCTAGTGGTGTGTCATGAGTGGTCTTCAATATCTTCTCTTTGAGTTTGGATTTAGGAACCAAATATAACCCGCCTTTATAGAAAATTACCCAATTTACTATTCCGTACCTGTCATCCTGGATGAGATCATCCATTAATTTTGCATGCAAACTTGTTTCTGGAGTATTCCACCAAGAGGCGGGCTTTCCAATCTCTTGTGATCTCCATGAGTGAACATGCGACTGGTTTCTCGGAGAGTGCATCAACCACAACATTCTTCTTGCCCTTCACATACTCAATATCAAAATCATAGGCTTGAATCTTACTTACCCATTTATGTTGTCTTTCATTCAGGTCCTTTTGTTCCAGGAAGTGTTGTAAGTTGTTGTAATTTGTTTTGACCACAAACTTGCCCCTTGCCAAGTATTTTCTGAACTTCGTCAAAGCATGCATGATGGCGAGCATCTCTTTGTTGTAGATGGAATAGAGCTTCTCTGGATCTTTGAGTTTTTGGATTTTGAAGGCTGTTGGGTGTTTATTCTGCATCAACAAAACTCCTATCCCTTCTCTCGAAGCATCACATTCCAATACGAAGGCTTGGTTGAAGTCAGGAAGTGCCAACATTGAGCACGACCTCATCACCTCTTTCAGCTTGTTAAATGCCCTTTTTGACTCCTCTGTCCATCTGAACACCCCTTTCTTCATCAAGTCTGTCAATGGTGCGCCTAACTGAGAGAATCCCTTAACGAACAATCTATAATGGCTGCAAATCCCAAAGAATCCGTGCAACTTTGTAAGGTTCTTGGGTTTGGGCCAATCCAGTATGGCCTGTATCTTCTCCTCATGTACCGGTACCCGCTATGCGTTGATCTCGTGGCCCAAGCAAAGGATCTTGGTCATCCCGAACTCACACTTTGATGCCTTGGCATAAAACTACTCCTTCATAGTACTCAAAATCTCATCCAGATGTCCCAAGTGCTCTTCCCATGTTTTGTTGTATATGAGGAGGTCATCAAAGAATACCAATATGATCTTCCTCAATTGTTTGTTTAAGATGTGGTTCATGCATGACTAAAATGTGACTAGTGCATTGGTCAACCCAAATTGCATGACCAAGAATTCAAAATGCCCATGGTGGCACCTGAAGGCTGTCTTATACACATCTTGCTCTTGGACTTGGAACTGATGATAACTTGGTCGGAGATCAATCTTCGAGAAATACACAACTCCATGCCACTCATCCAAAAACTCATCAATCCTGGGGACGGGTTACCTGTTTTTGATGGTCTCCTCGTTCAGGGCTCAGTAGTCAATGCACATCCTCTAGGTACCATCCTTTTTCTTCACCAAAACCACTAATGAGGTGAATGGACTCGAACCAGGTCTTATGTGGCCCATGGCTAGCAGTGCCTTGATAGCCTTTTCTATCTCATCCTTGAATTTCTTCGGATGCTTGTAAGGTGTGGTGATCACTGGCTTAGCTCCCTCCTCTAGCTCTATGGTGTATTCAAACTTCAAAACCCTTGTTAGGAGGTCCCCCTGGGGGAATCTCTCCAAAAATCTGGTCATGCTTATTCAACAATAACTTAATATTTGCCTAATATTGTTGGTTGCTATCAGACGACTTTTGACTTGTAATTTTGACATTCTACTACGCAAGTTATATCTCCATGCCTGAATATAGCCTCAACTCTCTTCGATGATACAGTGCGAGGAGTGCTATTGGACATACCCCTCAACACTACCTTATTGCCATTTGAGGCCCCAAATTCCATCTCCATTATTTGGTAGTCCATTGAGAACTTCCACAACGAGTATAACAATTGTACTCCCAATACAACATTGGTGTCTGCGAGATCCACTACATAGAAGTCATTGGTAAATCTGTAATTGCTCAGTGTCACATTCAAGCATGGAATCCTCTGTGTGCATTCATGTTGTCTCCATCAGCCACCACAATGTTAACGCCCTCAAACTCTTTTGTGGGGATACCTCTCTTTGCCACCAAGGCAACATTGATGAAGTTGTGAGTTTCTCTACCATCAACCAAAGTTGTGACTCATTGTCCCTGTACGACCCCCCTGATCTTGAATGTGTAGTATCTAGGGACTAAGTGGAAATAGTACCACCCTTAAGTCCCGTCCAAGGTCTCTCATCCTCTTTAGCTTCCTCATGGGACTGCTCTCCCTCCAAACTGCTAGGCTCACTACTTGGTGCTGGCATTATATCTTCTTCATTGCCACTGTCTGAGATCACCTCAATATAGTGGACCTTTCCCTTGCCCAAGCATCTGTGACTTGGTTCACATGGTGCCTTGCAACTGAAGCAAAGTTTCTTCCTTCTAAACTCGCTCCAAGTCTTGTCATCCAACTTGCCCTTCCTAGCCCACTCTCTCTGAAATGGCTTCTTATCTCTGTTCTTCTGTGTGATGAGTGGTTTGGATGAAAATTTAGCTTTAGGTTCTGCATCTTCCATGTCCTGTGTCCTAGTGATGGCATCTTGTAAGGTGGTGGGTTTGAAGGCCTTGACCTAACCACGAAGTGGTTCCACTAAACCTTTTGTGAAGAGCAATGTTGCAAACATCGGTTGGGATAAAATCAACAAGGGTCTGAAAAAACAAAAAAATGTAAAAATTGAAAAAATATCGGTAAAAATCAACATACATTAGCAAAATAAGATACCACTAAAATATTGGTAAAAATCGACAAACATTGGCTAGACCAAAAAATCGCATTTTCGTGATTTTTTTGTAATAAATCGGGATGTTTACAACATTGGTGAAGTGCATGATCAACCTCTGTTCAAATATGTATGTCACCATAACAACTACTCGTTGAAATTCTGAAATATAGGCATCTGGTGTTCTGTTTTGCTTGAGCTGTGCTAGCTCCCTGAAGTGTAACTTAGGATCCTTCCTTTCAAATTGGTCTGTCAATTTTTGTGTGAAGTCCACATAAGAAGTAATGTTGGAATGCCCTAGGGTGACCAATCCATGGTACCATCATTCATGAGCTTCTCCTTCCAAATGCAAGGTAGTGAATTTGATGGCCTTTGCTTCCAACATTGGGTTAAGTTGGAAGTAAGTGTCTAACTTTTGTACCTAAGACCTTGTCGAGTATTTGGATGAACCATCGAAGGAGGAGATGGACATTTTCCCCACCTTGCGCAGTAGATCATAGTTCTGTTGCATGCCACTATTATGATCCCTAGGTCTATTTCTGTACTTAATGTTACTGAACTCCGTAAAGGTCATGGCCGCTCGAACATCCTCTCCTAGTGAGGCATACTCCCAGAAATATTTCGAAAAATCTCTATTCCGTTATATAGGTCCTTGGTCTACTGCTCCTTGACCATCTAGAAATTGGGGTAGTAGAGGTCTAAGGGTCCTCCTATTGGTTGCCCCTGTGTTAGTTTGTGCAAAGATGTTAAAGGGACTGAGATTATGGTTGTTGCTTCCTTTTGTCAGACTCTGACTGCCTTCATTCGATCGATTAGCACCATTGTTACCCTCATTACTCTGATTTGCCAAAACCTAGGTAAGATGTTGGGCCATACGCTGCTACCGTTGTGCCATCTGCAGCTGCCCTTGTGTTGAAAAGGGTAACTAGGTTCGGTCTTCATAATTATCATTGTACTTGTATCATTATAAAAGAAGAAAAAGAAGAAAAAATATTTATTATTATTATTATTTCATTAGTTAAGCATGTTCTTCATGCTTCTAGGATTTATTGAGTTAAAGAGTCAAAGTCTTATTTGGACTTCTTGTAAAGAAAAAGGAAAAAGATTTTTTAAAATGTAATTTGGGTCAATTCACTTGAAGAGGCCAAGTTGACCCTCCTAGATGATAAGTCGACTCACTCAAAAGATGTGTCTTTTTGCATATGAGAACAACTATACATTGGCATACGCCCTGCATCAAATGACAAACAATTCGATGCTTTTCTATGACAAGTTCTGAGGTGGAGATATACGAAAATTAGAGGCTACTTTATGGTGAAGACATGCACGTTTCCCTGGGCTATTGATTTGATGAAATGCGAGGTCTTTGTGGCAACATATATGAGGAAAATTCGAGTTTCCATGTGGTAGAATGTCTGAGAAATGCAAAGTTTTTGTGGAAGATACTTTGAGACTATGTGAGTTCTCTATGGAAAATGATCTGAGGATTTGAAGAGCTTGACCGTGCTTCTTGGAGGTTGGATTCTTGGATCTTGGATTTCTCACTTTGATCTGATTCTATAAGAAGAGGAGATTTTTATTTTTACTTTTAACTGAAACGATTAAGATTTTTTATTTGATAGAGAATACAGGTTGGGCTGGGGCCAAATCAACCATCAATACAAGACTACTGACAAGCTTCCTATTACATGATGAGCAGCCATTCATATGATGCAAGTTTGTGAAGGATTTCCGTCGTTTATGCTGAGATCACCATGTGAGAGAAGGCAACCTTTGTTTGCATAACTGTCTGCTTCTTTGTTTGAGTCTCTGAGAATGTGGAAGCATTGAAAAGAAGAGAAGTCCAGTAAGATGAACTTCAGCCTATGGAGGATCTTATTTAGGACAACATCATTGAACTGGTCTTTCAAATGTAACTTTTTTTATCAAAATTTCAGTCTCTCCAAAGGCTTGCAGTTCTCTGATGCCTTTCTCTTGGGTGATTTGACATGCTTTTAATAGTCCAATGATTTCTACTTGGTTGTTTGTTCGCTGCCCTAGGCCCCAGCTGAAAGTGTCTCTTCTTGTGCCATTCGGTGAGTAAAGGATGCCTCTTGCACCCGCTGTCCCGGGGTTTCCTTTGGAGGCTCCATCAAAGAAAATCGTTGCTTTACCCTGCTTCCTCCACCAACTTTGAAATATTTCATCCGTGTCCCTCAACCTCCACCTAGGTTTGGATGGGGGTTTGACTGCGCTTTGAATTCTGTCCCGGAAGACGAAGGTCCCAAACCATTTCTGTTCCTCAGGGAGTAGAGAGGTGTCGGGTTTGAGGGTTTGATTGCTCATTGTTTCAAAGAGAAGGGCTTTGGCTTTGGCTTTGGCATCTACAGTAGAGGGGGGCCATGAAGAGTTGTTGAAGACCTGATCATTCCTGGCCAGCCATATTTTCCAACAGACATACTTGGGGATGGTGTGCCAAACCCGAGACCAAAGGACCTTGCTGGAGAGGGCCTGAGGGTAACACTCCATCCATGAGGAAAAGAGATCCACCACTGAGATTTGGGAAGGAGCAGTGGCATTGAGACCTTGAAGGGTAAGGGTCTAGACTTCCTTGGCAAAAGGACAATCCACAAAGAGGTGGTCCGAGGTTTCAAGAGAATTTTTGCAGAGGGCACATCTATGAGGGCCTACAATACTTCTTTTCAAGAGATTTGCACCTGTTAAGATCTTTTTGTGCATTAGCGTCCAGAATAAGAATTTTATTTTGGGGAGGCCCATGGGATACCATACCTGGAGCCAGAAACTGGTTGGAAGAAGCCTTTCACGCTGAGGTTGTAGAAGAACAAAACCCCTAGCAGCAAAATAGGTGCCAGAGGAGCCCCAACCCCAAGAATCAGCTGCAAGCTTATGAACCAGGGCAACGTCCCTTAACTCAGTTTTAAGAATTTCTAATTTCTGTAACAAGTGCTCTGGGATATTGGGGAAGCCCCAAGAAATCCAGCTTCCTGTCTCATCCCACTCTGAAATTTCATCAATTGTTTGGTTTCCTCCTATCATCCATTCCCGAATCTCAGTGAGGGCAGCAGAATTAACAAGAGGCAGATGGCCCATTATGTTGTCTGTCCACAATTTAACTTTCTTCCCATTGCCAGGGATTCGATAAAGGTGAGTATCGAAGAAATCGATGCCTTTCCTGCATAAATTCCAAATTAGCGTACCTTTCTTTTTGCTGTCCACCTGTAGATGCCTAAGGTATGCGCCTTTTATATATTTTTTCCTGAGTATGCGGCTGACAGGATGATTGGGTTTAGCGTGGAGCTTCCAGAGAATTTTACATACGAGGGAGATATTGGCATGAGTAGGGTCCCAGATTTGGAGTCCTCTGTCACGAGTTGAGCATTTCGCTGTTTCCCATTTGACTAAATGAAACTTTCGTTGATTCCCTTTTCCCCCATGCTAGAGAAAATCGCGCAGCAACTTGGAGATCTGCTCATAAATGGATTTAGGCGCCATCAAGAAAGAAGCCTGGTAAATTGGGAGAGCAAAGAGCACAGATTTTATCAGTGTGAGCTTCCCTCCGTGCGTGAGCCATTGGCCTCCCCAGGATTCAATTTTTGATTTGATTTTGTTGATCACTCTGCCCCACAGAGAACCTCTGTTGATTCCAAGAGTTATTGGCAGTCCTAGATAATTAATTTTATCCCATCTAACATATCCTGTGAATCCCAGGATGCGTGCCACTCTTTGAATATCGTGCTCATCAACATTCCAACTGTAGACTGTGCTTTTACTGTCATTTATAAGTGCTCCAGAAACACTGCAGTAGCCTTGGAGGGTGGCTTTGAGGGAGGTGGCAATTCTGTTGGAGACTCCGCCCAGCAACAAGGAATCATCTGCAAAGAGGTCGTGGTTGATTGGCTCTATAGCCCATTCATAATTCTAAGACCAGGAGCAGTCCCTGTTGCCTTATCCATCTCCAGCTTCCTACTGAGCTTATCTGCCATGAGGATGTACAGGAAAGGGGAGAGAGGGCAACCTTGCCTCAATCCCCTCATGGCTTGAAAGTAGCTGGTTGGTCTCCCATTAACAAGCGGAGGTATCTAAGGCTTGTCAGTGCAGGCTTTGATCAAATTGACAAATTCTTGGGAAAACCGATAGGAGAGGAGGACCCTATAGAGAAAGGACAAATTGACCCTGTCAAAGGCGTTAGCCATATCCAGCTTGACCAACATACCTTTCTCCTTCCTTTGATTGCTAGAGTGCATAGTTTCCTGCACCTGAATGACATTATCTAATATATGTCTGCCTTTTACAAACCCCCCTTGCGAGATGGAGATGAGGCTTCCGAGGAGCGGTTTGATTCTATTGGCAAGGAGTTTAGCAATGATTTTATAAGAGGCATTACAGAGGTAGATGGGTCTGAATCTTCCAAAGGTGCCAGGATTTGGTTCTTTTGGTATTAGTGCAAGGAAGGTAGAATTGGTGTTGCTCCCCACCTTTGCTTTTTGCAGAAATCCTTTAACCATTCTTACCAGGTCGACTTTGATGATGTCCCAGCAGATCCTGTAGAAGTGGATTGAGAACCCATCGGGTCCAGGGGCTTTATCAGGTTCCATGGACCATATAACATTGCTGATTTCTTCCTCAGAAATTTGTTTTGTGAGCGCTATGTTGTCATCTTTGTTTACCAATGAGGGTATGTTGCTGAGAAATTCTGAGATGTCCTCTTCGCTGCCTTCATTTCCTTTGCTGTATAGGTTTTGGAAATGAGAGACTGCAGCAGCTTTAATTTGATCATTGCCTTTGCAGATCACCCCTTCAAAGGTAGTGATTTCCGAGATGTGGTTGCGAGAGAGGCGGGCTCTGAATTGACGATGGAAATAGGAGGTGTTTTTATCTCCAGATTTCAACCATAGACTGCATGACTTGATTCTCCAATAGCCCTCTTCAATGCGGAAGGAGCGATAAGAGTTGCATTGGGCAGTTTGTTCTTTTGCTAGTTCTGTAGAGGTGATGTCTTTGGTGTCCAATTCCACTTGTAGATCTTCCAACAATTGCACTTCTTCCTTTCTCTGATTGTTAGGAGTGATGGAAGGCTTTTTGCTCCACTCCTTAAGTGCTTTCTTTGTGGCCTTTAACCTCTGTTCCCACACATAACTAGGGGAGCCAGAGATAGAGGTGGACCAAGCTAATCGGATTGTGTCAAGGAATCCATCTTTACTACTCCATAGAAGACTGAACCTAAAAGGAATTGGGCCCAAGTTTTCTTCCTCTTCCAGCAGAAGAAGAATGTGCTTATGATCCGAGGTAAGCTTGGGAAGATTTTTTGAGGAGATGAGCCTCCTTTCCAACAACATCGAACTCTGGACAAAAAATCTGTCTAATCTGGCTGAAATGTGCTCTTCCCCGGTTCTATTATTGGACCAAGTGTATAATCCTTTCTTTGGTTTGAAATCCATGAGGTCCCATTGGAGGACTAGGTCTTTAACCACATGAAGCATTTGATCCTTGCTGCTACTTCCTCCTCTTTTTTCTTTTATATTCAATACTATATTAAGGTCTTCGGCAATGATGATATTATTTGGAGAGTGAAGTTCTAAAAAAGCATTTAGAGTTTGCCAACATTCTTTCTTCTCTGCATACATTACCGGAACATAAAGATTGAAAAGAGAGAGATAACTTGCTCTATGCCTTAGCTCGGTAAAAATCCAATGCTGAGTCTCGAAGGAGTCAACAAGTTGAAATTGGTCCTCCTTCCACAAGGTGGCAATTCCTTTTGAGGAGACCCTTGAACTTACTGCTTTACCTGCATTCTTCTGCCATTTCTTCTTGCTGATCTCTAGAAGGGTTTCCCCTTCAATTTTAGTCCCTTGGAGCATGAGGATATCTGTAGGTTCCATTTTCAGAAGATCCTTGACATCTTTGGCTTTTGAAGGGTTCCCCAAGTCTCTGCAGTTCCAAGAGACTAGACGCATTACTAACTATTGGAGGTTTTTGGAGCTCCTCCCTTTGGAGGCCTTGTTCTGGTGCTCCTTCCAATATACATCTCGATTGTGGGCTGGCTTCCTTGTGTTTTTTGTCTTTCTGCTTCTTCCTCCCTTGCTTCTTTATTGGACTTTTTTCCGTCTCATTTTGTAGGCCTTTTGAAGGTCTCATCCTCCGAGGAACTGGGAGAGTCCGCTGTCTTCTTTCTGGCTGTCTGCATATGAGGGAGAGGAGGAGATTTCAGTGGTTACTTTAGGATGACCTTCTTCTTCATTGTCTTTTTCAATGGATGGAAGCTTGGGCTGTTCGTTGCTATCCTTAGTTGTTTCTGGAGGGTCTGCTGCGTTATTAACCTCTTCATTTAGCTTTCCTGCCATTAGTGAGGGGATGGAGCTCCTATCCCCATGATCTTGCCCAACTGGTGGGGATTTCTGTAATAAACCCTTTCAGGGATATCTCTCAAACACAGTCAACTCTAAACCAGAGATGGACTGGAGGGGCGTTTACCAGATATTTCACCTCTGAAAAGAGGATGAGATCTGGAGGCTACCTGGCCCTCACTAGACTCCGTCTATAGAGTATGGGAAAAACACAACAGATGGTATAACAATGGAATGTCTCAAAGCAGTGATGCGGATCATACAACAGTACATGAAATGTTAGAAACAATATAAGCAACAGATACACATAAAATAGAGAGAATACTGAGCCATTTTATTATACTGAGAAATAACAATGAGTACGAGAGGTGATCAGAGTGATGGCACCTCGACTTGCACCAGGCAAGTGTAGGAATACTCTCAGAATATCAATGGAATGGCTACTCTCTAATCTGCGTCCAAGCTGCTAGAAAACTGCTGTGTAGCTGCTACTGCTGGAACCAAATGAGTAGTTGGGGCTGCTCCCCTACTCGGAATGAGCTGAAACTCTGGAATCTGCCTCTACTCACAATACCCAGAAAAGCCCAGAGAGCGTTTCTGGAATGGCCGACCCCCGAAAATACCCCCCTTGGGGATCTACGTTATCCTCCAAGGCTCTGCGCTGAGATTGAATGGAATACTCCAAAATATGACCTCCTGCTCAACCAAAAGTCTCCAATAGGCAGGGGCTGGCCCCTTGCTCAATCTCCTGACCAAAATCCTTCGGAAGAATGCCACTCCGGAGCTCCCTCAATATGGACTGCGTCCTCCCCCTCAAGACTGCGTAGTATATGGATGCACTGCTCCTCCACGAATGCCAAACTCCAATCCTCCCGCAAAATACTGATGGGACAACCTCACTCGAGCAAGCACTCGAAGTTTCCCGGGGCTGAGGGTGAGATCTTCTAACGGAGACACTCAATGCACTAAACAGTGCTGCAGACAAGCTAAACAGCCAGCGTGCTCAAAGTCGTAGTGACCAGCTCAATATGCATAAACTCGAATGAGGAAATGAGGAGGCTCTCCTCCTTTTTATAGCAATGGGCCTCTCTCAACCCTAGGCCCCACCATCTCCAACATAGCCTCCATTTGGCCCACGTTGCCAACTAAACTGCGCTGTCATGGCCCACGTGGTCTAAGTGGGTCCCCCTCTACGTGGTCTCTTGGCCCCCCTTGGCCCACTTAAGTCACAACGTTGAGTCTACTAGGGAGTGCACTTTATTTTAGTGAGTTATGTCCCCGTCTCACTCACTTTATTTATATTTCTAACTATAGAAGGCAAAATTTATCAAAGTTAATATTTCCAATTAGCTATTGCTAATTGGGAATATTACAGTCTCCCCCGGCAAAATGTTGCTTGACCCCAAGCAACTGTAGTGATGGATGCTGCAAGATCTTCTCACTCTCCCAAGTGGCATCCACATCCTGAAAATTCTTCCACCTCACCAAGAACACGCGGACTGTCCTGCTCCGCAGCTGCCTGTCTCTGACATCAATGATGGCCTTCGGCTGTAGCACCAAATGCCCCTCATCATCTGTAGGCGGAAGCTCCTCCGTCATTGTCACCTTCTGTCCCAAAGCCTTCTTCAGGCATGATACATGAAAAGTGTTATGAATCTTGCTGCCTTGGGGCAGCTCCAACTCATAGGCAACCTGTCCAACCCTGCGTATCACCCTGTATGGTCCATAAAAGCGGGGCTTGAGCTTTTCAACCCCCTTCTGCTTCAGAGTCGACTGTCGGTATGGCTGCAAGCGTAGGTAGACCAATTCCCCTACCTCAAACTGTGTCTCCACCCGACCCTTGTCCGCATACAACTTCTGCTGATTCTGTGCTGTAGCCAGGTTATCCTTGAGAGCTCGGAGGATGTCCGGACTCTCTTGGATCCAAAGCTTGGCTCTCGGAGCCTTGCTGCAACCAAACATCACATCAACGAAAGATAAAGCATGATAACCATATAATGCATAAAATGGAGACATACCGATAGACATGTGATGTGTGGTGTTGTAGCAGTACTCTCCTAGGTGCAACCACTTCAGCCACGCTCTCTGCTGCCCATTGACATAGTTACGCAAGTATCCCTCTAGCCACTTGTTAACTATCTCCGTCTGCCCATCTGTCTGTGGGTGGTAGCTGGTACTCGGTGTCAACTCTGTCCCCACCAACCGAAAAGGCTCCTGCCAAAATCCGTCCATGAAGCGACTGTCCCTGTCACTGACAATGGTCTTGGGAAGACCATGTAACTTGAAGATATCCTGGAAGAACAACTCTGCCACCTGTGCTGCTGTATAGTGTGCGGATATGGCGAAAAAGTGTGCATATTTTGTCAGTCGATCAACGACGACAAATATATAGTCCTTGCCCTGCACCGCGGGCAACCCTGTGATGAAATCCATCGAAATACTCTCCCATTTCCCCTCTAGAATGGGAAGAGGCTAGATGTTTCATCTCCCCCTTGTTGCGCTGGCAAACTTCGCATTCCCTGACATGCTGGAGTACGTCCTCTTTGAGGCCCTTCCATGAGAACCTCTCTCTGATGGCCCTGTAGGTTTTGGTAAACCCTTGGTGACTAGCCAATGGTGAATCATGAGAAGCCTATAGTATCTTCTTCTTGAGCTGAGAGCCCTCAGTCAAGAAGATCCTGTCCCTGTAGTAGATGATCTCATCCATCACCCTGTATCGATCATCCGTCACCTGTCCATCCAAAACCTCACAAGCAAACCTGTCCTTGGAGTACTCCACCAAAAGTCGAGCCCTCCAATCTGCGTCCAGACTCATCAAGGACAACGCAGCTGGTCTCCGTGAAAGTGCATCAGCCACCACATTGTTCTTCCCTTTGACATACTCTATGTCAAAGTCGTAGGCCTGGATCTTGCTGACCCACTTCTGTTGCCTCTCCTGTAGCTGCTTCTGCTCTAAAAAGAACCTGAGGCTATTGTGGTCAGTGCTCACCCTGAACCTGTTACCCACCAGGTACTGCCGGAATTTGGCTAAGGCATGCATGATGGCCAACATCTCCTTGTCATATATGGCATATAACCGCTCATGTGGAAGGAGCTTCCGGTTCTCAAAAGCTATCGAGTGACCTCCCTGCATCAATACTGCACCGATCCCCTCTCTCGATGCATCACACTCTAGGACAAACGACTGCGTGAAATCCGACAATGCAAGTACTGGGCAGCTGCTCATCACCTCCTTGAGCCTGTCAAAGGCCCGCTGCGCTGTATCTGACCAACTGAATGCCCCCTTCTTCATCAAATCTATAAGGGGTGCAACAAGCTGAGAGAAACTCTTGACGAACTTCCTATAATAAGTGCAGATACCAACAAATGCCCGAAGTTCCGTCACGTTTCTCGGCTCTGGCCAATCTCTGATGGCCCTAATGTTCTCCTTGTGGACCCTCACTCCATCCACTCCTATGATGTGCCCCAAATATAGCATCTCTGTCAACCCAAACTCGCACTTGGAGAGCTTAGCATAGAACTGCTGCTCCTCCAAGATATGAAGCACTGCCTCTATGTGCTGGAGATGTTCCTCCCAAGTACTGCTATATATCAGTATATCATCAAAAAAGACCAACACAAACTTCCTCAGGTGACTGCGGAAGATATGGTTCATGCATGACTGGAAGGTGGCTGGTGCATTGGTTAGCCCAAAAGGCATAACCAAGAACTCAAAGTGGCCATAATGGCACCTGAAAGCGGTCTTGGGAATGTCCTCTTCCCTCACGCGAATCTGGTGGTACCCGGATCTCAAATCGATCTTCGAGAAGAACTGTGCCCCTCTCAACTCATCCATCAGCTCATCAATCCGCGGTATAGGGTACCTGTTCTTCATGGTCTTTTTATTCAGAGCCCTATAATCAATGCACATTCTCAATGTGCCGTCCTTCTTCTTCACCAACACCACTGAAGAAGCAAAAGGACTGGTGCTAGGTCGTATGTGTCCAAGGGCCAGCAACTCCTGGATGGCCCGCTCAATCTCGTCCCGATAGGCCTTGGGGTGCCTATAGGGTGTGGTGATAATGACCTGAATGCCCTGCTCTAACTCAATAGTATGCTCAAATCCCCGATCTGGTGGCTGTCCTGGCGTTATCTCCCCAAACACCACGACATACCTGTCAAGGATGGACTATATCTCAGGATGAACTAACTGCCTGGTAGTCCCTGACTCTGATGCACACAGCTCTACTGCCCACTCTATGTCTCCCTTCCGGAAGTCTGCCTCCATCCGGTGAGCTGAAACCGTCTGGGGTGGGTAAGTGTGCATCCCACGTATCTTCTCATGCTTCCCAGTCTTCTTATCATTCCACTCCATCTCCAAGGCCTCCCAATCTGTGGTGACCTTCCCTAGAGTAATCAGCCACTGTACACCCAATACCACATTGGTATCCGGTATGTTAACCACAAAAAAGTGGTCAGTCACTGTGTAGGTGCCCATCGTTACAACGAGCTCTGGAACATATCTGGCACACTGCATCGTTTGATCTCCTGGGACCAATACTGAAAATCCATCGACGCTCTTTGTCGGTATGCCTCTCCACTCAACCATCTGTGCATCGATGAAGTTGTGGGTTGCCCCACTGTCTACCAGGATTGAAACTCGCTGCCCACGCACTGTCCCTCGGACACGCAGCATCAAATACTTGGGTACTCCCCGCATTGCTGCAAGGGTCCCCCCTGTGGGTGCAAAAGCTGCACCTCCTGCTCCTGGAGGTGGAGGCGGCAAATGGTCCTGCGCTGCCTGACTGTCTCCTGCCTCCCCATCATCATACTCATCCTCTTCCCCGCTGCTCTCGGAGAAGACCTCGATAAAATGTGCTTTGCCAGCAGCACATTTGTGTCCCGGTGCCCACGGCTCCTGACAGGTAAAACACAACCTCTTCTTCTTCAACTCCCTCCTGGCATCATCATCTAACTGCCCCCTACCCGGATTCCCCTTAGGAGGCGGAATCCTCACATCCTTCACCTTTGGCTGGAAAGCTTGTCTCTGGGGGTAAGGTGTCCTGGTCTGGGGTAAAACATCCTGCAAATCTCGGTTTCTGCCAACTGCGTCTTGGAGTGTGGCTGGTCTGGCGGATCTGACCAAACCTCGAAGCGGCTCTGCTAACCCCTCAATGAACATGTATATCATCTGTGCAGCGGATAAATTGGGTACCATCACTGAAAGTCTCAGGAAATCTGCAATATATGTCTTCGGGCTCCCGGTCTGTTTGAGCCTTGTCAGCTCCACAAAGTGCTCCTTCGGATCCCTCCGGTCAAACCTCTCTATCAATCTCCTGGTGAACTCGGCATATGTGGTCACTGTCGAATGTCCAAGTGCAACCATCCCATGGAACCACCAATCCTGGGCCTCACCATCCAAATGCAGCGTCGCCACCTTGATGGCCTCTGTCTCTGCCATCTGGTTGAGGTGGAAGTATATGCCCAGCTTCTCCACCCAAGACTTTGCCGAATTGTTTGATGAACCATCAAACGTGGGCAAATGGAACCTGCTCACTATACGCTGGGTATCTCCCTCGTGATAATGCTGATGCCCTCTGTGATGGTCACGGGGTTTGTTGTCCCGTTGGCGCTGAACAAAATATTTGAATGAAAGGGTATCCTTGAACTCCTGCCCATATGCCTGATACTCAGCTAAATAATCACCCATGTGGCCAGGCTCTGGCTCCTACTGTGCTCCTGCCCCAGTGTCTGCACCCAGAAAAGTGGGCATAGTGGAACGAGTGGGGGCATGTGTTGCCTGGTGCGGAGTGGCATCCCCTCTCCTGCAAATGGTGGGATGTGCTCGACCCCTCACCAACCTGGAAACCCCTTGGGGTTTCACGATGTCTAGCCTCCACAGCAGTGAATCTCTGACCCAGCATCTCGATTTGCCTCGCCAGATCCTGCACTGATTTGAGGAGTGCTTCCCCAAACTGTTTTGCATCACTATCATCTGCCATTGGCTCCTCCTGTTCTGCGTCTACTACTGGATCCTGTTCTGCGTCCACCACTAGTTCCTCTTGTTCCGTGTCCACCATTGGAACGCAGTCACCCTCTCCGTAGGTGATTTGCAACCTACGCTCTCTGTCACGGTACCTTCTACCTCTGTAGCAAATATACGGCTTCTCCCCCGGTGTCATAGACAACTAGCTCCACAAGCTGAGCCAGATCTATGAGCTCTGATACCACTGTAATATCCCCTTTCATGGATATCTCTCAAACACAGTCAACTCTAAACCAGAGATGGACTGGAGGGGCGTTTACCAGATATTTCACCTCTGAAAAGAGGATGAGATCTGGAGGCTACCTGGCCCTCACCAGACTCCGTCTATAGAGTATGGGCAAAATACAACAGATGGTATAACAACGGAATGTCTCAAAGCAGTGATGCAGATCATACAACAGTACATGAAATGCTAGAAACAATATAAGCAACAGATACACATAAAATAGAGAGAATATTGAGCCATTTTATTATACTGAGAAATAGCAATGAGTACAAGAGGTGATCAGAGTGATGGCACCTCGACTTGCAACAGGAAAGTGTAGGAATACTCTCAGAATATCGATGGAATGGCTACTCTCTGATCTGCGTCCAAGCTGTTGGAAAACTGTCGTGTAGCTGCTACTGCTGGAACCAAATGAGTAGTTGGGGCTGCTCCCCTACTCGGAATGAGCTGAAACTCTAGAATCCACCTCTACTCACAATACCCAGAAAAGCCCAGAGAGCGTTTCTGGAATGGCCGACCGTCGAAAATACCCCCCTTGGGGATCTACGCTATCCTCCAAGGCTCTGCGCTGAGATTGAATGGAATACTCCAAAATATGACCTCTTGCTCAACCAAAAGTCTCCAATAGGCAAGGGTTGGCCCCTTGCTCAATCTCCTGACCAAAATCCTTCGGAAGAATGCCACTAGAGCTCCCTCAATATGGACTGCGTCCTCCCCCTCAAGACTGCGCAGTCTATGGATGCACTGCTCCTCCATGAATGCCAAACTCCAATCCTCCCGCAAAATACTAATGGGACAACCTCACCCGAGCAAGCACTCGAAGTCTCCTGGGGCTAAGGGTGAGATCTCCGAATGGAGACACTCAATGCACTAAACAGTGCTGCAGACAAGCTAAACAGCCAGCATGCTCAAAGTCGTAGTGACCAACTCAATATGCATAAACTCGAGTGAGGAAATGAGGAGGCTCTCCTCCTTTTTATAGCAATGGGCCTCTCTCAACCCTAGGCCCCACCATCTCCAACGTAGCCTCCATTTGGCCCACTTTGCCAACTAAACTGCGCTGTCATGGCCCACGTGGTCTAAGTGGGTCCCCCTCTACGTGGTCTCTTGGCCCCCCTTGGCCCACTTAAGTCACAACGTTGAGTCTATTAGGGAGTGCACTTTATTTTAGTGAGTTATGTACCCCTCTGACTCACTTTATTTATATTTCTAATTATAGAAGGCAAAATTTATCAAAGTTAATATTTCCAATTAGCTATCGCTAATTGGGAATATGCCCCTTTTCCTCGAGGCTTTGATGGGGCTGTTTTCTGCACTGTGGTCCATTGTTCTACTTTCGATATTTCACTTTCTTCGGCGGCCTTTTTTTGGCAATGCCTTGCAAAATCGCCGTAGCCATGACAGTGCCAGCATTTAAACGGTAGCTGTTCATAGTCCAATTCCTGGATGTGGGTCCAATCTGTGACTGTTAGTTTTATGGCTTCTGGCAGCCCAACTTCCAGGTCCACCTCAACGCATATGTATGCACATGAGTACTGATCTTTTCTCATCGTTGATCGATGTATCTTCCAAGAGTGTTGCCGATGGTTTGCAGGGATTTTTGGTTCCAACAATGCAGAGGAAGGTGGGGAAGACGTACCCACACTGGGCCAGTAGAAGGCACATCTTGAGCAGGGTTGAAATCGGGCATCCATTTATTTAAGTATAGCCCTTGAGGCCCCATGAAGTATGGCCCATTTCTGAATATGAGGCCTTTGTCTTCTGCGTTCTTAAAAACAAACATGAAGAATCCTTTCCCTACGAAATGACTTTTGGTACCTTCTGAGACAAGGGGAGTCCAGTTCCTCTGCACCCAATCCTCCACGGCTTTGGGGGAAGGCTAGAGGTCGGTGAACTGACCAATGAGCTCTCTTTCAGCTAGGTTTAGAGCGGATCTGCATGTTTCTTCTACTGGCAACGCCACTGAAGGGATATTGTCAAGCTTTTTTACGAACTTCTGCTGTGTTGCAGTTTGTGGCCTCTTATTGCCTCCTGCAACTAGTTTTTTGAAGGCGATGACTTCCGGCGGGGGTGAAAGGGGGTCGGATCCCCCTCTTGCATCCATGGCAGCTGGGGCCGCAACCCAAATGCTCACGCAGTCAAGGCAGGTGCAGCGCGAGAGCTGTAGAGCGATATTTAATCGAAGATTCTTTCTGGACACTATAGATTTATAAGAAGAGGAGATTTTTTTTGGGTTTCCCCCTTGTGGGGCTTTTCCCCTGGCTTGGAGCCTATATCTTGTGTCTCTTGTTCTCTGTGATCTTCATATTTTTGCATTTTTGTGAATTGCTTGATGAACAAAAGAATACAAATATAATAATATTAAGCCAACAATAATTTCACAAGTAATTATCAAGTAAGAGAAATCGTGACTTTTACCTACCTATTAATTTCTCAACATGGTATCAGAGCTTAGGCTAATGGATGGTAGCTTGAAGATCACATTCTATTGGCATTCTGGAAGTCTCATCATCATTGTAGCAATCTTTATGTCTAAGATCCGAGGTCTGCAATTAAAAGACTTATAGTAGGGCTCATATTTCACAATGATTCACATTATTACATAGTGAATGTTCTATGATGACCTTACAATGGTTTGCATTATTTATGAATTCTCTATTATACAACATATTCTCCTCTAATCTCTGGAATGGATCGCATTACTTATTTAATGGATTGATATGCTTCATAATATACCTTTTTAAGGCATCGTGTGATTCTCTAAGGCATTTTGTGGCCGTATTACTTGCCGTATTACTTGTCCAAGGATCGAAATTGCCTCTGAGGCTCGAGATATATACTCTGAGGCATCGCTACACCTCTGTGTCTCAAATAACCTACACAGTAGCATTGCTATGATTTTGTGGCTCATATTTTCTTCTGAAATGGCACATAGACATAGTCTTATGGCTTATATTGTATTCAGGCTGGCTCACACATCTTTCTATGATTCATATACATGATGGTTCGCATGAATGATTGAGGCTCAATATATATATCTGTGGAGGCTAGTATCTAATTATCTATGGCTCGATTCTTATTATGACTCGCATCTAATAAATATGGTACACACTGTAACTTCCGTGGCTCGCATTTGGCACGTGTTAATATTTCTGTGGCTTATAGATGACCTCTATGACTCATCCTCTGTGGCCCACATCTCGGAGACTCGCTTTTGTTTATGGCTCGCACTCGGGCACTGGGCATCATGGTTCGCATACATATCATAATGATATTGCTTATACTCTGTGGCATACTTGTTTCATAACAATGAATTTGATTATACTCTGTGGCATATTTGTTTCATAATAGTGGCATCACATCCTATAGTGGTATCACATCTATAAAATGACATCACATCTATAACTGTGGAATTGCATTTATAAATATACTATGAGGCTCTCGATCTTATATACTATGAGGGGCTTGACATTACATAATGGCTCGGGTTTGATATATATAGTAGTGATGACTATACTCTCAATGGCAACTTGATGTTTGAAAGTAACCCTATCTCAATTTGAAAGAGAGGAGGCATGACAATGATCTATAATTGTGACAATGATCTTGACTTGATTATGACAGTGGGTAGGCATGACTATGATCTATATATAATAATGACCTTTGTGTAATATTCCTAATCGGTAAATTACAGTAATAACAGGCTAAAAAGACATTAAGCAAACAACGAAACAAAAACTGGAATCAATACACCATTGGAGCCATAAAATACTGCTGAGCCATTTTATTAATATCAATAAACTGTGTACAATAGAGGTGTTGGAATGAAGGCACCTGGGCTTGCTCAAGGCAAGCTGAAGATAGCCTCGGAGCAAGCTTGAAATCTCCCCTAGAAATGTAAACTGCATAGTTGTAGCTCTGTGCAGTCCTTGGCCAGAAGCTGTTGTTGCTCCTGAAGAGATGTTGCCTACATTGCTCAGAAAATTCTGGGCTTTTAACCCCGATCTCTACTCATGAAACCCACAATAACCCGCGAAGGATTTGTGGAATGGTTGACCCCGGAAATTGGCCCTCTTGTGCTTGGCTCTCTGCGCTGCTGGATAAACCTGTGCACCTGGAAATTCTGATGAAGACTGCTCCCAAAGTGTGTGCAATATCCTTGTTAGGAAGCTCTCAGCCTCCCCACCAATTCCCAACTCAAAATTCCCTGCACTTCTCAGCACTTGGATGATCTTCCTCTCAACACTGCACAGTTGGAGCTACTCTGTGCTGTCTCTGAAGATGATTACATTGTGGATGAGTTTCACAGCTCTCCACTGGATCACATAAGTAAAATCTCCTCCCTTGGGCAATCACTCAAAGTCCCCTGGAGTAGAGGTTGAGGTTCCCCCTCGAAAACACTTAGTTGCTGAACAAGAATGGCAGACTTGGCACTTGCTCATGCGTGCTATATCAAAAGACAAATTCAAAAGATGATAGATGAATCACAAAATGAGGCTGCTTCATTCCTTTTTGTCCAAGGCAGCCCAACGTCCCTTATGCCCCACCATGAGCTGTGCTGCCTCCTCTTGAGCCAATTGTTGTGCTGTCCCACGTGGGATGCGCAGTCCTCTCTCATTGGACCCACGCTCCACTAAGGCTGCAATTTTTCCTAAAGGATAGTGCTAATCTGCCTATAGTTTCTAATGTCATATTTGTGGGTCCCCAAGGCCACATTATTTCAGCCAAAACTATAGCATAATATAAGTTGAGAAAAATCTAATATTCTAATTAGTAGATAGCTAATTAGGAACATTACAGTCCTCCTCGCCAAGATGTTGCTTGTCCTCAAGCAACTGCAATGATGGGTGTTGGAGGATCTTCTCCCTTTTCCATGTGGCATCCTCACCTAGTAAGTTCCTCCATCGAATAAAAAATTCTTTGACCACTCGGTTCCTAAGTTGTCTTTCCCTAGTGTCCAAAATGGCCTCTGGCTGAAGCACCAGGTGACCCCCATCATCCATCGGGGGTAACTCAGTGGCTACTGTTGTTTTCTGTCCCAAGGCCTTCTTTAGGCATGATACATGGAAAATATTGTGCACCCGACTCCCCGGGGGTAGCTCCAACTCATATGCTACCTCCCCCACTCTCTGAGTGATTCGATATGGCCCATAGAAGCGAGGCTTAAGCTTCTCGTCCCCCTTCTGCTTCAGCGTGGACTGTTTGTATGATTGGAGGCAGAGGTACACTAAGTCCACAACCTCAAACTGTTTCTCCACGCAGCCCTGGTCTGCATAGATCTTCTGCTGGTTCTGTGCTATCCTCAAATTGTCCTTGAGAGCCCTTAATATGTCTTAGGCTTTAGCTCTCTTGGATCCAATCCTTGGCCCGTGAGGCCTTGCTCTCTCCAAACATGACATCAACGAATGTTAGAGCATCATAACCGTACAAGGCACGAAATGGAGACATACCTATCGACATGTGGAAGGTGGTGTTGTAGACCCATGTGTGGCCACCACAACCATGCTCTTTGTTGCCCCGTAACGTAGTTACGCAAGTGGCCCTCCAGCCATTTGTTAACTATCTTTGTTTGGCCATCCGTTTGGGGATGGTAGCTCTTACTAGGAGTGAGCTTCGTACCCACCAACCAGAATAGCATCGGATGTGCTCTAAGTCTCAAACTTTGTGAAGAGGCTTAGACATGTATTACAAATAACCCAAAAATCGTTTTGGGAAATTTCACCCAGAAACAATTTTATAAGAAAAATTAATTATTTTTAATGAGGACCCTAAGTCTAACTTAGGAAAATAAAATAATTAATCAGTATTAATGTAAACAGTGGGTGAATCTTCTAGATAAAGTAGATAAAGTCTAATATAATCTTAGCCATTGATTGGAGATCTAATCTCGGCCGTTGATTTGTCAATGAGAAGGCTATAAAGGAAGACTTGAGGGCCATTTGTAAATTACACCGAGAGGATCTAGAGGTCGAATTTTTCTGACGGAGCAGTGCTCGGACGAAAATCAGATCTAAGTGATTCTTGATTGCAGTTGAGGGGAAAAGTAATTCCAGTTGGAGATTTTCCTGAGCCGGGAATACATCGCGGAGAAGACAAAGAGCAGATCAACAGAGGCACCGTAGCAGCTATGCAGAGGTAGTGCAGTCCCACGTAGAGGCAGCGCTACAGCCTTAAGGGAATCTGAAATTCAGTTGAGGATTAGTCAGATCCAATGCTAGAAAGTTGGGGTGTGAGGCTGGAAGGGTCCAGAGGTTCAGATCCAGCCAACAGAAGACCAACATCGCAGAAGCCATGTAGTCCCCACGTGGAGTGACATAGACACTGCGCAGCGCAGTGGAGGGCTTGCCATCCGAGGTTTTTCGGTCAGTCAGGCTTCCAATTTCAGTGTGAGATTTCTCTCACTAACTCTTTGTCAGTCATATTCTCTACAGGGATAGCCAGAAAAGCATCCCAGATTTGTATTCAGAAAATTACTGCATAATATATAAACCCTCAGATCTGCTGCACCAGTTTTCCCGCATTGGTTTTTTTCGGGGACGTTTGTCCAAAAATAACGGTGTTTTGTGTTTGCAATATTCTTTCTTGCTCAGTTCTTGTTTTCACAAATGTATTTTAATGGGTGAAGGCTGCTTCAGTAACTGCTTCGATATTTTAAGAAGTAATCTTTTAATAACTTGTTAAATCTGATTTACAAGTAGGAGAAGTAGTTCAACTTGTTGCAGTAGGGATTCCAGATTTAGATCTTGGAATTTTCACATGGTATCAGAACGTGTATTGTGAAACAGGAAGAGTAGATCCAGTGCTGAGTCGGAGGCTGAAGAACTGCAAAAAGCAGCCATTTGAATCCCCAAAGGGATTGCGTAGTCTAGGCTAGGAGGGCTGAAATTTTCGGGAAGGTCTCTCTCTGAGTGAGTTGACAGAGAGGTAAGACTTCCACATCAAAATTTTTGCCAAGCCAGAGGGAGCAGCACAGAGCCTAAACGCAAAGCTGGTGGGACGCAATTTCTGTAGGTAGATCTTGATTTTGCCGGGCGGAAAGTGTCAGAAGAAGAAGAAGCAACACAATGAGGGAATTCTCTCTCTCAGAAAGTTCCTTGCCGGGGAATTTCAATTGTTCCAAGATTTGAGCAGCAGATCTAGGCAACAAATCTACGAGCTCCACAAGGAGTGTGTAAGATTGTCTAGTGTTGCACAGAGGGGGAAGAAGAGGAGAAATTCGACATTTTTTGACGGCCATGGCAGCTCACGGGCTTAGAGATCAAGACTGGTCGGAGGGAGCCTCCAACTACGTGATCTGGAACGCAAGGATCAATGTCTTCTATATAAATATGATCTCAAGCTCTTTGTGACGAACATGGTAGTTGTCCTTACAGATCTAGATCCGTTGAAGCAGTACAAGGGTGATATGGCAAAGGAAAAAATGCTAATCCTTGATGGAGTCAAGGATCACATTGTATCCCATATAGTTGGCAAAGATACTGCCAAGCAGATGTGGGAAGCCTTGGTCACACTATATGAGGGATCTTCCGAGCAGCGAAAGATGTACCTTGAGCAGCAACTAAGGATGGCGCAGATGCAGAAAGGGGAGTGCATTGATTCATTCCTGTCGAGACTTCAAGACTTCGTGGAGATCTGGAGAAACAACTGGGTGCAAAGTAGGTTCACTTTCGTAATATTCCTAATTAGCTATGGCTAATTGGAATATTCGAATTTTGCTCAATTTTGCCGTCTATAGTTTATTCATAAATAAAAAGGTGAGTAGAAGAGATGTAACTCACTTTATAAATAAAAGTTCACTCCCTAGTAGCACAACGTTGTAACTTAAGTGAGCCAAGGGGGCCAAGAGACCACGCAGAGAAGGGGTCCACGTAGACACATGGAGGGACTGCGCAGGCGAAGAGGGAGCACGTGGAAACGTTGGAGGAGGTGAGCATTAGGGTTGAGTGGGGCTCATGCTATATAGAGGGGAGAGCCTCCTCATTTTGTTCATTCGTTGTTGATGATATTGAGCTGGTCGTTTTGAGTCTTGACTTCTTGAGCACGCTGGCTGTTTAGCCTGTCTGCAGCACTGTTTAGTGCATTGAGTGTCTCCGATCGGAGATCTCGCCCTTAGCCCTGGGGGACTTCGAGTGCCTGCTCGGGAAAGGTAGTTTCTTCAACATTTTGCGGGAGGATTGGTGTTTGGGTCTTGTTGGTGAGTTGTGCATTCAGAGATTGCGCAGTGATTGACAGGGAGGACGCAGTCTATTCAGGAGGAGCTCCGGATTGGGTTTCTTGCAGGGGTTTTGAGCCTAGAGATTGAGCAGAGGATCAACCTTTGGCTTTGGGAGGATTTTGGTGGCGTTTGAGGCTGTATTTCAGTTGTTCCTATTCAGCCTCTGCGCAGAGCCTTGGAGGGCAGCGTAATTTCCCAAGGGGGTGATTTTCGGGGGTCAGCCATTTCTAATATGATTTCTGGGTTTTGTTGTGGTTGATGAGTAGAGGTGGATTCCAAATTTTCAGCTCATTTCGGCAAGGGGAACAACCCCTAGTCATCAGTTCATTTCAGCAGTAGCAGCTACACAGCAGTTTTCCAGCAGCTGGGACGCAGTTCAGAGAGCAGCCATTTCCTGGTTATTCTGAGAGTATTTCTTCACTTGCCTTGAGCAAGTCTAGGTGCCATCACTCTGATCACCTATTGTACTTCATTATATTTCTCAGTATAATAAAATGGCTTAGCATTCTCTCTCTATTTCTGGAGCATTTGTTATACATGTTATCTATGCTATTGTATGTCTGCATTACTGTTATTTTTATATCTTCGGGCATTCTAGTTCTATACCACTTGGTGTGTTTTTCCTCATACTCTTAGACAGAGTCTGGAAAGGGCCAGGTAGCCTTCAGATCTCACCCTCTTCTCAGAGGTGAAATATCTGGTAAACACCCTCCCAGTCCATCTCTGGTTGGAGTTTGCTGTGTTTTAGAGATATCCCCCAAAAAGGGATATTACAGTGGTATCAGAGCATAGTTCTGGCTCAGCCTGTGGAGCTAATTGTCTATGACACCGGGGAAGAGGCCATATATTTGTTATAGAGGCAATAAGTACAGAGATCGTGAGCGTAGGTTGGAGAACACCTATGGAGAGGGAGACTGTGTTCGGGTGGTGGACACAGAACAGGAGGACCTGTGACAGACACAGAGCAGGAGGAGCCTATGCTAGATTCAAAGCAGAGAGAGCCGATGGCAGATGATAGTGAGGCAAAACAGTTTGGGGAGGCACTCCTCAAATCAATGCAGGATCTAGCGAGATAGATTGAGGTGATGGGTTAGAGATTCACCGCTGTGGAGGCTAGACAGCGTGAGACCCCATGGGTTTTCCAGGTAGGAGAGGGATCGGGTACATCCCACCATTTGCTAGAGCATGGTACGACTCAGTGTGAGGCTACTCAACCGATGGCTTCACATGCACCTACACGCTCTACCATGCCCACTTTCTTGGGAGCAGACACAGGGGCAGGAGCCCAGCAAGAGGTAGAGCCCGGACATATGGGTGATTATTTTGCAGAGTATCAGGCCTATGGGCAGGAGTTCAGGGATGCTCTCTCGTTCAGAGATTTTGTTCAGCTTCAGCGGGACAGTAGACCTCGCGACCATTATAGAGGGCACCGACATTATCATGACAGAGATACCCACCGCACAACGAGCAGATTCCACTTGCCTACGTTTGATGGTTCATCAAACAGTTCGGCGAAGTCTTGGGTGGAGAAGCTGGACATCTATTTCTAGCTTAACCAAATGTCGGAGACGGAGGCCATCAAGGTGGCAGCATTACATTTGGATGGTGAGGCCCAGGACTGGTGGTTTCATGGGATGGTTACACTCGGACATTCTACAGTGACGACATATGCCGAGTTTACCAGGAGGTTGATAGAGAGGTTTGACCGGAGGGATCCGGAACAACACTTTGTTGAGCTGACGAGGCTCAAACAGACCGGGAGCCCAGAGACATACATTGCAGACTTTTTGAGGGTTTTAGTGATGGTGCCAGATCTATCCGCGGCACGGATGATCTATATGTTTGTGGAGGGGTTAGCAGAGCCACTTCGGGGTCTAGTCAGATCTACTAGACCAGCCACACTCCAGGATGCTATTAGCAGGACCCGGGACTTATAGGATGCATTGCCCAGGACTCGAACACCTTACCCCCAGAGACAGGGCTTCCAGCCCAAGGGGAAGGATGTGAGGATTCCGCCTCCAAAGGGGAATCCAGGACAGGCACAGACGGATGATGATGCTAGGAGGGAGCTGAAGAAGAAGCGGTTGTGCTTTACCTGTCAGGAACCGTGGGCACTGGGACATAGGTGTGCTACTGGCAAAGCACACTTCATTGAGGTCTTCTCCTAGAGTAGCGGGGAAGAGGATGAGGAGGATGACGTGGAGGCAGGAGACAGTGAGACAGCCCAGGATCAGTTGCCACCACCACCTCCAGGAGCAGGAGGTGCGGCTTTTGCACCCACAGGGGGGACCCTTGCAGCATTGCGAGGAGTTCCTAAGTATTTGACGCTGTGCGTACGGGGGACAGTACGTGGTCAGCGAGTATCAATTTTGGTTGACAGTGGGGCAACCCACAACTTCATCGATGCACAGATGGTTGAGCGGAGAGGTATACCGACCGAGAGCTTCGATGGATTTTCTGTTCCAGTCCCAGGAGCTCAGACGATGCAGTGTGCCCGGTATGTTCCAGAGTTGGCAGTGACAATGGGTACCTACATCGTGACCGACCACTTTTTCGTGGTCAACATACCAGATACTAATGTGGTATTGGGTGTTCAGTGGTTGATTACTCTGGGGAAGGTCACCACAGATTGGGAGGCCTTGGAGATGGAGTGGGATGATAAGAAGACCCGGAAGCATGAGAAGATCTGCGGGATGTACACTTACCCACCTTAGACTGTTTCAGCTCATCGGATGGAGGCAGATTTCCGGAAGGGAGACATAGAGTGGGCGGTTGAGTTGCGGGCATCAGAGGCAAGGACTACTGGTCAGGCCGTTCATCCTGATATGCAAGCTATCCTTGACAGATATGACATAGTGTTCGGGGATATACCACCAGGCCGACCACCGGATCGGGGGTTCGAGCACACTATTGAGTTGGAGCAGGGTATTCAGGCAGTGATTACCACACCCTATAGGCATCCCAAAGCCTATCGGGATAAAATTGAGCGGGCCATCCAGGAGTTGCTGGCTCTTGGGCACATCTGGTCGAGCACGAGTCCTTTTGTTTCTTCCGTGGTGTTGGTGAAGAAGAAAGATGGCACTTTGAGGATGTGTACTGACTATAGGGCCCTGAACAAGAAGACCCTGAAGAATAGGTACCCTATACCCAGGATCGATGAGTTGATGGATGAGCTGAGAGGAGCCGGTTCTTCTCAAAGATTGATTTGAGATCAGGGTACCATCAGATTCGTGTGAGGGAACATGACATTCCCAAGACCGCCTTCAGGTGTCACTATGGGCACTTTGAGTTTTTGGTGATGCCCTTCGGGCTAACCAACGCACCAGCGACATTCCAGTCTTGCATGAACCACATCTTCCGCAGTCACTTGAGGAAGTTTGTGTTGGTGTTCTTTGATGATATCCTCATTTATAGCAGGACTTGGGAGGAGCATCTCCAGCACATTGAGGCAGTGTTGCGCATTTTGGAGGAGCAACAGTTCTATGCCAAGCTCTCCAAGTGTGAGTTTGGATTGTCGGAGATGTTGTACTTGGGACATATCATAGGGGTGGACGGAGTGAGAGTCCACGAGGAGAAGATCAGGGCCATTAGAGATTGGCCGGAGCCGAGGAATGTGACAGAACTTCGGGGTTTCATTGGCATTTGTACTTATTACAGGAAGTTCGTCAGGAGTTTTTCACAGCTTGCTGCACCCCTCACAGATTTGACGAAGAAGGGGGCATTCAGTTGGTCAGATACAGCGCAACGAGCCTTTGACAGGCTCAAGGAGGTGATGAGTAGCTACCCAGTGCTTGCATTGCCAGATTTTACGCAGCCGTTTGTTTTGGAGTGTGATGCGTCGGGAGCAAGGTTACTTGGGAGTGGGAGCGGGGAGCGCCATTTTTAGAAGCTTTCGGTCCGGAGCATTTTCGGGAGCGTTTATATATATATATATATATTTATATTTTTTATATTTTGATGCATATATGTTAACAAAAACATGTAGAATGATGAATTAGACATAAAAAACATAAAAACATAGATTGAATCATATAACATCAATCATCTAGAAGTTATAATCGTCATCAACCACCACAAGTTGGAAGCATACAACATATTGACTCTTGAGTCTCGCGAATCATGAATCTGAAGGTTTCAAGCTTTCAAAATTCAATATATAACATTTATCATCATTGATTTCAAATTTCAATATCTAACATTTATCATCATTGATTCATTGATTTCAAAATTCAATATACATTTATCATCATTGATATATAACATTTATCGTCATTGATTTCAAAATTCAATATTTAACATTTATCATAATTAATATTATATAACATTTATCATCATTGATTCATTGATCACCATATAACTTTCATGAAGCATCATATTCATAATTCATAATGACTTGTAAACTTATAAATGCCAACTTCAAAGTTTCACCTTTTAAATTCAAACTTCAAACTTAAATTGTCATTAAATATATGAAAGAGTCAAGTTTCAACTGTCAACAACAATTAGAAAAGACTAGTAAACAACAAATCTATTTTATCTACTGGCTGGCCCCTTGCCACGCCCACGAGAAATGTCTAATTTGTGCGAGCCACGAGGAAATGGTGGTCTTCTAGTACTCTCAGGAGTACCACGACCATGACTAGAAGGTGGAGGCTGGATCTGCAAAGGAAAAATAGTGTGATATCGAGAACTGGCACTGGCACCCGCACTGCTACCAGTAGATGGTGGCACTGGCCCTATGTGTGGCGGTGCTGCTGATGCTTCACAATCATCCCTAAAAATTTCTGCTTCCAATTCTTCCATATGTACCGTGTCGTCCTCCAAATTATCATCCTCTAGGTTGTTGTCCCAGACTCTGTATGATTGATCCTCATTTGCCCGATCACAGTAATGGCTCAACAACCTCAAGTTATGCACATAAACCAAGCTTGCAGCTCGGTTTTCATTCAACCTGTTTCTTCTCACATTGTGTATGAAGCTGTAGGTGCTCCAACGCCTCTCTGCAGAAGAAGTGTTCACAACCTGTGAGAGAACTTTTTTAGCCAACTTTGGCAAAAGTCCAATGCCGCCATATGCTTCCCACCATGTGATAGCATCAAATCTGTCCCCGTCTTCCATTGCATGGAAAGAACCAAAGTTAGTAGTGCAACTGAAGTATTTGCCTAATTCAAGGCGCAATCTAGCACACTCCTCCCTGTCAGGTACCAACTTATCCAATGCCTTCATGTACCCCTCTTGTACTTCTGGATTTGTGTGAGCATACATATAACTCAAACTTGGATCGGGACTGACTTAATTAAATTGTTTCTTAATCGAACTGGCTCAACTGGGAGCTACTGGGACTTTGAAGAATGTTTAAAAAATACATTAAATAATTTTTTTTTAATAAAAAAAACTATTTTTAAGATTTGCAACCATGATTCCAAGCCAATAGAGACAAAATATGCAAAGTTTGCTCATTTATATACCATGCAAAGGTGAATATATCAAAATGGCATCGAGTGCAATACATATCATTGAAAAATACATAAGCAATGAGGCTCCAAATGGCCCATAAAGTCCAAAAACAATGCTACAAGCTATGAGGCCATTGGCCTAATACAAGACTACATATTAGTGATCAACAACATGATCACTCCACATCATGATCAAAATCATCACCACTACTAGACAAGGGATCATCAACATGAGCTACATAAATAATATGGCTCAAAGTTTGAGGACTCCTAAAACTCCTCAACAACTTTAGTAGTAGTAGTAGTAGCAAAAATAGACATCAAAACTACAAATCACTGAGCAACATGGTCTCTCATGAAACTCATCATTGATTCATTGCTACTAGAAATGGAATCATCAACAAGAGATACATAAACATCATCTAGCTCAAAGTCTTCAGACTTGGATTGCTCAACCTTATAACATGATAGAAATTGAAAAGTTTAACATGCCTAACCAATGATTTTGGTTTGAGTGAAGGGTTCATCTCCTCAACCTTAAAATGCGGTAGAAAAAGATTAGCATGCCTAACCAGTTGATTTCCTTTGATTGAAGGGTACATCAAGGTTCTTAAAGGACTTCATGCTCTTGATCAAATGCCAATATCATACCCTTACACATGATAGAATCAAATGGAAACATTGCAAATTCCCAAACCATAAAACCCTGAAAACCATTAAGTCTGCTGAATTTTGAGTGAAACCTGTACCTGAAGCTCATGAACTAGAGGCTTAAAACCACTCTTAAACATCCTGAGTCATTTCACGGTAATGTTAAAAATTTAAGTAAAAGGATGAAAATGAAAAATAAAGGAAATGTCACTTTTACTTTAAGAATTTAACATTACCATGAAATGTCAATGCTTCCCTTACCTCCACATCAGCCCTAAAACTCATTTCTGGCCCTAAACAAATCGGTTTTTTCATTGGAAAAAATTTCCACCCAGTAGGAAGCGTTTTTTGTTCCGGGGAGCGTTCGGGAGTGAACGCTCCCTGAGCGCTTCCGGCTTTTAAAAAACGCTTCGGGAGCGTTTTTTAAACGCCGGAAGCGCTCATGGAGTGTTCGCTCTCGAGCGTTTCCGGAAACGCTCTCGAAAAGGCAGGGAGCGTTTTAACAGGTTCGGAAATGCGCTCCCGAAAACGCTCCCCTCAGGAAGCGTTTTCGGGAGCGCGTTTCTGAACGCTCCCAAAACGCTCCCGCATGGAGCGCGTTTCGGAAATGTGAACGAGGGGGGGGGGCATGCTTCCCCGCAACCCTGGTCGGGAGAGGGGATCAATGCAGTATTGATGCAGGGAGGACACCCTATAGCCTTTGAGAGCCGGAAGCTCCTTCCACACGAGAGGTTGTATTCTATATACGACAAGGAGATGTTGGCCATTATGCATGCATTGGCCAAATTCCGACAGTATTTAGTGGGTAACAGGTTCAGGGTGAGGATTGATCACAACAGCCTTAGGTTCTTTTTGGAGCAGAAGCAGCTACAGGAGAGGCAACAGAAGTGGATCAGTAAGATCCAAGCATATGACTTTTCCATTGAGTATGTCAAAGGTAAGAACAACGTGATAGCAGATGCCCTTTCACGTAGACCAGCCACGTTGTCTCTTATGAGCTTGGATACGGATTGGAGGGCTCGAATTTTAGTAGAGTACTCTAAGGACAGATTTGCATGTGAGGTTCTGGATGGACAGGTGGCGGATGATAGGTACAGGGTGGTTGATGAGATCATCTACTACAGGGACCGGATCTTCTTGACTGAGGGATCTCAACTCAAGAAGAAGATATTTCAGGCATCACATGATTCACCTTTGGCCGGCCATTAGGGGTTTACCAAAACCTACAGAGCCATTAGAGAGAGCTTCTCATGGAAGGGCCTCAAGAAGGACGTACTCCAGCACATCAGGGAGTGCGATGTTTTCCAGAGGAACAAGGGGGAGATGAGCCATCCTGCAGGATTATTGCAGCCTCTTCCCATCCCGGAGGGGAAATGGGAGAGTATTTCGATGGAATTCATCACAGGGTTGCCCATGATGTAGGGCAAGGATTGTATCTTTGTCGTCGTTGGTCGATTGACAAAGTATGCGCATTTTTTCACCATATCCCCGCATTACACAACAGCACAGGTGGCCGAGCTGTTCTTCAGAGAGGTTTTCAGGCTACATGGTCTTCCTAAGACCATCATCAGTGACAGGGACAACTGCTTCATGGGCGGATTTTGGCAGGAGCTTTTTCGGTTGGTGGAGACGGAGTTGACACCGAGTACCAGTTATCACCCACAGATGGATGGGCAGACAGAGATAGTTAACAAGTGGTTGGAAGGCTACTTGCATAACTATGTCAGTGGGCAGCAACGAGCATGGCTGAAGTGGTTACATCTGGGGGAGTACTGTTACAACACTACACATCACATGTCCATTGGTATGTCACCATTTTATGCTTTGTATGGGTATCATTCTTTATCTTTTGCTGATGTGATGTTCGGTGCTAGCAAGGCTCCTAGAGCCAAGATTTGGATCCAAGAGAGTCAGGCATTCTTCGAGCTCTCAAAGATAATATGGCTACAACACAAAACGAGCAGAAGCTGTACGCTGACAAAGGTCGGGTGGAGAGACAGTTTGAGGTAGGGGACTTGGTCTACCTACGATTACAGCCATACCGACAGTCGTCACTAAAGCAGAAGGGAGCTGAGAAGCTCAAACCCCACTTTTACGAGCCATACAGGGTGATACGCAGGATTGGACAGGTTGCATATGAGTTGGAGCTGTCCCAAGGCAGCAAGATTCATAATGTTTTTCATGTATCATGCCTGGAAAAGGCACTGGGGCAGCAGGTGACAGTGACAGATGAGCTACCACCCATGGATGATGAGGGGCATTTGGTGTTGCAGCCAGAGGCTATTATTGATACCAAGAAGAGGCAACTACGGAGCAGGACAGTCCAGGAGTTCTTGGTGAGGTGGAAGAATTTGCCAGATGAGGATGCCACTTGGGAGAGTGAGAAAATTTTGCAGCATCCATCACTTCAGTTGTTTGAGGACAAGCAACATTTTGTCGGGGGAGACTGTAATATTCCTAATTAGCTATGGCTAATTGGAATATTTGAATTTTTCTCAATTTTGTCGTCTATAGTTTATTCATAAATAAAAAGGTGAGTAGAGGAGACATAACTCACTTTAGAAATAAAAGTTCACTCTCTAGTAGCACAACGTTGTAACTTAAGTGAGCTGAGGGGGCCAAGAGACCACGTAGAGAGGGGGCCCATGTAGACACATGGAGGGACTGCGCAGGCCAAGAGGGAGCACATGGCAACGTTGGAGGAGGTGAGCATTAGGGTTGAGAGGGGCTCATGCTATATAGAGGGGAGAGCCTCCTCATCTTGTTCATTCGTTGTTGATGATATTGAGCTGGTCGTTTTGACTTCTTGAGCACGCTGGCTGTTTAGCCTGTCTGCAGCACTGTTTAGTGCGTTGAGTGTCTCCACCGAGATTCGCTCAAAGCCCCGGGGGACTCTGTGCTCTGCTCGAGCAAGGTAGTTTCTTCAGCATTTTGTGGGAGGATTGGTGTTTGGGTCTTGTTGCGGAGGTGTGCATTCAGAGACTGCGCAGTCATTGAGAGGGAGAACGCAGTCTATTCAAGAGGAGCTCCAGATTGGGTTTCTTGGCGGTTTTGAGCCTGCGAGATTGCGAGAGATCAACCCTGCTTTTGGGGAGATTTTGGGTGGAGTTTGAGGCCGTGATTACTGTCATTGGGTGCCTGCGCAGGCCTTGGAGGTCGCTGCACCCCTGCGGGGTCGATTTTCTGGGGTCACCATTTCTGTTGGCGGGATTTATTTGCCTGCCGTGGCAGACGGAGAGGTGGATTCGTATTTTCACTATTCTTGCGGGAACAATCCCTAGTCATCGCTCACTGGGCACAGCGCCCACGCGGCAGCTTTTCCGCACGGGACGCAAGCCGAGAGAGCACGATTTCGGTTATTCCGAGAGTATTTCTTCACTTGCCTTGAGCAAGTCTAGGTGCCATCGACGACCACCTATTGTATCAATATATTTTCAAGACAATAAAATGTATTATATCTTTCCTCGCTCGGAGTATTTATATATGATCATGTCAGGCTACCAGATTACTGTTATTTTTATATCTTCGGGCATTCTAGTTCTATACTACTTGGTGTGTTTTTCCTCATACTCTTAGACAGAGTCTGGAAAGGGCCAGGTAGCCTCCAGATCTTACCCTCTTCTCAGAGGTGAAATATCTGGTAAATGCCCTCCCAGTCCATCTCTGGTTGGAGTTCGCTTTGTTTTAGAGATATCCCCCAAAAAGGGATATTACACCCTTCTCCTACAGCGATGGTGAGACTGACATTGAATGCAATCACTGATGATTGGCAAGTATTTGTCCAGAGCATCTTGGGCAGAGCAACTTTGCTAGGTTGGGTAGATATGTGGGCTGCTCTTTAGCAAGAAGAGCTAAGGAGAGACTTGGTCAAGTGCAAACTTGATGGCAACAGTGGCAATGGATCGAAGGTGAAGCAGGAGCATGATGTAGCCCTTGCATCCAAAGGGCATCAGGAACAACAGAGACATAAGAAAGATGTCTCGAAGATCAAGTGCTTCAAGTGTGGTGAACTTAATCACTATGCTTCCCAGTGTCCTTTGAAGCAAAAGGACAATGACGAGAAGCATGATCTGAAGGCTGCAATTGCGAAGATCGATGAGGATGAGTACGCCATGAGTGCCCACGCATCTCTAGGAGGGAGATGGGGCAACATTGATCTATAAGTTCGCAAGAACTTCAGTTGGGCAGGATCCTTGAGGAGCCCACCTCTCGGATCATAACCTTGCTGCGAGTGCCCAAGATCAACAATAGCAGGTTGGAGGAGTTTGCAGTGGTGCAGAGGATTGCAGAAACGACAGATGCAGTGGTTAGCAATTCAGAGCAGATTTGCAACAGCGCAGAGGGACGTAGTGCAGAGCAACAACAACGTAGCAGTTAAGAGGGACATCGTGGGACTAGCAACAGTCAGTGTTTCAGCATCGAGATGCATCCTAAACACTTGTTTAGATTCATGGATGTTTCCCAGTTGCTTCTCTCAGCAACTGAGTTGCAGTGGCAGTGCTAGCATCAGATGCAACGTTTGAGAGGGAGTTGCAGTACCGATGCAATGTTGATTGTGGTAGGGTCAACAACAGTACAATTGTAGCAACAATGCAGTGATTGATGGGCAGCATGTCAGACATCATTAGCGCAGAAGGAGATGCTTCAGAGTCAAAGCAGTGTGCAACAAGGCATATCTGTTAGAGCACATTCCTCGCTAAGAGGGAGTGTTGATTTTTGGTAGCATCGGATGTGCTCTAAGTCTCAAACTTTGTGGAGAGGCTTAGACACATGCATTACAAATAACCTAGAAATAGTTTTGGGAAATTCCACCCAGAAACAGTTTTATAAGAAAAAATAATTATTTTTAATGAGGACCCTAAGTCTAACTTAGGAAATTAAAATAATTAATCAGTATTAATGTAAACTGTGGGTGAATCTTCTAGATAAAGCAGATCAAGTCTAATATAATCTTAGTCGTTGATTGGAGATCTAATCTCAATCGTTGATTTGTCAACGAGAAGGCTATAAAGGAAGACTTGAGGGTCATTTGTAAATTACACCGAGAGGATCTAGAGATCGAATTTTTCTGATAGAGCAGTGTTCAGACGAAAATCATATCTAATTGATTCTTGATTGCAGTTGAGGGGCAGAGTAATTCCGGTTGGAGATTTTCTTGAGCCAGTAATACATTGCGGAGAAGACAGAGAGCAGATCAATAGAGGTAGTGTAGCAACTACGCATAGGCAACGCAGTCCCACATAGAGGCAGCGTTGCAGCCTTGAGGGAATCCGAAATTCAGTTGAGGATCAGTGGGATCCAGTGCCGGAAAGTCAGGGTGTGAGACTGGAAGGGGCCAGAGGTTCAGATCTAGCTAGTAGAAGACCAAAAACGCAAAAGCCACGCAGTCCCCATGCAGAGTGACGCAGAGACTGCGCAACGTAGTGGAGGGCTTGCCACCCGGGGTTTGTTGGTCGGTCGAACTTCCAGTATTAGTGTCAGATTTCTCTCACTAACTCTTTGTCAGTCATATTCTTTGCAGGGATAGCTAGAAAGGCATCCCAAATTTGTACTCAGAAAATTACTGCATAATATATAAACCCTCAGATCTGCTGCTTTTCCCGCATTGGGTTTTTCCGGGGACGTTTATCCAGAAATAACGGTGTCCTGTGTTTGCATTATTCTTTCTTGCTCAGTTTCTGTTTTCACAAATGTATTTTAATGGGTGAAGGCTACTTCAGTAATTACTTCGATATTTTAAGAAGTAATCTTTTAATAACTTGTTAAATCAGATTTACAAGCAGAAGTAGTTCAGCTTGTTGCAGTAGGTATCTGAGATTTAGATCTTGGAATTTTCACAGTTCATGCAAGATTGAAATGTGGCTGGAGCATTGGTTAGACCAAAGGGCATCACCAAAAACTCGAAGTGCCCATAGTGACACCTGAATGCAGTCTTAGGGACATCCTTGCCCCTCACTCGGATCTAATGGTACCCAAACCTCAGATCGATTTTGGAGAAGAACTTAGCTCCCCTCAGCTCATCCATCAACTCGCTAATCCGAGGAATGGGGTGGCGGTTCTTCATAGTCTTTTTGTTCAGGGCCCTGTAATCGATACACATCCTCAACGACCCGTCTTTCTTCTTCACCAAGACAACTGGAGAAGCAAAAGGATTGGAATTAGGCTTGATGTGCCCCAATGCTAAGAGCCCATGAATTGCTCTCTCAATCTCATCCCTGTAGGCCTTAGGATGCTTATAGGGGGTAGTGATCACAACTTGCACCCCATGCTCCGGCTCAATGTTGTGCTCAAATCCACGGTCAGGTGGCTGGCACGGTGGTATATCGCCAAATACTACTGGGTACCTGTCAAGAATAGCCTGAATCTCAGGATGTGGTGGCTTGGCCACACCCCCAGCCTCATAAATCCGTAACTCAACAACCCACTCTATATCTCCACGCCTCAAGTTGACCTCCATCCTGTGAGCAGAGACTGTCTGTAGTGGGTATGAATGCATGCCTCTTAGCAACATGAGTTTGCCCTCCTAATCCAGAAACTCCATCTCTAGTTTCTTCCAGTCAGTGTTGAATCTACTAAGTTGGAAGAGCCACTGGACTCCCAACACTATGTTGGTGTCCGAAATGTCAACCACAAAGAAGTGGTTGGTCATGGAGTAATTCCCCATGGTCACAGTCAGCGCTGGGACATAAAGTGTGCACTGCATGGTCCTGTCTCCCGACACCAACACTAAAAATCCCTCGAACTCCTCTGTAGCAATGCCCCTCCTCTACTCCATATGGGCATCGATGAAGTTGTGCGTGGCATCGATGCTAACAAGACATTAAGCAAACAACAAAACAAAAACTGGAATCAATACACCATTGGAGCCATAAAATACTACTGCGCCATTTTATTAATATCGATAAATTGTGTACAATAGAGGTGTTGGAATGAAGGCACCTGGGCTTGCTCAAGGCAAGATGAAGATAGCTTCGGAACAAGCCTGGAATCTTCCCCAAAAATGTATACTGCGTAGCTGTAGCTCTGTGCAGTCCCTGGCCAGAATGTTGCTGCTGCTCCCGAAGAAATGCTGCCAGGGCCTGCTACTCTGCTCATAAAATTCTAGGTGTTTAACCTCAGTCTCTACACATGAAACCCACAAGAAGCCGCAAAGTATTTGTGGAATGGTTGACCCCAGAAATTGGCCCTCTTGGGCTTGGCTCTCTGCGCTGCTGAATAAATCTGTGCACCTGGAAATTCTGTTGAAGATTGCTCCCAAAATGTGTGCAATATCCCTGTTAGGAAGCTCTCAGCCTCCCCACCAATTCCTAACACAAAATTCCATGCACCGCTCAACACCCGAAAGATGTTCCTCTCAACACTACGCAGTCATTGCGTTGTTGGGGTTGCTCTGCATTGTCTCTGAAGATGATTACGCTATGGGTGATTCTCACAGCTCCCCACTGGATCAGACAAGTAAAATCTCCTCCCTTGGGCAGGCACTTGAAGTCCCCCGAAGCAGAGGTTGAGGTTCCTGCTCGGAAACACTCAGTTCTTGAACAAAAATGGCAGACTTGGCACTTGCTCAAGCATGCTATGTCAAAAGACAAATTCATAAGATGATAGATGAATCACAAAATGAGGCTGCTCCATTTCTTTTTGTCCAAGGCAACACAACGTCCCTTGGGCCCCACCATGAGCTGCGCTGCCTCCTCTTGAGCCAATGGCTGCGTTGTCCCACGTGGGCTGCACAATCCTCTCTCATTGGACCGATGCTCCACTAAGGCCACAATTTTTCCTAAAGGCTAGTGCTAATCTGCTTATAGTTTCTAATGTCATATTTGTGGGTCCCCAAACTCACATTATTTCAGCCAAAACATTAGCATAATATAAGTTGAGCAAAATTTAATATTTTAATTAAAAGTTAGCTACTTATTAATATTACACTTTGATATGACATGATCAAAACCTTTGTATGGCAGGTACCTTGTATAGTATTTGATTTGACAGAAACCCTATATATGACAGTGCTCATGATTTATCTTCATCACAATACTCTGGATATGTGACAGTGATGAATGACATGACAATAACCCAGTTCTGTAAGAAGATTTGAGGGATATGACAAAGTCTGCTACGAACATTGGTTTAAGATATATATAAAGTGTTTTAATGCTCACTATGACAACTTGAAGCTCGAGACCGAAAGAACTATGAGAAAATGCACTAATATGAGAAGCAAATATATTACCTCCTTTCAAATGCATAATAGAAAGTATAACTACATCAATGTAGCTGACCTAACGTCTAAAAAGAATAGTGTGACAAATATAGGTGAAGACTTGAAAATATATTACTTTGTGGACGAAAGTTTGGGATATGCATATAGCTTGTGGAAGAGACAAAAAATCGTGTACCAACAACAACTGTTTGATTCGATTTGGGAGAACATGGATTGAGTGGACAACATTTATGATCGCTTGTAAAAGCATGAGGACAAAATATTGTTATGTAAGGATAGAGGGCATGTGCTAGCAACTTTGAGGAAGTTTGGCTCCTTGAAGATGATAGATGAACCATTTGATGACAAAGTTGCATGATGATTTTCAAGATCCAGGAATGTTGAAGTTCGATATGATGTGATACTATTAGGAGCCAAGAAGCCTTGCAAAGATCTAGAAGCCCTACAAACTACTACTAAGATCTCCACAGAAGAACAAATAGTTGATGAATAAGACAAGACGAAGCTTGTGGTTGTGTCTCCCTAGGTTGAGAGGAAGGAAGGATCTCCTCTCTGGTTGAGAGGGAGTGATGGTGGACACCATATTCTCCATGTGTCATGCACTAGGGCGGGACTAAGAACCATAAGTCTAGTGAAGGCACTGGTAGGGAGAATGGAGAATTGGATAAGAATCTAGAGGATTGATGATCCAAGATAGGAGTAGTCCCAAGGATCGATACTCTTTGAGGATAGGGCAAGGTATCCAAGATAAGAGTAGTCGAAGAGGACTTATATTCTTTGAGGATTGGGAATCCAAGATAAGAATAGTCCTGTAAGGACATACCTAGTGAACATTTGGATGGGGTATGTGCTTTGAGAGGTGATGGTGGTGGTATTCAAATGTATGCCTCCCAACATTTTGCTTTAATCTAGTGGAGAGTTATAGCTTGTGTAATATTCCTTTTTTTTGGTTTTCCTTATGACAGGGTTAGGATGGACTTCCAAAGTTGGGAGCAGACAGGTCACAGGTATAGGTTGGTGTCATTAGTGGGGCCATGGGATTTTTGGAGGAGTTTTGAGGAGTTCCTGTGAGGATCGATGGCATTCGCTTGGTATATTCCATCATCCGCACAATTTTCCTTTCGTTTCGGTGCATTTCGACAACTTTCGGAAAACTGAGTTATTTTTGAGCTTAACTCATTTAATTACACTCAAGGTGGCATTCCAGGGGAATACCTGATAGAACACCTTAGTGTAATGGCTCGTTGGAACCAGAACGAGAATACCTACATGATGGGATGGTTGGACATGAGTTTCAGTGACCGAAGGAGACATGGTAGCTGATTTACTCTTTCCCACATTAAAAAGAATATTTTAATAAGAGGGTAAAGTGCTCCATGATTAAAATAATAATAAAATAGAAGGCTCTAGAGGGGTCCATGAGATCTATAAAAGAAGAGGAGGAGGCATTTGGGGAACATCTTGGATTTGATATCTTTTCTTATATGTGAGGTTGAGAACCCGATTCTCTACTCCATTGGTAGCCCCAAGACGGAAACCCTTGGGTAATTGAGAGAGATTGGGCAAGTGCCTAACTCCCCTTGGTGAATTCATCCTAAATTCATCGGTGAGCTTAGCAGTGCTATTTTAGTTCAGTTCGAAGGCCGGTGCAGTGCAACAGATTATATTGGAGGCCAACGTTCCATCTCAGCTATTTTGGTCAGATATGCATGTAACCCCAGTTTGTCCATTATAATAAAACGCTGAGATTTTTCCTGTTCAATGTGTTAATGGATTGCAGTGCTCTATTTGTTTTTTATTTTACATGGCAATCTTCTGTCAATAAAATGTTGATTTTACGGTGTAATTTTGGGTTAAGTTATTTTCTGCAAATTTGGTCGAAATATCTCGTTTGGGATATTACAGCTTGCTAGTCAAGGCCTTGCTATTTTGCAATTGACAATGCTAGTTATGATGATGATGCTTATCAATCCAAACTCTTCTTATGAGAATATTTCAATTTGAGAGTATCCTTGTATCCTGTTGTGTAATTATGAATACGTCCCTAGTTAAAAGGGAGGTTTGAAAAGGTTTACTAGGTTCAGTCTTCAAAATTATCATTGTACTTTTATCATTATAAAAGAAGAAAAATAAATTTTATTATTAGTTCATTAGTTAAGCATGTTCTTCATGCTTATTTGGACTTCTTGTAAAGAAATAGGAAAAATAATTTTTTCAAATGTAATTTGGGTCAATTCACCTCAAGAAACCAAGTCGACCCTCCTGGATGACAAGTCGACTCACTCAAAAGGAGTTTATTTTTGCATATGAGAACAAATATATATTGGCATATGTCCTCCATCAAATGGCAAGCAATTCAGTGCTTTTTTGTGACTAGTTTTGAGGTGGAGAGATACGGAAATCAGAGGCTACTTTATGGTGAAGAGATGCAAGTTTCACTGGGCTATTGATTTGAAGAAATGTGAGGTCTTTGTGGCAGAATATTCGAGGAAAATGTGAATTTTCCTGTGGCAGAATGTTCGAGAGAAATGCAAACTTTTTGTGGCAGAATGTCCGAGAGATGATGCAAGTTCTCTATGGAAGATGATCTAAGAATTTGAAGGGCTTGACTTGGCTACTTGGGTATTGGATTTCTCACTTTCATCCGATTTTATAAGAAGAGGAGAGTTTTCTGGGTTTTCCCCCCTGTGGGGTTTTGGCCCTGGCTTGGAGCCTATATCTCGTGTCTCTTGTTCTTTGTATGTTAGAAAATCGGAAAGGCAGAAAATTTTTCTTATGTAGATAATTACGTGTGATATTATTATGTTCTTATTAACTTCTATTATTCCTTCTTTATCTTCTTATCATCAAGAAATCATCAAAGCAAAAACATGAGGATCAGGGACACCAGAAGTAGGCACTCAACCAGGGCTAAAACCCCTTTATAGGGGAAAACCCAATCAGAACTCTTCCTTGAGTAGATTCAAATTGAGATAGACCAATACCTTAGACCCAAAGACCTTCCTTCTCCACCAAGTCAGCCCTTAAACTATTCTTCCAACCTTCAAAGATCGGCCGCAACAATACTACATCAACACTGCTTCAATACTACATCAAGGATAGAATTTTGACCCTACTGCATCAGGATTTCGGCCCAGCTTCAAGACTGCTATTTCGGGCCTCCTGCAACTTTAGTTCCTTTGCACGTGTGAGATAAGAGAGAGAAAATTTCGTCTTCCTTAGCTAGATAATGATCTCCTCCTCCTTAGCTAACCCTTTCCTTTTTCCTTCTTGAATTTCACATTTTTTATGCTTCCAGCTACTGCAATTTGAACTTGTTGATTGAGTGTGTCAAATGAGGTTGAGTTGTTGCCATTATATTGTGAGTTTGTGAGGCGAATTCCTTTCTTGAGGCAGACTTGGTGGAGGAGGCCTAGAAGACCTAATTTATATTATAATAAATTTCTTTCTTGACAAAGAGAGCCCAAGAAGGGTCCTTTACATTATGACATGGACAAGGATACTCGACATAAACCCTAGAAGCCTTCAATGGAGGCTTTGACCTAAAAAAATTGACCCAAGCATGAAACCATGCTTTAATAAGTCAATTTCTTTTATAATAAAATATATTTTCTTTCTTTTGACAAATACATTACTTCATGACTCAAATACAATTATGAAGACTGATACTAATTACATTCTTCAACACTCCCTCTTAACTAGGGAGGTATTCATAATTACATATATATTGAGGTACATGGAAGATCTCAAAATGAACTACTAAGAGTTCTAGCACACTCAATGCTGTGGACTAGAAACCTGACCAGGGTATTCTATTCGGGTGGGATTAAGGGGACTCAAGCTTTAGCCAACTTTAGGTACCATCAAGCTTTTAAGCTCTACCACTAACCCAGGGATCTAGGTGTGTATCCAAGGTCGGAGCTCCATGACCAACGCCACCCTCCCTCTTTGGGATCTAGACATCAACACATCGGTCGACCAGATGTCCTACCAAGCATCTTGCCATAAGATGCTTCATCTCTTCTTATAAACTAAATCAGATATATCTCCGCCACTCCAAGCATGCTTCAAATGTTCAACCTTTTTAGAGAGATATCTTGCATAATCACAACCCCAATCAGTAATAAACCTTCAAAGACATCTTCAAGTAAACACAAATGTTCGGGGTCCTTGATCATTTAGATGCTGCTTATATCATCATCAAGTTATCGAAATATATCTTATCAGAAGCTTTCTTCTTTCACTTCTTCAACAACACCAAATACAACCTTAGTACTTCTCAAGTATTTTGTTTGCAACATCATGAATCACGAACATTCGTCAATAGTACTTTCATTCATTTCGTTTCATTCTTACTTCAAGGGATTCATTGTCATAATATGTACTCCCAATCAACTGGGGAGTTATACCCTTTCTTCTATCCAAAGCTTCCTTTTAACTTAGGGAGATCAACAACTTCATAATATCCGAGAAACTTCATTCTTTCAAGGCTTTATTTCTTTCTTATGGCATCAAGGTCATCATCATTCTGATAGATTCCTTCATCATGCTCATCATTATCATCTTCAACTTATGAATATCTTGAAGATTATGTACCTGCAAATCTTCAACAACAAGTACAACAAAAAAAAAATATACAGAAGCATGAAGTTAACTATGTCATTACAATGGAAACATCAACTTATTCATGCTTTTAGACATCAAATACCTAAGCCTAGTTAGGTTCATAATCAACAAGGGTCATATATTTTTATATACTAAACTTCAACTTCTTGCTAGGGTTTTGTCATAAACCATAGATTCCATCTTTGAGACATAAAGCCTTAGATATCAACAATTCAATCAAATAACAATTCTACTATACATCTAAGATTTCAACAATATTATTTTAGAATTACATGTTAGACTTATACTAGGGTTTGTGGCAAACCCTAGGTTTTATCTTCAAAAGCTAAATTATAACAATATCATCATATCCTAAAATATCAATCCCTACTAGGGTTTTATAGACCCTAGATTTTACAGACTAAAACATGAGTATAAACAATTAGATTAACATACTTGCATATACATATCTAAGATTTCATGAGCTAGCATTTTTCATCAATACATTCATACATCGAAGTTAGATATACAACAATTTTTCTTTAGGCTAGGGTTTCGATCAGACGAATATACATCTAGGGTTTCATTCCTAGGATCTTACTATAGATATTACAAGGGTTTTTCTCATAAACCCTAATTCACCAAGCCCTCAAGATCTAGGGTTTCAATACATAACTTAGACATTAGCAACAAACCCTAAAGAACTAGGGTTTCTGTAACAATACCAAAACCTAAACATCAAAAGAATAGGATTTCTAGATTTTATCAATAACCCTAATAGGACTAGTGTCTCAACACTATAGACATACCCTTAGCATTAAGAGTCTAGGGCTTTATAGTGAACCCTACAGATTAGGGTTTCAAAAGAATGACCAAAATGATGATGAGGGTAGATTTAATCTAATGATTAATCACCCTAACAAGAATCTTTAAGATTCAAAACACTAGACATGACGATGTCAGTGTTGTAAATCAAATTTAAAAAGAAAAATGATCGTACCTTTTAAATGAAGAGACTTTTATAACAAAGTTTATAGTCTAAGTCATACCTTGAGTTGTTCCTCAACAAACCTTGTAGGACATCAATTCTTGAAGGGCTTCCTTCGCAACAAAACTTCTTCCATGCTTCAAGTCTATCCTTTGAAGTCTCTCCATAACCTTTGTGTATTCTGCATTCTTTCCTACTAAGGAAAATATAACGGAAAATGTTATTAGTATATAATACAAACACATCTTGATATGAGAAGGAACCCAAACATAGAAAGATGAAACAAAAATAATTTTTTTTTATCTTTAGGTAAAATGGTGGAGGCTCCCTCTTAATCCCAATCCTTTTGAGGGATACCTACAACTTATCAAAATAATTCAAATATGTTCTAACAAGATATGTTAGACCTACAAATTTTAGAAATCAAAACATAAAAGAAAACAATACAAAACTAAGAAGGATATGTAAGAGAGGACTTAGTAGTATAAGTCCTTGACTTCCGATTCCTCAGTCTTGTTCTTCTTAGGTGGAGCTTCATCGGTAATATTTGCTTGTTCCCTATCTCTCTTCTTATTCCTTGGATTCTCAGGACATTGATTCTTGTAATGGCCCATCTTATGACGGTTGTAGCATTCAATTTTGGATAGGTCAACTTTCTTCTTTGGTCCTTTGAACTTCTTGAAGGATCCCTTTTTCTTCTTCATCTTCCTTCTTGTTGTTTACTAATGATATTCGGGCTTCTTCTTGACTGCATGCATTCCACATTTGTTCAAATGTGGGAGTATCCTTCCAATTGTTAATTTCTGATGCAAAAGCACTCCAATATTTTGGTAGTCCTAGAAGAACAGTAATTATGAGCTCTTTTTTTCTGGTACAACTTCATCTATTGCTTGGAGTTCATCTTTGATTCTAGATATTCTTATAAAGGAGGATGATACAGTATCGTCTTCTTGAGGCTTGCTATTTGACCAACGTTCTTGATGGTGAATAACCTGGAGAGAGCCTCGTACATTTCTTAAGCGGAATCTATGTTGGATATGTATGGAATTAGGTTGTCCTTTACTCCATCACTATTAGGTTCGTGGCCAAGATTTTAGTTTCTCTGAACTTCTCTTTAACTTCTTCATTAGTAGGCTTTTTGACTTTTCCTTGGACAAGATTCAAAACTTTGTGCTTTTCGAGGATAAAATCTATCCTCTTTTTCCATGCCCTGTAGTTGGAGGTTCCTTCTAGCTTGTTTTCTCCCTTCATTGAAGTTGACATAGTACCTGTAGACAGTAGGCTTCTCTTATTATATAATCCTTTTCCTTAATGACTTTTGTTTGATCCCCTTTTCTTTAGTTGATCTTCATTCTGCCTTTTTCCTTCTTCTTCATTTTAGCTCTAATACCATATTAGAAAACCAGAAAGGCAGAAAGATTTTCATATGTAGATTGTGATATTATTATGTTCTTATTGACTTCTTTTATTCTTTCTTTATTTTATTGTCATCAAGCAATCATCAAAGCAAAAACATAAAGATCAGGGAAAGCAGAAGTAGACACTCAACCAGGGCTAAAACCCCTTTATAGGGGAAAACCAAGTCAAAACTCTTCTTTCAGTAGATTAAAATTGAGATAGACCAAGACCTTAGACCCAAAGAGCTTCCTGCTCCACCAAGTCAGCAATTAAACTGTTCTTCCAACCTTTAAAGATCGACTGCAACAATATTGCGTCAACACTGCTTCAATACCGCATCAATACTGCATCAAGGATAGATTTTTGACCCTACTACATAAGAATTTCGGCCCAACTTCAAGGCTGCTATTTCGACCCTCCTGTAGCATTAGTTCCTTTGCTTGTGTGAGATAAGGGAAAGAAAATTTCGTATTCCTTAGCTAGATAATGACCTCCTTCTCTTTAGCTAACCCCTACCATTTTTCTTCTTGAATTTCGTACTTTTTCAGCTTCCAGCTACTGCAATTCGAACTTGTTGAGTGAGTGTGTCAAATGAGGTCGAGTTGCTGCCTTTATAAAGTGAGTCTGTGAGGTTGAATTCCTTTGTTGAGGCCGACTTGTCCTTTCTTGAAGCTGACTTGGTGGATAAGGCCTAGAAGACCTAATTTACATTATAATAAATTTCTTCTCTGACAAATAGAGCCCAAGAAGGGTCTTTAACATTGTGACGTGGACAAAGATACTTGACAGAAACCCTAGAAACCTTCAATGGATGCTTTGACTTAAAAACAATAGATCTATGCATGAAACCCATGCTTTAACAAGTTAATTTTTCTTATAATAAATTTTCTTTTTCATTTTTTTGACAAATACATTACGTCATGACTCAAATACAATTATGAAGACCGACACTAGTTACATTTTTCAACACAGTGATCTTCATATTTTTGCATTTTTGGTAATTGCTTGATGAAAAGAAGAATACAAATATAATAATAATAAGCCAACAGTAATTTCATAAGTAATCATCATGTAAGAGAGATCATCACTTTTACCTGCCTGTTAATTTCTCAGCACCTTGGGCCATTTGTTGAGCCATCTGCTGCTGCTCTCTTACTAGTTCCCCCAAGATGTCTAAGGGTTTAATCTCTGGCGGCTGCTCTTCCCTGTCCGCCATGACTAAATTGTTGGTACCCTTCTTTTTTCTGATTGTAATGTTTTCCCTGTCCTTCGAGAGCATGAAAAAATGATATGCTCACAGGCTGGCAGGATGCACAACTCTGATACCACTGTAGTATTCCTTTTGGAGAGATTATCCTTGGAATGCAAATCTGAGTTAGGGTTTTCAATAACACATGAAAGAATTGTATTTCAGAACAATGTTTCAGTACTCATCAATCTATAAAACATAGATGATCTTTTATTGAATGCACAAGTAGTAAAAACAAGAACTCAAACAAAAGTTGATTGCACCAGCAAACACTATAAAGTAGGACTAATTCAACAAACAAATCAAAAACTTATGAAGATCAACAATCGCCCAATAGGGTTATCAAAATATAGTTTTTAAGCTTAGAAACTGTAGCCGTCCCTCTTGCTTCCACAAAATCATATCAGCAGGCCTTGCTTCTGTTTTGCACCCTTATTCACCCTTGCTGCCTCTGTCTCTAGTGCAGCCAGCCCCTGAATTTGCCCTTGAACCCTCGCTGTCTCCTGATCATGGCCACTTAGGCCACTTGCTGCCTCGGAAGAAGGCTTCTTGGCCTTTCTCTGCCCCAGAATGTCAGATCTCAGCCCTTCGCTGCCTCAGGAAGAAATATGCCAGCCCTTTGCTGCCTCAGAAAGGTGAATACCAGCCCTCCGCTGCGTCAGGAAGATATATACCAGACCTTTGCTGCCTCAGCAAGGTAAATATCAACCCTTCCCTGCTTTAGGAAGACAAACTCCAGCCCTTCGCTGCCTCAGAAAGGTAATCTTCAGCCCCTCACTGCCTCAAAAAGTCAGCCTCTAGCCCTTAGGTGTCTCAAAAGGATAGTCTTCAGACTTTGCTGCCTCAGAAAGGTAGATATCAGCCCTCACTGCCCCAGAAAGATAATCCTCCAGCCAGAATTCAGTCCTATGACAAGAAAGATAGGAGGGTTGGCCAGGGTGGAATCTTTCACCACTGAAACCAAAGCTAGGCCTCGAAAGCCAAAGGCAACTCTGAAACCACTAAGAAAATGAAGAACTTTAAAGGAAATGATGTCAAAACAGTTTCAAATCTGTTATGGAATGATATTGCCAATGACAGGGAATTGGAAATGAAAGGACTGAAAGCTGAATGAAAGAAGCATTCTGAAGATTTCTTTCACCCAAACACCATTCTTTCATTCAGATTCCAGTCATTTCATTTCCAAATTCCTATTACCAGAAATATCACTTTGAAGATTTCTTTCCCTAAAAACATTAAGAATGATTGCTTGCTGATCCAGGGACTCCACAAGCAATCTACCTCTTATCATCAGGCCACTGGTTATGAGAATATCAATAGGGCTGGATCAGAGCTAGGCATAGGTGGTTTGAGGAGCTTCCTCAAGGTTACCCACAGCTGTCAGAGCTTTGTTAGCTGCTGGTCAGAGCCTCTCACCCCCAAAAGATGAAAAGGTGTTGCAGGGGCCTACTAATCTGCAAGCAAACACCTCTAGTCCATAAAAGGGACGATTGCATTTGAAGCGTGATCAGGGCGAATCAAAGGAAACATACTATATGAACATGGAGTACGATGAATCAGAGATTGAGTACATGTTTCATGATAATCCAATGTTTTCGGAAGCTGCTCAGACACTTGACAAAAGGGTCATCCTTTTCTTTAAAAAGGAAAATGCCTTTTGAAATGTAATTTTTAAATTGATGTAGCTTGAATTAGAACAAGGATATTGCTATGCAAACATGTAGGGATTTAAGACAACTTTATGTGAAGGTGATTTCCAAATCCATGCAACTTGCAAGATACTCAAATCATTCTCCACTGGGAAATTTGGAATATTTCAGGCTCTCCAACCTACTTCAATCCTGGCAGGATGACTTTGACCCTCAGGATTTTAGTAAAGCTAGATACCCCCCCTAGGTGGAGTTCATAAACATGCTCATGGCTACCAGGGTGTGCATAAACAGTATTGCTTGCAGATTTAGCGAGGCATTAGCAAGGGGCACAGAGAAGGTTACTTTCAAAGCAAACCTTTATCTGTCCATTGAAATGGATATTGCTAAGAAACACACCAAACATGTCAAGTTGAGAGAGAGGTGCTCTTGGAATATATCAGGCTCTCCAATCTAGTCTCTCCTGGAAGGATGACTTTGACAAGGATTTTAGTAAAGCCAGATATCCCCCTTGGGTAGAGTTCACAAACATGGTCACAGCTACCAAGGTGTGTGCAAACAGTATTGCTGCCAAATTTGGCGAGTGTTAAAAGGGACATGGAGAAGGCTACTTTTGAAAAAAACCTGTACATTCATTGAAATGGATATTGCTAAGAAACAGACCAAGCATGTCATGTTGGTCATCTATGGGGGGGAAGTGCTCCAGAGGGTCCAATTTCTTAACTACCCAAATACTTGTTTGGTCTTCCAGGGTCTCGATTATCAAAGCAGAGTTTGTCATGTTGAGAAAGCAAGGGACCAAAGGGCACAACTCTAGAGTTGTGAAAGCTGGTCAAAAGCAGAAGATGGGTGACATGGAGGAAATGAAAGTAATCTTACTTCCTTTAAATGCAAACAATTAGGAGATGATTATGTTACTTATGATATTCAATGAACAACAGGACAACAGTAAGATTACTTAAGTTCTGTAGCTCCTTTAGGTGTCAAATGAGATGGATATATGTGTTAAATATGAGCAATAGAAACCCAAGTGCTAAATCAAATTTTCCAACACAAGACTTTAGATGGATTAACCTTCTTATGATCCACTTTGCCACTGTTATATCAGACTTCTTATGCAGATATGACAGTGACCAAAATCTATAGATTCATGCCAAATTATGATTGCCCAACTTATGAAATTTATTCCTTAGCGTGTCAAGTAACTTATGAGCTGATTTTAGGCCTATTTAGGATGTCTTTTACCACTGTTATGATTTAGTTTACTTGCTGAAGCAAAACAGTGAGGGAAAAAGGGTTAGAAGACCAAACCCTTGGGCCTTAGGCCTTGAAGTTCACTTGCCCAACTTGACCTAAGTCTTCCAATGACTGGAACACCTGCAAACACCAAAAATCACGCTCAATACCTCTGCAAAACACTGCAATACTCAGTCCAAAATTCAAATGATCAAATCAGAGATGGAAGAGGGCAATTGGGGCAAGGCTAGGGCAAGGCTAGGCCCTAGTGGGCCAGCGTTAGGCTCAAGGAAGGGGAAGCGAAGTGGAGAGGCCAAATGGAGGCCTGCGTTAGGGTGAAAGAAGTCCTGTAGGGCTGCCGTAGGCCCCACAAGGGCTGCGACCAAGGAAATGAGGCCTTAGAGGCCTGCCATAATCCCTAAGAGGGCTGCGAGTTCGGGAAAGGAGGGGCCTCGGTGAATGTGGGGCCTCAAATGAGGGTGCGGCTAGGAGAAGCAGGGAGCTGAGAGGGAGGGAGGGCTAGCAGAGGCCAAGGAGAGGAGGATTGAGAGCTAGGAGGGCAGCAGAGGGGAGAGGGATGCCTTCCAAGGGTTGCCGTCAAGGAGGAGGGAGGCCTCTCAGGCCTACTTCAAGCCCAAGGAAGGCTGTGGCTTAAGGAAAGGAGGGCAAGCTGAGGCCTTAGAGGCCTGCAACCTAGCCTAGGAAGGCTGGTGGCTATGGCAAGGAACCCCAAAGTTCTGCGACCTTAGGGAACAAGGCCAAAATGGCTTGCGGCTAGGGCTAGAAGGGAGGACGACTAGGGTAGAGAGCCACGTTGGGCCTGAAGACCCTAAAAAAAATTGAAACCCTTGCCAAAAATTTGAATTAACTTCAGGGCTTCAATATTATGTCCAAAATTCACTAATGATGGTCGTGCAAAAATTCTAGAGGCTAGATCTTACACTCAAGGGCCTAGATATAGCTCTAATCCAACAAATCTTCTTGATTCTCACCTTCACAAATAAATTTACAAGTACCCAAAATCCCAATATATACAAAAAATTCAAAACCCCAAACCCCAGCTGCAAAACAGGGGTTATAAAAAATAAAAAATTATTCTACAAAAATTATATTTACAAATTATATACAAATATAAAATGCTTGAAATATTTTTGAGGAATATGTTTTTGTAAATTTTGACAATGGCTAGATGTATTTCGAAAAATAGATGTTAATCACAGCCTTAGCGAATTAAGAAAATCAAATATAATATCTAAAGTCCAAACAAGGTTAGCCTGTGCCCACAGTCTATGAACTTGGAGCCCAAGGGCTGGGAACTTGCAAACTGTATATAATATATATTCCTTAGGAAAAATCGTTAGATCATTTAATCAATCAGATCACCTAAGATAAGTCCAAAACTTACCAATAGAATGCTCCTGTTATCTACAAATGATACTATTGAAGCACAATATAGGAAAGCACATATCCAGCACATACCATAGATCAATGAGACGAAGACACCATGAACTGTACCCCAAAGTCTTTTATTATGAAATTCAAAACATTCTCAGCAGAACAGTGGCTTCACACCAACTTTACAAAATTACATCTGACCAAAGATCAAGATGAAAAATAGAAGCCAAATGCCTTCTATTTATAGGGAAATCCCTTCGAGTGGAAAATAATGGCTAGTTGGCTTGATCCCCGTCAAAATAATCTTGACCGTTGATAAATCTTTGATCAACTTTTAATCGTTGCCGTCGAAAATACTTATTTTTGAGGAATTTTCGAATATCTTATTAAAACCATTTTTTATTAGTTCAAAAATAATTATTTTGAACTAATTTCCTCAAAAAATTGGCTTTGACTCAACCACCAATGTCCATGAGTCCAAATTTTCTTGAAATTTCCAATATTCCCTTGGTGGGGGACCTCCAAAATTAATTTCTTTTAGACACACGAAGTTTTCCACTTGGAGAAATTATTTTTTCTAACATTTTATTTTTTACTTTAAATTAATTAATTTTATGGCTTAAAATTTAATTTAATTTTTGTTAGAAAAATTAATTAATTGACTCATGAGGGGATTAATTAATTTTCCACCCTCAAATATTTTAGCCATGGTGTCTAAGTTTGATGGATCATGCACTAAAATATTTTTTTACATAAGATTTTACAAATTCAACCTTCAAATGGGGCATACCCGTTCATTATAGACCCTCATAAAAACTCACCCAATATTGCGACACAATATGATCTAGTAGACCAAGTGATTTGTTGTAATGAATAAAATAATGTAAATAGTGATTAAATTAGTTAATTAGTAATTAGGTTGAAATGCCATGTCTGATAAGACATGACCTTTCGTGAAGAGGCACCTGCGTAGGTATATGAGCAGGCCTCATTTGTAACATTCAAGCATCAATCTCATTCATCATACTATCTAATATAATATTTGTATCCTCATGGATATCTTTGTATTCCAAGTCTTTTGGAGCATTTAACTTGAGAAGGAACTTTGTTCGCTTCATTTGGTATCAAAGCAGTTTGATTTTCTGGCCGCTCACGCTGCACAGAGCCACACGCTACAATCCAGGCCTTTGGCCATCGAAAATTCGCCAACATTGTTGCTGTTGTAGCGTTTCGCTAGACCTTTGGAGTTTCTCCATTTGTTGATTTTTTCAGAGGCCTTTGGCCAGAACTAAAAAAATTGAACGAAAAAAAGGAAATTTTTTCAAAAAAAAGAAGAAGGAAGAAATATATATTTAAAAAAAAAAAAGTCAAAATATATTACAAAAGAGAAAAGGGATATAAAAAAAAAGTACACATAAGAACATACAAAGACAAGTTTTAAAACAATAATATAAAAAAAAAGAGATAAAAAAAAAGCAGAAAGGTTATTAAAAAAAGCAGGAAGGTTATAAAAAAAAGGATACGATTTGGAGAAACACAAAAGCCTCGGACCTGTAGAAAGTATAAATTAGTTCGGTCAAGAAAGATGTGCATAAGAGCACGAGTTCACAACTGAAAGAGGGATTCGTTTAGCAGGATTCATTTGAATTTTTTTTTATAGATCTCGGCTCTCACCAAGTATCCAATCTAAAGCGGTTTTGTATTGGCAATTTGGAGGACGAATTTGAGTGGATGTTATGATATCCAATCTGAAGCGGTTTTGTATTGGAAATTTGGAGGACGAATTTGAGTGGATGTTATGTGATTCTCGACCTAGGATTTTCTTAGTTCTCTGTAGCCTTGCTACTTATGAAGTCATTCTTTGCGGCTAGGCACAACCACTAATATCTAAAGTCTTGTAGCTCGGGAAAGGTGATTCACTGGCAATCCCTTACTGCTGCTGATACCCGTCAAAGATCTGGCCTGTTTGCAACCCTCCTGCAGTGCTGATATACACCGCCCTGCAGCCACCATTTAAATTGTTGTCGTATGTATAGTTGTGATTGTCCATAGTAACAGTCAGCTACAACAATACCTCTCAATGCCCAATTGAATTCAATGTTTCCATCATAAAATTTTGTAGCGTTTGGCATCATTGCATCTGTATCGCAGTGCGGCAACACCTTATGATACTTACTTCATTCATGCCTTCTCCTTAAGGTCACGTCTCTTCAACGTAAAATTTTGACAAAATTTATGTTAATTATTCACGTGACCCATACTTTTTATTTTTTTTAGAAAGGAGTTACATCGAAATAACTACAACAAGCTCCATTGGAAAAAATAAAAAAGTGATAAATTATTATATTCACATAGCTCATTGAGAGGAACTCTAAAGAATATATATATATATATATATATATATTACAAGGAGAATCAAAATATAATAATAAGTGACGAAAAGTAAAGTATCAAAGGCTTATTATAGCCATTGAAATTGAAATCGGGAAATTAATAAAAAGTAAAAAGAGAAAGGTAAGTGCAAAAAAAATTCAACTACAAGTTGAAAATCTAAACAGATTAGAAGGTTTAAGTGTCCATGATAAACTTTAGTTAAATAAAGTAAAAAGGTATTTGACATTCTTTTAAAAGAAAAGGGAGTAATTAATATTAAAAAAAAAGAAAAAAAAGGAGAGGTATTATAAAGATAATACCTTATAGTACTAAAAGGTGATATTAAAACAGAAAAGGTATATTGAGAGAAATAATTAAAAAAAAAAGGTGATTATATAAAACCTTAAGTCATACCCGATAAATACAAAATGGCATCCAAAACAAAACTAAAGGAGGGAAGATTTCCTGAAAATTATAGTATGTTTGTCCATGCACTAATTAAAATTAAAGGGTCACTTGTGGGAAAGGAAGTTCTCATATCTATCGATCCTAATCAAGAGAATAATTATGTTAGTACTGAATGTGCTAACCAAAGAAGCAAAAATCACGATCGGGATTAAATTGGCGAGGGGAAAAAATCGGAAAAAATCGTAAAAATCGGGAAAAAATCGGTAAAAATCGGGAAAAAATCGGCACATACAAAAATATTCATTTTTTTTCAATTTTTTTAATATCTAAAGCACTCACAACATAAAATAAATGCTTTGACACATAAATATGAAAAAAAAACTAATATATAAGACGTGTAATATCATGTCTAGTGCTACATCACACATAATAGTGAATCATGTCCTGAATACTAAGTCTTGAGTCTCAACTCAACCTCAAAATATCAACAAAAAATATAATAATGTATCTCATATCATGAGTCATAATGTTATATACAAAGGAATGCACCAAATAACCTATACTACTGATTTCCTCTACCCCTCTTGCGAGAAAATGTAATAGCTTTCCCTCTAGACGAAGAAGCTGGCGGGGCTGGCAATAGACTCTGTTGTGCTCCAGATCCTGAAGCACCAGGAGCTAAAGTAGGCAAACCACGTCCTTTACCGGTAGCAGGGGTAGGTGGTGTCACCTCCTCCTCCTGTTGTTGCTCCTCCTCCTCCTCCTCATGAAACTCATCATTGATTCATCGCTACTAGAAATGGGATCATCAACAAGAGATACATAAACATCATCTAGCTCAAAGTCTTCATACTTGGATTGCTCAACCTTATAACATGATAGAAATTGAAAAAGTTTAACATGCCTAACCAATGATTTTGGTTTGAGTGAAGGGTTCATCTCCTCAACCTTAAAATGTGGTAGAAAAAGATTAACATGCCTAACCAGTTGTTTTCCTTTGAGTGAAGGGTACATTCTTGTTAAGGCCATAGTAGGGGAGTTCAACAATCAATACCACCAACATCAACAAAGTTCAACAATCAATGCCACCAACATCAAGGTTCTTAAAGGACTTCATACTCTTGATCAAATGCCAATCTCATACCCTTACACATAATAGAATCAAATGGAAACAATGCAAATCCCCAAACCATGAAACCTTGAAAACCATTAAGTCTGCTGAATTTTGAGTGAAATCTAAAATTCTAGTTTCTCCATATGAAATCCAATGAGGTCGAAACCACTCTTAAACATCCTGAGTCATTTCATGGTAATGTTAAAAATTTAAGTAACTTTTACTTTAAGAATTTAACATTACCATTAACTGCCAACAGGGTGTGTCAGGAAAATGAGAGGGCTGCAAAAATGACAAAAAAAAAAAATCGATTTTTGAACTTATAGGGTTGCTGTTTGATGGGCCCACTGGAAAAAATCGCGATTTTTTGGCGATCGGCGATTTTTTCAAAAAATCGGGAAAAAATCGCCGATAAAATCGTTGAGTTGAAAAAATTGCGATATTTTCAAAAAATCGCGATAAAATCGCAATGTTTGCTTCTATGGTGCTAACTAATTAGTGATCCCCGAATCAAATATAACTGAAATAAATTCATTTCACGCAAATGAAAGACAATATGACATAGGGAATTTACATCTAAGTATTGGGGAGTATTCCTTTGTCTCGCAATTTACCATTAAAACCTTATTTTGTAACGATAGTGATATAATTCTAGGTTCACTCTGGATGGAATCACTAGGGTCATTTATCCTTAATACGAAAAATAAGTTTTAGACATTTTCGTACAAAAAGAAAAGCATAACGTTACAAGATGTCATGGTGAAGCCGAATTCAATAACACTGGAAGACATATTGGATATCACAATAGTAGTTCTTCCAGAAAGTAAAAAAGCAATACAATATTTGCAAAGAGAAGTTGACAAAATCACCACTAACAAGAATGAAGAAGTTGCTCGCCTTAAGGACCACAATGAAAAATTGCTAACGCAAATTAAGAAACTGAAGAAGGATAAGAAGTCTTTGGAAAAAAAGGTGCAACAACTTGTCGAAAAAATGAACATTGATCCAGTAAAGGTCATAACTCAAGAAGAAGACAAGCAAGTTGCAAAAGATACAAACTTCGATGTTGCAGTTCAGACGAGGAGCATTCTAAGTGAAGGTTCCGTAACCTACTCAATAACATCCTCGCCAAAAGAAAATCAAAGTCAAACCAAAAAATTTCCCTATCGACATCCAAATCACGAGAGCAGACAACTCAACCGAGCTATGTATTCAGAACATAAACAAGCTGATATTCCGAAGAATACTAACGAGTCATCACAAGTTGCAAGTCGTCGTAAGATTCCACAGAAGATTGATTTAGGTTGGTTCGATCCATTCTCAGTGCGACAGTTTTGTTTGTCACTTAGAGGATCATATCAACTTGTATCGACAAGGATGACTGTCCCAAGACGAAGATGTTCCTAGCAGGAAAAGAAATTGAGGCCTTTCATTGACAAGCTTTGAGGACAAAGCTTTTTGAGGGGAAGGCAATGTAATGAGTAAAATAATGTAAATAGTGATTAAATTAGTTAATTAGTAATTAGGTTGAAAGGCCATGTCTGATAAGACATGACCTTTTGTGAAGAGGCACTTGCGCAAGTATATAAGCAGGCCTCATTTGTAACATTCAAGCATCAATCTCATTCATCATAATATCTAATATAATATTTGTATCCTCATGGATATCTTTGTATTCCAAGTCTTTTGGAGCATTTAACTTGAGAAGGAACTTTGTTCGCTTCATTTGTAATAAAATAATTTAAGCAATTAGCTTAAATTATTCCCAAATCACTTTTACAATAGACTCGACTAAAACACTAGGAATCACCTAAGACCTTGTCGATAAATTCCACCCTAGCTTTGAGGTTGAGGCTGGAGGGAAAAACTTTGCCGATCATCTGTGTTTAGAAACACAAATAATCAGTGAGACGAAAAACCTCCTAGGATGAAATTCGTTGCCAAAATCATAGGCTTACCCAGGTTGTTACATAATTTAAAGGTCGTATTAGCATCATTTACATTACAAACTTGCAGAATGGGTTTGCAATGACATAATAATCTGCTGGCTTATGATCTTGATCTTTGAAAAAATAGGCACAACTGATTCCTTGGAACTGTGACAAAATAGGTGCAACAACTTTAATATCTATTATCATGATTCACATCAATATGTAAATTCAAAATTGCAATTTCCACTTGATATCAAATTTGAAATTTCAAAGTGAACGTTCATGTTTAATTCTTTAAACGATTTATTTTTCTTGTTGTAAGTTGGAAGATATTTTATAATTTATAAAATATATAATATATATAAATTATAATATACCTCCGACAAACCCACGTACCCTGTTTCAAAAAGTGACGCACCTCTCGTCGCACTTGTCCCCGTACCCGTCCCTGAACCCACGTTTCTTGGCGACATAGTATATATATATATATATATATATATATATATATATTTGATTGATTTATTTATTTGATTTTTAATTTTTATTGTAATTAAATGTGGATTTGGATAATGAGACTTAGTGTAGAAAAATGGCTTGGGAGACATGATTAATGAGCTAAGGTTGCTTAGGGTCAAAGATTTTAGTGAAATTAATTTATGATACAACATACATGTTGATAATCATCCTAGACACACACACACGCACACACATATATAAAGTAAATGAGTTGCATATGAATTCTGAGATGTCTAGGATGATTATCGACATGTATGTTGTATCATAAATTAATTTCACTAAAATCTTTGACACTAAGCAACCTTAGCTCATTAATCTTGTCTCCTAAGCCACTATATATATATATATATATATATAATCATTTTATTTGTTTAAAAAAATATAACAATAAATATATGTGGAAAAGTAATAATTAAAAAATATAAAAATAAATAAATAAATAAACATGTGAGGAGGCACGTGGGCTCACATGCAACCCATGTGCCCCCTCTAGCTCAAATCTGCCTAATACATTGATTGACTTGTGCATTAAGATGTACAGGTAACTTGTTGAAAGCATGCAACACCATTAAAGTTAGAGTTCAACATTAACTGAATTACATCTTTTTGACTGCCGCTTTTGCCATTTGATGTATGCTTGCAAGTTGTAGAGGAACTCATTGCCAAAGAAGCAAGGAACTTGGTGCTTCCAAGCAACAAGGCTCAGAGGGAGGGAAGAAATAGGAGATGTTGGGGTACAGAAAGAATGATCCTAAGATGCTGGATATTGTGGGTGGTGCCCATGTGATGCCAAGCATCGGGGGCCTACAGGAGGATTTGGATGTTGTGGGTGGTGCCCATGTGGTGCTAAGCATTGGGGAGGGACGTGGGGGCAACAGGAGGACGACACGAGTGTTGGTGAAAGCTTTTGAAAATTGGTATGGATTTTGGGACAATTTTCATTTGTGCAAGTGTCGTTGCCTTGTACAAAGCTGCCGCCTCTGGTAAGCCCTTCTATGCCATTCTTAACAGAATAGATGCATATCCAAGGCACAACATAAGCAAAGAAAAACTCAATTGAATGACATTAAGCTTGCTTTCTAAGGTGAACAAAGGATATTATGGCTTTTTCGAGTTCACGATGTCGACCAATGGGAAATACTTTCCCCTTTTTTGCTTCCTCTTGTCCCCACACAATAAGTAATTTCACGCTTTACTTTTCAAAGCAAAGCAAGAGGGGGACTCTGCCTATCCATCTCTTCTCTCTAGAGAGTAGTTGGAGGGAGAGGGCAGAAAAAATATCTGACTTACGTGCATGCCATATTTCCCCTAGACAAGCATGGTAGGTGGTGGCCAAGTTAGGCATACAAGCATCCTGTTTCGGCCAGTGGTGTTTGCTGATAAATCCAAAGTGTGGCAGTTAAGTGATTTCTCTTAATATGCCATTATCTTGTGATGCTTTCGTTATTATTATTTGTTCTTTCGATTCATCTTTTCTTATCATCAAGAATAATGCCAAGCAACAAATAGAAGAGGACAAAAGATGTAGGCACACGACCAGGGCAAAACCCCACGCTAGGGGAAAGCCAGGTCAAAATTCTTCCTTCGGTAGATTCAAAAGATGAGACGACCAAGACCTTCACAACCTATACTAGAGACTTCCTCCATCAAGTCAACCTAGCATGTTTCTTCTTTAGCTGAGAAATGGCTTATTCTTCAACTACTTCCTTGCAATAATGACAAAGGAGCCATCTTCATATACTATCATTGTGACAACCTCATGCACCATCACTGTGACAACTTGTGATCCGAAATTCACTAAGACATATTGAAGTCCGAGCTTGTTACTGAGATTGGCATCACTGTGATATATTGAGATAGTGGTAGCACCGAGATCATGACACTGTGGTAGCACTGAGACTGTAATAGACCTTGACTGTGGTAGGACCGAGACCATTGCACTATAGTAGCACCGAGACCATTGCACTGTGGTAGCACGGAGACTGTGATACTTGTCATTGTGAGTGTGATAGCATGACACTGTGGTAGCACTGAGACTGTAATAGACCTTGACTGTGATAGAATCGAGACCATTGCACTATAGTAGCACCGAGACCATTGCACTGTGGTAGCACCGAGACTATGATACTGGTCATTGTGAGTGTGATAGGATGACACTGTGGTAGCACCGATGTAATATTCCCAATTAGCAAACAACTAATTGAAATATTAATTTTTGTTAAATTTTGCTTTTCTAATGTTCAACAGGAAATAAAGGGGTGAAGGGACCCATAACCCAACCTTAGAATAAAATCACTTTCCTAAAGTCACTAAGACAGATAATTAAAAGCAAGGTGGGGCCCATGAGGCCAAGTGACAGCGTCCTAGTGACAGTGCAGTAGAGGTGGCAGCTTAGTCAGTGCAGAGGTAGTGTGGGGACAGGTAGTGCAGTGGTAGCGTGGGGACAGGTAGCGCAAAGCAGCGTAGGGACAACGTGGCAGAGGGATAACGCAACACCAATGGGCCCAAGGGAACGTTGGGGGCTCAATAGCATAGAAAGAAAGAAAGAAAGAAGAAAGAAAGAAAGTAATTTTAACGTCCACGAGGCTAAAAATAGCCTATGGGACAGATTGCTTCTCCATCTGGCTCTTGTAATCAACCCTTTTCCTGTGGAGTTTTACAATAAACCTCTTAGCTTCAAACTCTTCACTGAATAGATTATCCTAGGAGCTAGCTACCAGAATACCTGCATAATTTTCCCTACTGTCTTTGAAGGCCTCACATTCTAAAATGAAATGTTTTTCTGTTTCCACTTTTCCGGAATAGCAAAAAATACATACTCTTTCCTCCCACCTTTCTTTTGGCCTTTTCCAGCGCCCTGTTTCACAACGGAGTTGATGAGAATTAGTCCTTAATTGAGCAATAAGAATTTTAGATCTCCAAGAAATATTGGCCCCTATATATGCTTTTTGCTGATGATTATGAGTCGGGTTAAACTCTTCAATGTAGTACTTCTTCTTTCTCCCTAACTCTTTCTCCCAAGTACATTTGTGGAACTTATCCATAACAAAAGTTTTTATCTCTTTACTGTTTGTAGGACACACGCTCAAGCAAATACCCCATTTTCTAAACCATTTGATATTTTGCCGCATCCAAGTCTTCTTTCTTTTGCATAATATGTTATTAAACACAGCCCTAGGCCATCTATCCTCTTCCATTTGCTCAATTTTTTTCAAATATCTTATGACTCGGACCATAGCAATTGCTTCAATAGGAGCAACCCTGTTTCACTTAACAAGATAGCATAAGGAACTACACTTTTAATTTTGAATTTTTTTGTAATCAAACGCTTCTGAATTTTATCAATTTGTTTCCACTGCATGTCAGTTGTGCTACTGGCCCACAATTCACAATCGTAGAGAATCACCAGAATCACTAGAAGCCCAAAAAGAGTTAGAGTGGTTTTCCAGTCTCACAGTTCCACCTCTCTACACATGTTTTGAAGAGCATAAAATGCTTTCCAACCCCCCAAAGTTCTTTTCTTTCTACAACCATCCCAACTTAATTTTTTGTTGAAGTCAATTCTGAGGTATTTGTAGTCTGCAACTTCTTCCAGAATGTTACCTTCAAAGTAGAACTTATGTTGGTTATGCTTTCTTTTGTTAGAGAAAACCACCACTTTCATTTTGCTAATATTGACTTGCATCCCCACCCTTATACAGAAATACTCAAGGGAACGTAAGTGCTCTTGCAAACCAAGAGCTGATTTAGCAATCAATATAAGGTCATCTGCATACAAAAGAAGCCTTATAATGAACTTGCTCAAATGGATACCGTCACCCCTTGTGAATTTAGCCACTCTTCAAGCTTGTCAATATATAAGCCAAAAAGGGTAGGAGACAAAGGGCAACCTTGCTTGACCCCGATATCGCTTCTAAAACTTTCAGAAATCCCTGCTGAAGTTCTAATTTTGACTTTCACCTCTTCATATAGTCTATGTACAACTGTTCTCAAATGCCTAGGAACCCCGAGTTCCTCCATTCTGCGCCAATGCTTATCTCTAGGAACCATGTCAACGGCTTTTCTGAAATCAACAAAGCAACAAAAAAATTCTTCCTTTTTTTCCCAAACTTTTTCAATGATGTGCCTTAAAGTTATACAATGATCCACTGTGGAATGTTTAGGTCTAAAACTTGCTTGCCCTTTAGCACATTTGTCTCTTTCTTCTGCCCACTTGCTGATTTTATTTTCTAACATGCTTCCAAATATCTTTACAAACAAGGGGTTTATCATTATGGTTCTATAATTGGAGGGATTACTGATGTCCCCACTCTTGAAAATAGGTATTGCCGTACTAGTTGTCCAATTTGAGGGGAACCCCTGCTGTATGATGTTGTTGAAAATTTTTGTAATGTGAGGTGAAAGAATTTTTAAGCCCCATTTTAGATACTCTGCTTGGAGTTAAGCTAAGTCTTTTGCTTTTTCAACACCCAACTTCTTGATACCCATCTCTACCTCTTGCACCGTGAAGAGTTTTGTGTCTGTGTTGACCAAGGGAGGAGGGTCAACCTTGGTATCCTGCTCATAAAGTTGTCTTGCATAGTTGAACCATTCAAAAGCTGTAATGTTGTTTTCAGTTTGCACCTTTTTCGGTTGGAGCTCCTTCCAGAATAATTTGGGGTTATTTTTCCCATTGAAGATTAGTTCTTCTCTCCTCGAAACCATGAAATCAACTTTTTTCTTTGTTAATATCTGCTTGTAAGCTTTGAGCTTTATGTTATCCTTGTCTGATTCGTTCCACATTCCCCTTGCCTTTTTGCATTCTCCGTCAAACCAAGTATTAACTGGAAAGCAATTTGTTTTAGACTTCTTAATTTTTTCTCTTTTGCACTCAGCAAGTGCGCATATAAAGGGGATGAGGGTAGTCATTTCATTCATTCATACATCTTCAGAATTTCTGTCTGTCTAGACCAGAGCACACATGAGCTGTTTAGTCGAGTCTACAAGTGTTGTTTAGCACGCGAGTGTTTCTGAGCGGAGATCGCAACCTCGTCCTCGGGGTTCTTCGAGTGCCCACTTAGGAGAGGAGTCCTACCTTCAGTTTTTGTGAGCAGCATCATCAGTTCAGCACCAAGAATACACAGTTCTTCCTAGGGCAACACAGTCAGTCAAGGGATCACACAGTCCAGGAGTGGAGCAGCTCCGAGAGAGGAGGAAGGTTGAGATATTTTAATCCAGAGTCTTGTGAGGGGATCAACCCTTCCATAATTGAGTTCTTGGGTAGTTGGCAACCATTCTTTCCATCAGTTTAGTTCAGAGGCCAACGTACCCAACAAAAGTGCGTATCCATCCCAAGAGGGTGATTTTCCGGGGTCAGCCTAGTTCGATGTTTGAATCCCAGTTTTTTCTGAGCAAAAAAACAACCCCATTTCGGAATCCCTTTCCAGCTAGCAGCAGCATTTCTAGCAGGGCAGAGTAAAGGTGGAGCCACGTAGAGCAACAGAGGAGCAAAGTTTCTTAGCAGGGGAAGAGAGACCATTTCTGCCTGCCTGGAGCAGGCCAAGGTGCTATCCTTCTGAGCACTATTTGTACTTGTCCCTCATTTCAAAAATACTAATAAAATGGCTCAACAATTTTGGTTTATTTGCAGTGTTTTTCATGCATGCTTCTATTTGCTGTAGTTTTAGTCTTATGTTGCTTTGTATTACTGTCTATTCCCAATTTGGGATATTACAGTGGTATCAGAGCTCATAGACTTGGCTTAACCTGTGGAGAAATTGGTCTATGACACCCAGAGATAGAGAGTACTTTACATACCGGAAGCAAAGGTACAGAAGTAGAGAGCGTAGGCTCGGAATCACACTTGATCAAGAGGACATTGTTCCGGTGGAGGAAGGCAAGGGGAAGGCACCAATGGCAGAAGAAAGAGATGAAGAGAGGGAGTTTGGTAACCTCCTCTTAAAATCAGTGCAAGAGTTCTCCAAGAAGATAGAAGAGATAGGATAGAAGATTGCCAGAGAGAACAGGAAGTGGGAAATTCCAAGGGAATTTCACAATGGAGAAGGGTCCGGTACTTCTCACCATATGTTGGAGCATAACGTTGCGCAGCAGGTAGTGCCACACACTCCACCACGTTCCACCATGCCCACATTTCTGACTTCAGGAGCGGGAATGGGAGGACCCCAAGAGCTGAAGGTGGCTCACTATGGGAAGTATTATGCAGAATATCAGTCTTATGGGCCAGAGTTTAGGGATGCCCTCACCTTCAATGAATTCCGCCAACTGAAAAACAATATCAAACCACACAGCCAGAATAGAGGAGGGTACACGTAGGGTAATGACCTGCAATGTACTGTGGGTAGATTTTTCTTGCCTACCTATGATAGATCATCTAAGTGTTCGGAAAAGGCTTGGGTGGAGAAGCTGGACATTTACTTTCAGTTGAACCAAATGGCGGATGTAGAGGCCATCAAGGTGGCAACGTTGCACCTTGAGGGAGAATCCCATGACTGGTGGTTCTATGGGATGTCTACGCTAGGTTATGCAGGGGTGACAACGTATGCAGAGTTCACCCGGAGGTTGGTTAAGAGATTTGTTCGGAAGGACCCGAAGGAACACTTTGTTGAGTTGTCCAAGCTCAAACAGACGGGGAACCCGAAAAGTTACATTTCCGAGTTCTTGAAGCTCTCAGTAATGGTTCCAGTTCTGTCTGTGGCTAGGAGAGTGTATATGTTTATTGACGGACTAGCGAAACCTTTGCGTGGGCTAGTCAGATCCACTAGGACTACTACGCTATAGGATGCAGTAGGGAGGACTAGGGACTTGCAGGATGCCATGCCAAGGACGAAAGTTCGTTTTCCCCACAAACCGACATTCCAGCAGAGGGGGAAAGACGTGAGAGTTCCAACCCTGAGAGGGAACAAGGGTTGAGGGCCTTTGGATGATGATACTCGGAGAGACTTGAGACGGAGAAAGCTTTGCTTCACTTTCCAGGAGCCATGGGCACCGGGTCGTCGTTGTGCCGCGGGGAAGGCACATTACATTGAGGTCTTCTCCGACATTGAGGGAGAAGAAGAGGTATATAAGGAGTTGAAGGGAGATGCCAACACCGGTGCACTAGGAGGAGATCATCCACCACCACCTCCCCTAGCAGTAAGAGGAGCAACGTTTGCACCTACCAGAGGAGTCTGTGCATCCTTGCGCGGAGTTCCCAAGTACTTAACGCCGAGAGTTCGAGGCATAGTCTAGGGGGAGCGTATCTTAGTACTGGTGGACAACTGGGCCACACACAACTTCATCGTTGCCCAACTAGTGCAGAGGAGGGGCATACCGACAAAAAACTTTGATGGTTTCTCCGTGTTGGTTCCAGGTGCCAGGACCATGCAGTGCATGCAGTATGTTCCGGCATTAGCAGTGACCATTGGGACATACACAGTGATGGATCACTTTTTTGTTGTCAATATTCCATATACCAATGTGGTATTGGGTGTACAGTGGCTTATCACACTTGGGAAGGTCACTACAGATTGGGAAACTCTAGAGATGGAGTGGACGTATAAGAAGAGCGGGAAGCATGTGATGATCCAAGGCATGCACACATATCCTTCCCAGACAATCTCTGCACACCGGATGGAGGTAGATTTTCGGAAGGGAGACATAGAGTGGGCAATGGAGTTGCGTATTTCAGAGGTAGGAGTCTCAGGTCAGCTGGTGCATCCTTATGTGCAGTCTATCATGGACTATTATTCCATAGTTTTCGGGGACATACCACCGGGGCAGCCACCAGACCGGGGATTTGAGCACACCATCGAGTTGGAGCAGGGCATCCTGGCGGTGATCACCACTCCCTAGAGGCAACCCAAGGCCTGCAGGGACGAGATTGAGAGAGCTATACATGAGCTCTTGGCTATGGGACACATTAGGACCAACAATAGCCCCTTTTCTTCTTCTGTGGTTCTGATGAAAGAAGGATGACACACTGCGGATGTGCATAGATTACAAGGCACTGAACAAAAAGACCATGAAGAACTGCTACCGCATTCCCAGGATTAATGAGTTGATGTTTGAGTTAAGGGGATCCAAGTTCTTCTCCAAGATCGATCTGAGGTCAGGGTACCATCAGATCAAGGTGAGGGGCCGAGATGTCCCTAAGACTGCTTTTCAGCCATTTCGAGTTTCTGGTTATGCCCTTTGGGCTGACCAATGCTCTGGCCACTTTTTAGTCTTGCATGAACCACCTCTTCTGTGGTCAGTTGAGGAAGTTCACACTGGTATTTTTCGATGACATTCTCATCTACAACTGCACATGGAAGGAACATTTGCAACACATTGAGGTTGTACTGCGTATCTTGGAGGAGCAACATTCTATGCCAAGCTGTCCAAGTGCGAATTTGGGGTTACATAGATGCTCTACTTGGGGCATATTATTAGAGTGGACGGAGTGAGGGTCCACGAGGAGAAGATTCGGGCCATCTGGGATTGGCTAGAACTGAAGAACGTGACAGAGATCCGAGGGTTTGTAGGCATCTGCACCTACTACCGGAAGTTTGTCAAGGGATTTTCACAGCTTGCAGCACCCCTCATGGATCTCACCAAGAAGAGGGCTTTCAATTGGACAGATGCCGCGCAGAGGGCCTTTGACAGGCTCAAGGAGGTGATGAACAGTTGCTCGTTGTTGGCATTGCCTGATTCACGCAACCCTTTGTGCTAGAGTGTGATGCTTCAGGGGAGGGAGTGGGCGCAGTATTGGTGCAGGGGGTCCATCCTATAGCTTTCGACAGTCAGAAGCTATTGTCGCATGAGAGATTGTACCCCATATACAAGGAAATGTTGGCCATCATGCATGCATTAGCTAAGTTCCGACAGTACCTGGTGGGTAACAGATTTCGGTTGAGGACTGACCACAACAGTCTTGGTTCTTCCTTGAGGAGAAACAGTTGTAGGAGAGACAACAAAAATGGGTCAGCAAGATCCAGGCTTATGATTTTGATATCGAGTATGTCAAAGGTAAGAACAATGTGGTGCTTGATGCTTTGTCACGGAGATCGGCAACGCTGTCCTTGATGAGTCTTGACGCAGATTAGAGGGCTCAGCTGTTGGTGGAATACTCCAAGGACTGTTTTGCTTGTGAGGTATTAGATGGGTAGGTGACAAATTACAGGTATCGAGTGATTGATGAGGTCATCTATTACCAAGACCAGATTTTCTTGATAGGTAACTTCCAGCTCAAGGAGAAGATCTTGTGTGCAGTCCATGACTCACCGCTTTCAGGCCATCTGGGGTTCACTAAAACTTACAGGGCCATTAGGGAGAGGTTCTCGTGGAAGGGCCTCAAGGAGGACGTACTCCGACATGTCTGGGAGTACGAAGTTTATCAGAGGAACAAGGGGGAGCTGAACCACCTCGCAGGTTTGCTACAGCTGCTTCCCATTTCGGAGGGGAATTAGGAGAGCATCTCAATGGTTTTCATCACGAGATTGCCCATGGTGTAGGGCAAGGATTGCATCTTTGTAGTTGTTGATCAACTGACAAAGTATGCGCATTTCTTTGCCATCTCCACACGGTACACTGCTTCACAGGTGGCCTAGTTGTTTTTCTGGGATGTTTTCAGACTCCATGGTCCCAAAGACCATAGTTAGTGACCAAGGCAACCTGTTCATGAGCGGCTTTTGGCAGCATCTATTCTGTTTGCTGGGTACCAAGTTGACACCCAGTACCAGTTATCAACCACAGACGGATGGACAGACAAAGCTAGTGAACAAGTGGCTGGAGGGCGACTTGAGAAACTATGTCACGGGGCAGCAGAAGGCTTGGCTGCGTTGGCTTCACCTGGGGGAGTACTGGTACAACACGACATTCCATATGACAATTGGTATATCTCTGTTTTATGCTTTGTATGGTTATAATGCTCTAACGTTTGTTGATGTGATGTTTGGAGCTACCAAGGCCCCAAGGGCCAAAGACTGGATCCAAGAGAGCCAAGACATACTCCGGGCTCTCAAGGACAACCTGGCTACAACACATAACCAACCGAAATTATATGCAGACTGAGGCCGCGTAGAGAGGAAGTTTGAGGTGGATGATCTGGTTTACCTCTGTCTTCAGTTGTACAAGCAGTCCACGCTGAAGCAGAAAGGAGATGAGAAGCGCAAGCCCTGCTTCTATGGACCATACATGGTGATCAGGCGTGTTGGGGAGGTAGCGTATGAGCTGGAGCTGCCAGACAGGAGCAGGATCCACAAAATTTTTCACGTTTCATGTCTAAAGAAAGCTCTTGGGAAACAAGTGACTGCAACTATGGAGCTCCCACCTACAGATGATGAGGGGCATTTGGTGCTGCAACCGGAGGCCATTCTAAACACTCGGGAGAGACATGTGAGGAGCAGGACGGTTAGGGAATATCTGATCAGATGGAGGAACCTTCCAGATGAGGATGCCACTTGGGAGGGGGAAAATATCCTGCAGCATCCATCCTTGCAGTTGCTTGAGGACAAGAAACGTTTTGGTGGGGAGGACTCTAATATTCCCAATTAGCAGATAGCTAATTGGAATATTAATTTTTGTTAAATTTTGCTTTTCTAATATTCAACAAGAAATAAAGGGGTGAAGGGACCCATAACCCAACCTTAGAATAAAATCACTTTCCTAAAGTCACTAAGACAGATAATTAAAAGCAAGGTGGGGCCCATGAGGCCAAGTGATAGCGCAGGAGAGGTGGAACCTTAGTCAATGCAGAGGCAGCTTGGGGACAGGCAGCGCAGGGACAATGCAACACTAGTGGGCCCAAGGGAACATTGGGGGCTCAATAGCATAAAAAGGGGATGAGGGCAGTCATTTCATTCATTCATACATCTTAATAATTTCTGTCTATCTAGACCAGAGCACGCTTGAGCTGTTTAGCCGAGTCTGCAAGTGTTGTTTCGCACGCAGGTGTCTTCGAGCGGAGATCCCAACCTCGTCCTCGGGGGACTTCGAGTGCCCGCTCAGGAGAGGAGTCCTACCTTCAGTTTTTGTGAGCAACATCATCAGTTCAGCACCAGGAATACGTAGTTCTTCCCAGGGCAGCGCAATCAGTCAAGGGATCACACAGTCCAGGAGTGGAGCAGCTCCGAGAGAGGAGGAAGGTTGAGATATTTCAATCCAGAGTCTTGTGAGGGGATCAACCCTTCCATAACAGAGTTCTTGGGTAGTTGGCAACCATTCTTTCCAGCAGTTCAGTTCAGAGGCCAACGTACCCAGCAGAAGTGCGTATCCATCCCAAGGGGGTGATTTTCTGGGGTTAGCCTTTCTGGAAATCCTTCACGGGTTATTCTGGGTTTTTGGAGGAGAGTCCGGTGTCCGAATCCCGGATTTTTCTAAGCAGCAGAACAACCCCATTTCGCAGTCCCTTTCCAGCCAACTGTAGCATTTCCAGCAGGGTAGCGTAAAGGTGGAGCCACACAGAGCAACACAGGAGTAGAGTTTCTGAGTAGGGGAAGAGAGACTATTTCAGCCTGCCTCGAGCAGGCCAAGGTGCTATCCTTTTGAGCACTATTTGTACTTGTTCCTCATTTTAGAAATATTAATAAAATGGCTCAACAGTTCTAGTTTATTTGTAGTGTTTTTCATGCATGGTTCTATTTATTGTAGTTTTAGTTTTGTGTTGCTTTGTATTACTGACTATTACCAATTTGGGATATTAGTAATTACAACTGAGTTCTTTGACTGTAGCACCGAGGCCTTGACTGAGATCCTTAACAGAGGTGGCCCCGAGACCCTTGACACTAAAATTATCCCAACTTTCTTTCTGTGATCCATCATATTAGTTCACTGAGATTTATCCGAACTCTATTTCCAAGGTATACCAAACTTTTGCCTCTGAAATTCAACGAACTTATCCTCTGAAATCATCAAACTGTTGTGTTGTCATTTGAGTGAAGGTCATGCTCCTTTATATAGTTGTTTCCCCTCGAAATTAGGCCGACATGACTTCTTGAAGAGATAAGTCCTTATATTAGGCCGACATGTGTTCTTTGAGGGAATCCGACTTGATGGAGAGTTTGATGAAGAGGTTGTCTTGATGGAGGAGTCTTTGACCAAACAATAATTGACTTTGTCAACAACTTAAAGCCTATAATGGAGGCTTGACCTATAACAATTGACCCAAGCATGAAACCCATGCTTTAACAAGTCAATTCAATAATAATAAAAATTTGTTTTGCTTTTCTTTTGACAAATAGATTACATTTTGACTCAAGTACAATTTATGAAGACCGAACCTAGTTACATTCTTCAACACTCCCTCTTAACTAGGGAGGTATTCATATTTACATATAATCAAAGAGGTACATGGAAGATCTCAAACGTCATAATCTACAAAGAAGTTTAAGCACCGCAATGCCATGGACTAGATTCCTAACCAGGGCAATATATCCAAGGTCTTTCAACAATTTAGGCACCGCAATGCCATAGACTAGATTCCTCACTAGGGAAATCTATCCAAGTGGGACTAAGATGGACTAAAGATTGCAGCCTCTCTAGGTACCATTAGGCTTACTAACTAACCATCAACCTAGGGATCCAGGTGCGCATCCAATCAATGCCACCCTCCATTCTAGACATCAATACAAAGTGCCGACCCAATGTCCTCCCAGGCAATGCTTCACTCGCAAAGCCTCAACAACAAATCTCTCCCAATCAAACTGATTGGTAATAAGCATGCTATCAAAACTTCGAGAGATTTACCTATAGAAACACAACCCCAATCAGTAGTACACTTTCAAAAGTACATAACCAAATACAAACCTTCGGGGTCTTCCAGACAACTCGATGTTGCTTAAATTATCTCAGTAGGGCTATCAATTGACTCTTTGATAGAAGATTCCTCAATCATACACTTTCCTTTCCTACTTCACATGCAACAACATATCCGTCAAAATGCATTCTCCAATCAAAACTATGTTATGCCCTCCCTCTCAACCAGGGAGTTTTTCTTCTATGCAGGGTCTCGCTTAACCTAGGGAGATCAACTTCTTCTTATGATATTGGAGAATCTTTCACGGCTTCCATCCTTCTCATCATGCTTATCATATCAACTTCTCTTACGAACATCTTCATCAACTTGAAGATGATGTACCTACACAACTTAGATAGCAAGTACAACCAAATCCATAGAAGCATGAAGTTAGTCATAACAAAATCTGATAGTAGCGCAAGCATTAGACTTTTACAAACATAATCAACAAGAGACTATACTTCAATACTTCAACTTCTTGCCCAGGTTTTGTTACAAACCCTAAATCACATCAATAGCTCAATCAAAATATCAGTCTCATTATATCTAGGGCCTTATCATTGCTTTCAACGATATGACAAGTTCTTCCATATAGAAAAACCTAGAAACAATCCAAACAAGTAATGCATCTAACAACTTTTAGAATTCATATATTAGAGTTCCTACTAGGATTTCATGTAAACCCTAGATTTCACACATGAGCTCCAACAATAAAAACCAATCACAACTTAATCAATAACATGAATAACTTCTAAGAGGGTTTGATGTGAACCCTAGAATTTCCATCTACAAATTCTCAACATTCACTCTATAGATTCATACCTAGAGAATTTAGCTACTACTAGGGTTTAGTTGCAAAACCCCAGATTTTCCAAGCAACATCATCCTAGAACTTCAAACATTGACTAGGGCTTGTTTCCAAACCCTAGGACTTATGACCATTAATAATTAGGTCAACACACATGCATATCTTGGGATTCATCATCAAACATGGGCACATCATATGTCAGGTAAATACATTAGATATATATCGATCTAGACCAAGCTTCAAGCAAATGAACACATACCTAGGATTTCATTCCTATGACCTTACTTTGAATACATAACAAGGGTTTTTACTATAGACCCAACCAAACCCTAAGGATCTAGGGTTTCATAACATATCAAAGCAAACCCTACTATTCCAAAACTTCAAAGGTTTGAGATTTCAAACAACATCATTCAACCCTAACAAGTTAGGGTTTTCATGATCATACCAAAATCCCAAACATGAAATTATCAATATATCAAACATAATATCAATTTCTTTAGACTCCATCGATAATCCTAAGTAGGTTAGGGTTTCATTCATCGTCAACATACCCTTAGGTTAGGGTTTTCCAGAGAGCCCGTCTAGGGTTCTATAAGAAGAATCAAGGATGTACGGGGGGTATATTTATCAAATGATGAATCACCTGAAACAAGAATCTTTATGATTCAAGACGTCTAGACATAACAAAGTTAGTAATATAACGAAAATTTCAAAATAAGATGATCGTGCATTTTATTGTGTAATCTAAGACATACATGGAGATGTTCCTTAACAAACCTTGTAAGGATTCCTTGAAGTGTTCTCCTTGTATTCAGTCATGATCTTTTATACTTGTAATACATACTTTCAAGCAAAATATGTGATACCAAGAACATGATTTAATTTCTCAAGTTAGATCTTCTATGTAAGTATCAAAAATCAAGTTATTCATTCTTTCAATCAACATTAGGACTTTCACTTGACATCCTAGATTACTTGTAAATCCTAGAGGATAAGGATTAAGGTTCTAACATATATGTTATCTAAGGATCAAAATTTTATCCTAGACTAGCTATGAACCATTGGAAGTTAGATATATTTGAAAATCTTAAAAGTTTATGATTATACTTACCTTGTATTTACATAACTCTGTTTTTTGATAGCTCATTAGACTTGTTGTAGTAACAATACTTACTTGTTTCCTTGTACTCAGATTCTCAAAGAGTGTTTCCTTCAAGCTGTTTCCTTGTGCTTGAGTTCGTATAAGAGTTGTATTTCTTTTCCAATAGGACAGACTTCAGATAGTTTTCAAATAAAGAACTTTTACTTTTATGAAGAACTCCTTTCGTTGCCTTTAGTAATAGGTCTGATACCAAATTCATATGGCTAGTGTAATTTGGTTAGGACTTCTATAATTTCAGAGTATGTTGAAGAGGCTTTTAGACTTGTGATGACTTGGTCCATAGTTTCTTCAACGAGATAGAATATATTTCTTCACTGTTTCAACCTTACACATATCATAGCAATGCTCCAGTCCTTGTATCAATGCGTTAACCATACATCACTGAGTCTGAAATCTCCTTTATGACATGACTGTGACTGAGATTAACACCGAACATCACATTCTGAATTAGATCCGAACTTGTCAACTTGAGATATAGCGAAATCCACCTTCTTCTTCAAGGTGTTTTTAAGACTGAACTAGCTCACTGTAATCTTCGTTCCATTAGCCCAGAAGTGTTCATCTTGATCTTAGTCTAATTTACATGTTCTTCAAGAACCTTTCACTGAGAATACTTCAAAGACGTATAAGTGGTCTTCAAACTGCCTTTGATCATGACCTTAGCTCTGATACCATGTTGAGAAATCCAAAGTGTTAAATGATTTCTCTTAATATGACATTATCTTGTGATGTTTCGTTATTATTATTTGTTCTTTCAATTATCTTTTCTTATCATCAAGACTAATGCCAAGCAACAAATAGAGGAGGACACAAGATGTAGGCACGCGGTCAGGGCAAAACCCCACTCTAGGGGAAAACCCAGTCAAAAATCTTCCTTCAGTAGATTCAAAAGATGAGACGACCAAGACCTTCACAACCTATACTAGAGACTTCCTCCATCAAGTCAACCTAGCATGTTTCTTCTTTAGCTGAGCAGTAGCTTATTCTACAACTACTTCCTTGCAACAATGACAAAGGAGCTGTTTTCATATACTATCATCGTGACAACCTCATACACCATCACTGTGACAACTTGTGATCCAAACTGAAGTCCGAGCTCCTTACTGAGATTTGCATCACTGTGATACACCGAGACAGTGGTAGCACCGAGATCAGGACACTGTGGTAGCACTGAGACTGTAATAGTCCTTGACTGTGGTAGCACCGAGACCATTGCACTGTGGTAGCTCTGAGATTGTGATACTGTGTTGACATCATGACTGTGATAGCATGAAACTGTGGTAGCATCGAGTTCTTTGACTGTAGCACCGAGGCCTTGACTGGGATCCTTCACAGAGGTAGCCCCGAGACCCTTGACACTGAAATTATCCCAGCTTTCTTTCTGTGATCCATCGCATTAGTTCACTCAGACTGAGATTTATCCAAACTCTATTTCTGAGGTATACCGAACTTGTGCCTCTGAAATTCACTGAACTTATCCTCTGAAATCATTGAACTGTTGTGTTGTCATTTGAGCAAAGGTCATACTCCTTTATATAGTTGTTTTTCCTTGAAATTAGACCGACATGACTTCTTGAAGCGATGAGTCCTTATATTAGGCTGACATGTGTTCTTTGAGGGACACCGACTTGATGGACAGTTTGATGAAGAGGCTGACTTGACGGAGGAGTCTTTGACCAAACAATAATTGATTTTGTCAACAACCTAATGCCTACAATGGAGGCTTGACCTATAACAATTGACCCAAGCATGAAACCCATGCCTTAACACCAATTCAATAATAATAAATGTTCTTTTTGCTTTTGTTTTGACAAATATATTACATTTTGACTCAAGTACAATTTATGAAGACCAAACCTAGTTACATTCTTCAACAGTGTCAAGTGATAGATATGGAAAAAAAATAGTAGCAGTTCAATGCCCAACAAGTAGTCTGAAAAATCAATGCCAAAACAAGTATTGAAAAGAAATAACTACTTTGACAGCTCGTGTTATGTTTGTCAATGCCCGTAATTTAGTGTGGAATAAAAGTTGGGTTTACTTGCAACACATTCTAGATAGTATTTCCTATATTTGCTGGGTCATGCTATTAGTAGTTTTGGGTCCAACGTCGCTCATACTGGTGCATATGGGTCTCTCTTCTTTGCTTTCTCTTGCTCTTTTGTGCTATTGTAGTCCATTTATTAAGCCTGTCCTATAAAGTATAGCCTAGTGTGGAAAGCCCCAAAGCCACTGGAGCTAAAGCCATTCCTTTTTCTATAAGAGTATGGGAGGGTATAGGTAAATAGGCCGTGGTAGTTACATAGGGTTCATCAAGTGCTACCTTTGTTGGGGCCCTTAGCCTAATGTACAAGTGAATATTTGTGTCCTACATCTGTTGTGTTAGTGAAGCAATCCATCAAGGTATCTTATATGGTCACTGTTCCTTCTCCCCCAATAAAAGCTGCCACATTAAACTCTTTGTGTTGTGCTTTATTCATGAGATATTTCTTTAAAATCCAATGCATTATTCATAAGATGTTCCCTTAAAATCCAATGCATGCTAAGATTATCAATAGTTACTGGTTTTGATTTTCATGGATGTTTTAATCATTGAATTATGAAATATGTTTAGTTTACTCTCCAATTTTTTTACTTGTCATTTCTTCTCTGATGCAGTCAACTTTGTTTCTTCTTTGGTACATTAGACTTCATTATTGGCCTTCACCGTTGTTCTATGCGTTCTTGCTTCGCTGCACTCCTATTATGCATTATTCTACAATATTAGAAATCTAGCAAATGGAAGCAATGGATGTGTGAAGCTATCGATAAGAGGCAAGTGGAGCACAGGCTGCATCGGGAGCAACAAATAGCATCTGGCAGGGGGTTGGCAGCAGGGAGAAGTGGCAGCGAGGCATATGCATATTATAAAAAGAAAAGAAAAGTATGAATAAACTTTGGATATGCACTACACTTTGGATATGCACACAAGAACAAGAATTTTGAATATGCATGTTTTCAGGGAACTTTGGATGTATGCATTGGAGAAATAGCGAAGTCGGCAATAAGACCTCAAATGTTATAGTCCAATCATATTTGAAATAAACAAATTTTCATCGAATATATAAATGAGACGTTAGTTAAAACTTAAAACATTGGATGAATGTATAATTTTTATGGTCAATGCAGATTAATATATGGTCAATGATGTAGCAATCGCTCTAGTCCCTGCAGTGCTGAAGGCAAGGACTGATAAAGGGAAGGGTTAGGGAAGTATCATGTAAAGCTGTCCAAAAGCAAAGTTATATATTCAGTAGGTCGACCAAGAAATACAACTATGCCACCTACATGTGTTCTCCTTACTGTATAATAAAAAGTGACATTACCAATGGAGAAAAGCACTCCCTTATAATCCTTGTGCCTCCAGATGCCAAAAACGATGTCGATTAGACCACGGAGAGTCAAACCAATGACCACCACAACGATTACATGAACAACAAAGAGAAGATTGAAATCACAAAGGTGTGCAACTTGTACTTCTTAAGATTGCACTAAGTTGCACCCTTGACCTTGTCGGGCACGTCCAGGAGGTGGTGGCATCTTTGGGGGCATGCTAACAGAAAGATGCAATGTGCATTTGAAAAGGATGAACATGGAAATAGCCAGATGGACAACATGCATTTGAAAAGGTGAATTGATATATGGTCCAAATGAATGCACATTATATTAGGAGCACAGACCAACAATTTACAAACACATGGTAACTCTCACCAGCTTGGAACTCGCAGTTTGTATTCACCCCACTATTAGAAGAAACAACTCACTTTTCTACTCCTAGGTCACCCAACGTATATGCAAAATTCTGTGGTTTTACCTGGACAAAGAAGAGTTACAAATCCAATTGACTAGGTAAATTTGAAAGACCTCCAAACCCCCCACTCTTAAGGGGCAGGAAGACTACCATTTGGAAGTTCTCCTCTTTTACTAGCATTTTTTTTTTCTTTCTTATAGGTACATGAGTAGGTTTTGACAACTTGACCACACACCAAACCATAAAAAGTAATACCGACTAGAATAAAATTTGGGTTTTATGTTGAGTCATGTAGGTCTAAATTCTCGAAGGGGGTCTAGTAATTTTCTTCTTGGTGACTTCTATCCAATCCTCTTGGTAATCTTATTGTGACCATATCCCCTCTAGTTCTTCAATTGGTTCTTCTATTGTTGGTTGGGGATGTGCATCCATTGGGAGACTTACATCTTTTGTCTCTTGCTTCATAACCACCACCCATTGCCCTTGCCCTTCATAATCACATTGGTGAGGGGGGAGGGTTTGAATGATAAAGATGGTGTTCAAGGGGAGTTCCATGGTAGTACTTGTGGAAGAGATCGCTGATCCACCTACCTACTTGTTTATATTTGAGGACCTTCCTATAGGGGTTCATAGATTGGGATTCTGTGATTTCCCCTTTTTTGGGGGCATAGTTGTTGGTGTTTCTTATTAGGAAACTGCAAATGGCGTACAAATCTTATTGGTCCACTTCATAAATTAAAGGAGTCAGATCCTTGCATATGAGATGGTGCTCCTCCAACGTGCACTCTCAACAAGTCAGTTTCTTGGAGGGTCTTCTAGGTTGGCATTCTTTTTTAAGTTTGCACGAGGGCTACTATATGGCCTATTTCAAAGTAGGTTATACACTAGAAGGCACCCTGTTCATATTCAAGAGGTTCAGTCCAGGGGTTATCTTTGGCAACTAGCTTGATCTCTATCAACATACCTTTGTTAAAGGCCATGTCCATATATAATCTATGTTGCACTGGTTGTGGGGACGGGGGGACGGAGGGGACGGGGGGACGAGTTTCCGGAACGGCTAGAGCACACCCCCAAATTTTCAGGGGACGGCGGGTTGGGGACGGCAAGTGCGGCAACTATTTATTATTTATTAAAAAATTAAAATTAAAATAAATTAAACATGAATCAAAATAAATAAAATACTAAAATGATAAATCTAAAGACTAATACTAATAGTCTAATAGTATCTAATTGTCATTGAGAATTGTGCATCACAAAAACAAATTTCGTCATTATTCAATAACTCAAGTACTATTAGTTTCATACAACTTACAACCTACAATCAACTACTGTCTAATATCTACATAATCGTACTATGATCATTGATGCATGATGAATCATTTCAAAATTTAAATAGCAGCTAAAACGTAAAAGTAAATAGTACTAAAATTTAATAAAAATGTAAACATGAACAATTCATTAAAATTTAAATATAAATCTCAAATTAAGAGTCTAGAAGTAGAAAACCATGGATTATAAATTTATAAATTATAGTCATAGACTATAGTCCAAGAACCAAAATGACAAAAACTAAAATTAAAAAATAATATAGTCACTAGTGTAGCTGCCAAATGGTAAAACGGTAAACCATAAATGTTTTAAGTTTGATAGGTATATACGTTAGCCTTTAGGTTAGGGTAAATGTAATTTAGGAATTTACATTTTTTTAATTTAAAATTTTGTTTAAATTTTTTTTTATTATAAAAATGAAATATTTTAATATTTTTTTAACTTATGATTTGAAATTTTATTAGGGACGTCCAAAAGTCCCCGATTTATCGAGGGACGTTTTGGAAGTCCCCAAAAAGTCCCTGAATTTTCAAGGGACGGCTAGGGGACGGCCTTGAAGTCCCCAAGTCCACGATGGAGTCCCCAGCAAATCTGGAACGTTTCCGACGAGTTCCAAAGTCCCCGGAATTTCGGAACGGAGGGAACGACATGAAATTATGGCGGGGATGGGTCACCGTGCAACATAGTATATGTAATATTCCTAATTAGCACCGCTAATTGGAATATTTGATTTTTGTATAGTTTTGCCGCCTATAGTTAATTAATAAATAAAAGTGAGAAAAGAGGGGCTAACTCACTTAAATAAAATAAAGTGCTTCCCTAGTAGGAGCAACGTTATAACTTAAAGGGGAGCCTTGGGGGTCCACACCACGCATGAGGGAGGCCTCACGTAGCCTCTAGGAGCATCTGCGCAGACTTGGGAGGAGCACGTGGAGAGAGGGGGACCACGTTAGGGTTTTTTGAGGAGAGCTAGCATTATAAAAGGTGGGAGAGCCATTTCATTTGGCATTCTTGTTGTTGATGATATTTGAGCTAGACTTCTGTCTACTTGAGCACGCTGGCTGTTTAGTCGGTCTGCAGCACTGTTTAGTGCGACTGAGTGTCTCCGGTCGGAGATCTCACCCTTGGCCCCGGGGGACTTCGAGTGCCTGCTCGGGCAAGGTTTTCCTTCAGTCTTTAGCAGGAGATTTGCAGGTGTTTGTTTGGGAGTTTTGCTGAGGAGCTGAGCTTCATTGGGTGACTGCGCAGTCCTTGGAGGGAGGACGCAGTTTGAGTTGGAGCTGTTCAGTGGTAGAGATTTCTGCAGGAGATTCAGGCCTATTCCGGTGTGGAGGTTCAACGTATCATTTGGTGAGTTTCCTGAGGAGTTGTGGCCCCATTTCAGTCTACTTCAGTTGGTGTCTGCGCTGGTCCTGGAGGGACAACGTTTTTCTAGGAGGAGGGTTTCTGGGGGTGATTTTCGGAGGTGGTTCATTTTGTATATGGTTTCTGGGTTTTGTTCGGGGTGGTAAGTTTAGGTGGTCTGCCGATTTTCAGCTCATTCCGGCAAGGGGATCAGCCCCTAGCTTCAGTTCATTCCAGCAGCAACAGTTTACGGCAGTTTCTTCCAGCAGCTGGGATGCAGTTTCTTGTAGCAGCCATTCCCTGTTTTTCTGAGAGGGTTCTTCACTTGCCTTGTGCAAGGATAGGTGCATTTATTATGATTATCCATTGTATCTCATTATATTCTCAGATTAATAAAATGGCTTAGCATTCCCGGCATTTTTATGTGTATTTGCTTTATGTTCTATTTCCGGCATTTTCTATATTGTCGTATGCTTGTATTGCTGTCTATTTCCCATTCGGGATATTACAGTGGTATCAGAGCATAGTTCTGGCTCAGCCTGTGGAGCTGGCTATCTATGGAAAATATGAGGATCACAATGCCTACATTCTTACCTGAAGTACCGAGGCAACATGTTTGTATACCTCTTGAAGATTATTTCAGAGAATGGAAGTCCATGGGGGAAGACTTAAAAGCAATTTTGCCCTTCAAAGATTATTGTCAGCTCAGAGAGGATGGAGTTTCTAGCATACAGAGTTTAGATTTGCAGCGCACAGTGGGCAGATTCCATCTACCGACATTTGACGGATCATCCAGGCGCTCAGAGGAAGCTTGGGTGGAGAAGTTGGACATCTATTTCCAGCTTAATCAGATGTCGCAGTCAGAGGCCATTAAGGCGACAACATTGCACTTGGAGGATGAGGGCACACAGGATTGCAGGGAGTCTGAGGTTACACCTAGTGTGACACAGGATTCCCCCTCATTGGAGACCTCCTTGGCCATGTCGGTTGATGTGGTAGTGGAGAAGGTAGAGCCTACCTCGGTAGAGCCATCCATTGAGGTGATGACCGAAGTCGTGTCCGAGTCTTCAGGTGGTAGCAGCACACGACAGATGGGTGAGGCGTTAGGAGATATATCCACCTTCGATGAGGCACTAGCAGGTACAGAGGTATTGGATGATGGTCGCAGACAGCGGTATCATCGGCTTCGGACGGACCTTCGAGTTTTGAGAGAGAAGGCCACGTCAGTACGGGAGGCCATTTTGTTGCGGGACCAGGAGCTGGAGGGTATGAGAGTGACTTGTGCCAAGTCGGCGGCCAAGTTGGTCCGCATTGGGGAACGACTGGATTCCCTGATGGTACAATCAGAGGGCATTTTGGAGCGTCAGATCATTCCCCTTCAGGCATGCATGGATGGGACTAGCAGTGTTGTTGGGTCATCTCTCCCCGTTGGAGAGAGAGAGGCAGAGCCACCTAGTCAGATCTCATATGTTGACTTGGATAGCGGTATGAGACGATCAGAGTTGCACAGGGTACAACATCCACATGTTGAGGTTGGATGGCGAGAGATTTTGAGTTGGTACTCGGTGGAGAGGGCTATGGAGATAGTGATGGATCCGAGTGTAGCTCAGCAGGAGTTTCTATGCATGGGGAATACAGGAACCCCAGATTGGCATTGGGATCCAGGTGGGATCACCTATCGTTTCCCAGGCAGGTCGGCTGACTATGTCTTGGAGAGTACAGTTGGCCTAGTAGTAGAGCATGTGCAGTTTCGGTCAGCTCCAGTGGCCAACCAGTTTATGGGTAGACTCCCTAGGTTGTCTTGGCATGACACCCATACACGGGATCACGGGGTGGTCAGCACACCTTGGCAGGAGCTTGTCGAAAGAGGTGGCATTGGCAGGCCACCAGATGGCACCTTGGATGGGGCCAGGGATTCTTCGCCTTTGTGTGGGGCACAGAGGACGCAGCGGAGCCGAGCAGTGGTGGTAACACTACTGACACACAGGGAGATGCACTTCTCGGACCCCTTGAGGAGGATTTGGAGTGATGATCCTTTCGTCGGCAAGTATAGTGATACGATGGTGGAGATGATGTTACCGATTGGTGGTAGTCCGACATGTAGGGGCACAGCTCTAAGTCATCACATCCAGGGATGTGTAGGAGCCTCTAGCATTGAGCGGTGGATTGCCGGTGGACATGGAGTAGCATGGTGGTGTACCATAGTGTGTGGGACTGCATTGTGGAGTAGGAGTATCCTACATCACATTGAGAGCATGCGGAGAGTGACCGATGCCTGGACACAGTCAGGGCACGAGACGGTACAGGGTGCTACAGCAGTAGCACATGGTATCCAGCAGCATACCGAGGTATGCCTCGGTGTGCAGTGGCATGTTGAGGAGTATATGGATGATCAGTGGTATGCGAGGGCATACGGTGCTGCATAGCAGGGTCTTAGAGCATTGCTTCCAGAGAGACTCATGGACAGGGACATCGGGCTTACCTTTGGTAGTAGTTCACCCAGGATCGATGGAGAGACAAAGGAGCGATACTTGGCGGTATCTGTGGGGACTCACACACCTGACTCGCTTCGACATCACTCACAGGTACAGTTGATTATGTTTTTGACCTTTGGCACTTTGGGCGTGAGCAGCAGGGTACGCGAGGTTCACCTAAGATATTTGGATGACACTCAGTACACTAGGCGAGAGACTTCTCAGTAGTGGCACTGGGTTGGTGTGCTAGTTGACAGCCACAGGTTGGGGGATGAGATGATCCTTTGCAGAGGTGGTGCATCAGTCATCACTGAGCCTACGCTTGGGGAGCAGGTCATGAGGGAGACATGCATCATTTTTCCCTCAGGGCATGTCGAGATCATGCATGAGCAGAGGATACGGGGTACAGCAGAGGTAGTATCCCAGTATGCGTCTGGACTCCAGACATTGTATCGACACTTCATCGAGAGGGTGGATGGCATATTCAATGCAAATGAGGTGGCGGAGGTAGAACAGGAGGGCATTCCTTCTGTATGCCAGGGTGAGGACTCTCTTTCAGATGAGTCCATAGGATCAGTTGAGGTTGCTTCTGTGGAGCAAGAGCAGTCATGCAGGTATGATGACAGTAGATTGCAGCCGTATTACAGTGTGCAGGGTGAGCAGTCAGGGGACTGTATAGGAGATACTCTGGGTGATGAGTCACTTCTGACGTTTCAGCTAGAGCAGCACATGATGGAGCCTGAGTCAGCAGAGAAGGATACTATGGACATCAGGCATGACATTTCCTTGGGTGAGGTCCAGATGGGTGCCCACATTGAGCCTATGATGGATATGTGGCTAGCATTGAGGTCATCCTTTGAGGTGGAGCAGTCAGATGCACAGACACCGAGTACCGTGACAGCAGCTACAGATCCATATCCTCTGGAGATGTTGGAGGTAGATGTGATAGTTTGGCAGTGGGAGATGATTACGGGTTGGCGGCAACCTTCCAGGCATGTTCCACATGCAGTTTTTGTTGCTACATCAGATGCTTCCTCCAAGATGGACTGGCGGGAGATCATGAGTTGGTACCCTCTTGATGGTACGGTATTCTTCGTAGGGAGCACAGTGGAGCAGGGGCCCTTGGACATAGTAGATGTTACAGATCCCAGTCGGCAGGAGGGCACCAGTTATCGTTACTTCAGGACTCCTCAATTTCAAGAGAATAGGATCAGCATGGGATTGAGTCATGACTTGGATTGGAGAGAGGTGATGAGTTGGTATGCGGTTGGAGGGGTAGCATATGTAGCTACAGGTACAACGCAACAGGAGCCCAGGAGCATTGATGCTTATTGGTGGTCTTCACCTCTTAGAGCATTAGTCATAGCCAGAGGCAGTGCACAGTCCGAGCCGTGGGACTTGGGCGATTATTGGCCATGGTGGCGATGGGATCCGGGGGGATTATTGGTTGACTGGTACTGTGAGAGGCCAGTTTGGGATCCTGACATTGAGATATCCCTTCGTATCAGGGTGATGCAGGAGACAGAGAGGTTTCAGTGGGACCCAGGCACATTTTGCAGTATCGGTGGGGAGCATCGGCTAGAGAGTAGGCTTGTTCAAGAATTGCTTGAGAACAAGCAATTTTTGCCGGATGAGGATGCCACTTGGGAGAGCGAGCAGACTTTACAGCATCCATCACTTCAGTTGCTTGAGGACAAGCAACGTTTTGCCGGGGGAGACTGTAATATTCCTAATTAGCATCGCTAATTGGAATATTTGATTTTTGTATAGTTTTGCCGACTATAGTTAATTAATAAATAAAAGTGAGAAAAGGGGTCTAACTCACTTAAATAAAATAAAGTGTTTCCCTAGTAGAGGCAACGTTGTAACTTAAAGGGAAGCCTTGGGGGTCCACACCATGTATGAGGGAGGCCTCACGTAGGCTCTAGAAGCAACTGCGCAGGCTTAGGAGGAGGACGTGGAGAGAGGGGACCACATTAGGGTTTTGAGGGGAGCTAGCACTATAAAAGGTGGGAGAGCCATTCCATTTGGTATTATTGATATTGTTGATGATATTGAGCTATACTTCTGTCTACTTGAGCACGCTGGCTGTTTAGTCGGTCTGCAGCACTGTTTAGTGCGACTGAGTGTCTCCGGTCGGAGATCTCACCCTTGGCCCCAGGGGACTTCGAGTGCCTGCTCGGGCAAGGTTTTTCTTCAGTCTTTAGCAGGAGATTTGCAGGTGTTTTGTTTGGGAGTTTTGCTGAGGAGCTGAGCTTCATTGGGTGACTGCGCAGTCCTTGGAGGGAGGACGCAGTTTGAGTTGGAGCTGTTCAGTGGTAGAGATTTCTGCAGGAGGTTCAGGCCTATTCCGGTGTGGAGGTTCAACGTTTATCATTTGGTGAGTTTCCTGAGGAGTTGTGGCCCCATTCAGTCTATTTCAGTTGGTGTCTGCGCAGTTCTTGGAGGGACATCGTTTTTCTAGGAGGAGGGTTTCTGGGGGTGATTTTCGGAGGTGGTCCGTTTTGTATATGGTTTCTGGGTTTTGTCCGGGGTGGTGAGTTCAGGTGGTCTGCCGATTTTCAGCTCATTCTGGCAAGGGGATCAGCCCTAGCTTCAGTTCATTCCCGCAGCAGCAGTTTACGGCAGTTTCTTCCAGCAGCTGGGATGCAGTTTCTTGTAGCAGCCATTTCCTATTTTTCTGAGAGGGTTCTTCACTTGCCTTGAGCAAGGATAGGTGCATTTATTCTGATTATCCATTGTATCTCATTATATTCTCAGATTAATAAAATGGCTTAGCATTTCCGGCATTTTTATGTGTATTTGCTTTATGTTCTATTTCCGGCATTTTCTATATTGTTGTATGCTTGTATTGCTGTCTATTTCCCATTCGGGATATTACAGTATATAATCTTGCATAAGTGGTTACATGCCTCCTTGTTTATATTGCACATAGTGGAGTTTGCCTAGGGCATTTTCAATGTCCTATAGTAAACCAACACCCTAGAATTGGAGGGAAGGTTGGGTAGAGTCTAATGTCAATAGGGGGAAGATAAAGTGTTCATCACTAGATCGTAGGTTGGGAACCAAGTCTTCATGCATAAGCGTGATTTACCCCAATCCAAGGACATGTTTTGAGGATGTGATCTCTGTCTTCTGATAGACCAAATTTAACAATGAGGAACCTTTTTGCACAAGGATGAATAATGTTTCTTCCTTGATTTCTAACTTCCAAGTTGAGATCCATTTGTGAATATTTGCTAGTTTCAGCTAGAGGTTGTTGAATTTGCATACAAGGCCATTTTCTTGGTAGTATTTGGATTGATCTAACATGTCTAATGCCATCAAGAAGGTTAAGGAGCTTTTGATATTATACATACCCTTGGGGTTTGGGAAACAATTGATGTCCATTCTAATTGATCATTATCAAGGAGGGTGGCTTTGTAGGAAAGCCCAGGTTTCCCCAGATAATTGAGATGCATATTTGGGAGATATTGCTCAAGGAGGGTTGTGGATCTTATTTGGGGGGTGAGCCCAAGTGCAGATGAAAGCAGTGCCAAAGGAGGATTGGTTGGAGTAGTCTTTAATGCCATCAAGGAGACAATGTGCCTGGATGGGCATGAGGGAGGAAAATTGGAGGGTTTTGGTATCTTGGATCAAGGGGGAAAACTGGAGATTGGAAGATGACTAGGGTCAGTACAAGGTTGAGCATCCAAAGAGGACATGAATGAGATGGAAAAGCAACTAGGGCATGAATCCTAGCTGTGCGTTTGGAGAACCCTAGGAAAACGACATAGAGGCAGCATGATATGTGTATGTGGGTGAAGAGACAACTCTCTTTTAATGTGCAAGCAACTTACAATAAGTGTGACTTATTTATTATTAATTTAAATCTATTCCAAAATGTATACAATAATATAACTGTTACATCTATATTCAATTATCATGTTTTCCTTTGACCTTGTGATTGTTGAAGTGTTTGGAAGGTACTTCTCCTTGAAAAAATTGTTTTCCCATTTGATCTTCTTTCCTTGATTTTCTTGTTGCTACGATGGCATTCCCATCATAAAGGTATATGTTTGGACGTGCTCTAGATGGCAATTCTTATTTCTGATTGTGGTGTGTAGTCATTGAGGTTCTTTTAGATCCTTTCCATGCATGCCTTGAGGTTCCCACTAGCATGAGGGGATGCAGATTTGTTGACATCAAAATAGATGATGCATCATATTGAACCTTTTGTTTTTTACCTTGCATTCTTTGTGCAGCATCCTTTATCTTGATATATATTTGTCTTTCTTCCTTTGATACCTTAGGGCAAATTGAAATCCCAGTGGCTCCTTATTCTCATCACTCTCTAATACCTCACAATGATGCCTTCTTACATGGGTATATGAACTGGTATAAAGTTTTCCTCGATAACAATCATGCTTACATAAAAATTCAGTGGTCCCACACCCTTCCCCCTTCAAGTTCTGTCACAAACCTCTACAAGGGTGTGAATGAAATTTTGCCACCTTCATTGCCACTTTCATCCTCTTCCAAACCTTCCTCATCTTCATATAATGGGTCACTATGAAAATGACCATTGTCCTCTTTTTCCCTCTCATGCCTATTCCCCACCAACACCATGAGCATGAAAAATGGAACCATAAACCACAATAAGATCATTTTCCTGAAGTTTTAGATGAACAAACGGCAATAAAATGAGGGAGATGAAAGAATGGGCAAGAGTGGGAGAAGAGGAAATACCCACAAACAAACAACACAAGGATGTTCAAGAAGCTATGAAAAATGGGTTTTTGGTATCAGCTTTTTAGCTATCTAATTATTTGCAACTATTGATATAATCTTCATTCTCTCCTCCAAACTTTCAGAAGTTTTCCTTTCTCGAAAACCAACAAGAAGACCAAGCTTTCCACTACAAGCTTAAGCACATAAATATGAATGTAATGAGGAAAATGGTAGGGGAGAAGTGCTTTTGTTTCTTCCTTGACTTTGCCCTAAAGCCTAGACCCCCCTAAGTCCCACCATTAAGAGAAAAACAAAAGTTTACTGCGAAAGCGTGTGGGTAAATTAGGGAGTGCACAGGGAGCATGCTCCTTTGTTCGAGAGCGTCTTAGAGAGTGCCATGCTCCCAATAGTGGCAAGGGGCATGCCAAAGAGCCGTGGAGCATGCTCTCAATTCCAGGGAGTGCACTCCTAGGGGTGCTCCTTGGATGATCTTGCTCAGAGCATGGTTCAGGGTGGGAGTGACCCCTGGGAGGTTGCTCCTAGTAACACTGATATCAATCGATGAAGATGATGATCTTGGCTCAGAGGCAATGTTTGCCTCTCCTCTTTTTCTATTGCTAGAGTGCCCTAGATCTGTGGTACAAAACGTATTTCATTGAGTATTATTGTGTCTGATCTTGGCTTCTGTCAGAAGTCCACTGTGCTAGCCGTGGAGCATGTTCTTAATTCCAGGGAGTGCACTCCTAGGGGTGCTCCTTGGATGATCTTGCTCAGAGTGTGGTTCAGGGTGGGAGTGACCCCTGGGAGGTTGCTCCTAGTAACACTGATATTAATCGATGAAGATGATGATCTTGGCTCAGAGGCAATGTTTGCCTCTCCTCTTTTTCTATTGCTAGAGTGCCCTAGAGCTATGGCTACAAAACGTATTTCATTGAGTATTATTGTGTCTGATCTTGGCTTCTGTCAGCAGTCCACTGTGCTACAAATGCTGTTGGATGTTCTCTGTTCAGCTGCATTTCTTGTCTTCTTTTTAACTGAAACGTTCTTTTCCTTGTCTTCTTTTTAACTGAAAAGTTCTTTTTCCTGCAAATTCTGCAATGAATTCATTATAGAGTAGCCTACGTATTAGTTTGTGGCTGTCTTCGTTTGGGTTTTGAGCTTAAACAGGCTGCTCCATGCGTATTTGTCATCCTTTTGTTTGCTAATATTATATTTTAGGCCTTTCAATGTGATTCTCATGGTGGTTGAATGGTTGTATTACGTGAAAAGCACTAGTTTGAAGTACTGTTATGCTGCTTCTAGTTAATTAAAAACCAACGGTGAAGCAAAGCAGACTTAGATGGGAAGACATGGTACACAACTGATGGTAACAGTTGCTATCTTTTACTTTGGAAAGGCATGTTTGGTTTTCTATACTATGTCCAAACTTGCATTTTCCTTAGTTTGGCTGTTTTCCGGATGCATCTTGGATTTGTTCTAAATATTATATGGACCACACATTATTTATAAGGATGGAAGACTGCCCTCAAAATTGCTCTCCAATATTGCACCCCATATTGTTGTGCTGACCTCTTTATCTTCCCTGGCCCTCAATACAGATATGCACACAGACAGATGTGTGAGCGTGTGAACAATATGGATAAGTCATTTTCAGAATCTGGTTTTATCAGGAATTCAGCATCTATGTTGCATTTTGCTTGTGGTCTTACATGTTAATGGAAGGTTTGTATTGTACTGGACATTCTGAGAGGGTAGAATTTATTGTGAAGTTTAGATGGCTTATTTTGGTTTTATGTGTTAACTTTTAATTTATGGCATTGTCTATTACTTGCAGGGGACTTTTCTTCCACGCAACCCTGCAATAAAGGCTTTAGTGAATCCACAATACTTGAACAGGCTTTAGTGAATCCACAATAACGTTGAAATTACTACCAAAGATACAGATTAAAGGTTATTGGTAAACAGAAACTCATAAATAAATAAGAGCCCTTGGATTTGGGTGGAGGAGAATGAGCAGAGGACTCTTGCAAGTTATGCTCTCTCTTCCATGTTTTATTTCCGTGGCTTACTAATAAACATCCTTTTTCTCTCCTACCCGAGTTATATTTTTGTATGAATAAGATTTATGTTTTTTTCTTCCATATATATATATTAAACATTTACTAAAACTTTAAGGTATATTTCCGATTAATATAAATTATGGTATTTCTAATACACTTGTTAATATAAATTAATGCTTTTTAACATTTACTAAAACTTTAAATTTCCTCATATTTATGAATGTTATTTCTAATATACTTATTAATATAAATTAATGTGTTTTACTTAACGGAATTCAAACTGAGCATATGTTAATATAGAAGTAGCCTAATATAAAAATTTAATTGAACTAATCTCTAACACAGTATCTATTAATTAAACTAATCTTTTCAGTTATTAAAAATCTATTATCTAAACTTATTTTTATAATTATTATTTTAACTTGCAGATGATTGTGACTTATTGCGATTTGATTAATGATTTTTGGGAAATTATTTAAACATTTATTATTATGAAATAGATATAGAGTTTAATTTACATGCTAAATTTTTAATAGGATCTATAACAGTGAATGTTTTACATGAATGTTGAATATTTAATGGTGTGTTTTGACTACATCACGGGGACTTTATTCAATGAATTTTTAACATTTCACATCAGCTTATAGCATACTAAACAATATCCTTAATTTGAGTACATATTGGAAAATGATCTATAACAGTTAATGTTTTACACGAATGTTGAATATTTAATGGTGTGTTTTGACTATATTACGGGGACTTTATTCAATGAATTTTTAACATTTCACATCAGCCCATGGCATACTAAACAATATCCTTAATTTGAGTACATATTGGAAAATACTTCTAAAGATCACATTATTTAACCCCTACCAATACGAATCCAATGTCTTCTCAATTTAAAAAACCCCTTATAGGTATCAATATTTTCATTAACATTTGTATATCCCTTTATATTTTTTCATTAACTTTGATCTCTTTTTTTTTATACTTTTCAACATAAAAATACTTTGGGAAATCACTCAAACATTTATTATTATGAAGTAGATAAAGAGTTTAATTTGCATGCTAAATTTTTAATAGGATTTATAACAGTTAATGTTTTGCAAGGAATGTTGAATATTTAATGGTGTGTTTTGATCACACCACGGGGACTTTACTCAATGAATCTCTAACATTTCACGTCAGCCTATGGCATACTAAACAATATCCCTAATTTGAATACATATTGGAAAACACTGCTAAAAATCACATTATTTAACCCCTATCAATATGAATCAATACGCCTTCTCAATTTTAGAAAACCCCTAACTTCACTATATATTATAGGTATCAGTATTTTCATTAACATTTGTATATCCCTTTATATTTTTTCATTAACTTTGATATCTTTGTTTTATACTTTCCAATATAAAAACACTTTACTTCTTCATGTGTACTCAATATATTATGCCATTTTTCCTCATTATGTATTCCTATTATAAATGCACAATATTTCTCCCCAATAAAAATCTGGTGAACTCACATAATTTTATGATTTATTTTTCCCTCATAAATCCACATAATTTTATGATTTATAATTCTAAATTAATAATGGTTATTTTACGAAATTGTATTTCTCCTGTATTTCTCTCCAAGACTGCGTGGACCCACATGATTATTATTATTATTTTATTTATTGACTGCGTGGACCCACATGATTATTATTATTATTTTATTTATTTATTTATTTAATTTTTTATGTTTCTAAATTAAACGTAGTTATTTTACAACATTGTTTTATTGTATTAAATTAATTTAAAAATCAAACGTTTTGACACAAGAAAGGATTCGTAAATATTCATTTCCGTGTGGTGATTAATTTGGATTAATCTATCCGAGGCAAAAACGACTTCAAGCAACATGTTATTTCTATGCTTATCTATAACATGTTATTCCAATTCGTGCAAAGCTCTTCATCATCTTTTGGTTGGCTGTTAAGCTTTATGATGCGATGTAATACAAATTTTTTTTATTAAGCCATAATTGAAACCATGTGATCTGTAATTTGAGATAAGTTTTTTTTTTAAAGTATTTATATTTATTATGTGTTAATGGATTTTTACACAAATGTCTATGAAAAATAAGTTTTTTAAAACTATTTATTTTGTGTTAATGGATTCTGACACAAATCTCCATGAAAAATAACATTTTGATTTTATTTGTTTATTTACACAATTATGTTTAATTATTTGTTATAGTTAAATTGCCAATATCATGTATATATATATCTATATATATATGTATGTATATATATGATATGTCATGCTCTGTGATATATATACAAATAGTTTTTAATTGTTTCTAATATAACATTTTGAATTCATTTGTTTACTTACACAATTATGTTTCAACTATTTATTATAGTTAAATTGCTAATATCATATATATATATATATATATATATATATATATATATATATATATATATATATATATATATATATATATGTCATGCTTTGTAAGTGATATATATACAAATAGTTTTTACTTGTTTCTAATATTTTAGAGTAGGTTTTTTTCATTTCAAAAAATAAAACAGAAAACTTTAAATCCCTCTATTAGTATGGAGTTGTATGGTTATAAGATGTAAATGATTTAATAGTGCACCTTTAATTAAAACTTTATAGGTTCTTGATACTAAAATTAAATATACTAACTATTTATTTGATTTGGAAAATCAACCAATTATAATCCAATAAGCAATTGATACTTGTCTTCCATCATGGCAAAAACAAGCACTTTAATTAAAACTTCATATGTTCTTGATAAAAAATTAATATACTAACTACTTATTTGATTTGGAAAATCAACCAATTATAATCCAGTAAGTAATTGATAATAGTATTCGATCATGGAAAAAACAAAGTAATGAAAAATGAGGGACGGAAAGTAATTACTAAAGAATCATGAAGTAGAATCAATCCTCTTGTCCTCATTAAATTTTAGAGAATCACACTAAGTTAACCTCACTCCTCATTGACAAGGTGTAGCAAATGGTTGACAAAGTTCCATAATGAACTTTTGTAGAAGGTTTCACACATATTAAGGTTGAAAAATAAGATACCATAATCCATTCACAAGTCCGGGTGCTCAAAAAAATGCAATTAGACCAAGGTTAGTCATTTCAAATGTATCTACTAATTGTTTCATCAAACCAAAATCAAATCAAATTTGCTTCTAGTAATGATCAACTCATTGATATACAATGTAATAATCAATCTTTCACCATCATGTAATATATAGACATTGTGATTTGTTTCATAGTGTTTGAAATTGAGATCAAAGAAAAATGATCTATCTTCTAATATGATGCCTTTGGGCCTTTTCGTAATATGCAAGGATTTTTTTCAATTGATAAACAAGATTGTTGACAAGTGTAACTAGGATTGGTCTTCGTATTGACTATGTAATTATGTATTTATGTAAAGAAGAAGACAAAGATAATAAAATGTATTTTTGTTGTACTTGCTCCATAGGTTTCATGAGCAAGATTTTTATTATAGGTCAATAGACTTCTTCTTGATGTCTATTAGGGTTTGTCTTCTGGTTACAGGTGTAATTAAGTGTCATGTATATGAAGTGACTAGTCTAGAGAAAATGCTCCAAGACCTTACCATAAAACAGTGAAATAATGGCCTAAGTCAACCCTCATTCAACGCTGGAAGATAAGCTCCAAGATGTTGTGATCTAGTTGGCCTACAAACAGTAATTAAAGTGGGCCTACAAGCTAAATGTATGGTCGACCTAAAACATAGAAGCTACCTCTATATATATTGATTGATTTGCAGTCATTTAGAGACAACAATTCAGACAACTCTGAAGAAATAATGCGGATAATTCTGAGATGGTGACAATGTGACAAGGTTTGGAATATAATACGAGTTAAAGGAAGTGTTCTAGTGTGGTGCAGACATGTTTTGTGAAGTATTCTAAAGTAGTGGATGTGGATCATTATGAAGGAGGTGCGGTCACGCTTGTAATAAATACGTTGATATACCCTTGCAATCAAATGACAGAATAAGGTCAACGTTATTTTCGTTGCAAGGACTGTGATTGGAAGAATTCGAATGTCATGTTATGCAGAGGGCTAAGGATGATGATCATGCTGTGATGCAAAGTCTAAGGGCTATTGCAGTGTGGGAAAAAGGAGGAAGGTAAATGTATGATTTACCTTCCTACTCACAGTTCATAAAAGAAAGCTATACATCTCCAGTGAACAAAGTTTCAAGTGTATGTAAAGTGAAGGATGAGATCTTGAATGATCTTGTCTCCAATATTTGAATAAGAAATAAGGAGTGTCTGAAGATAAACTTAGAGATCGAGTTCTCTAATGTTGATGCAGGCCAGTGTAGGTTGGTGAAGAAAAGAAGGATCAACATTGGAGGTAGACAAAAAAGTAGTGACAAGGCCTTGGAAGCATTAATAGGTCAAGGGTCCGAGTCTTGGTCATGGTACTTGTCATTTGAAAGTCTATAAGAAGAATTTATCGTGGGTTTTCCTCTCCAAGAGGGAGAGGTTTTTCTTTGGCTCGAAGAGCCTTACTTTGTGTCTTTTTTATTTTGGTAATTGACTTGATGAAAGACTAAATAAACTAAGAAGAGAAGACATAAGTAAATCAAGTAAGCTCACAATTAATTATCAAGAAGAGAATTTGAATTAATCATCGGCCCTCCAAATTCTCAACATGGTATCAGAGCTAAGGTACTGAACATAAGGGCTACTTATCAAGGAGGCACTTAAGGAAGCAAGAATCAAAGTCAAGGTCAAAGTTTGTGTTGAAAAAGTTTACATTAGTTTGCAAGGAAGATTCTCAAGCTGTCTCAAGAAAGATCTTCAATCTCATTTAAAGATTTGTATTCAAGACATTGTTGGAAGAGGCATCATCTTTTGAAGACATCCTTTATCATTTAGGATCCAAGAACATCTACATTAGAGAATTCAATCTAAGCAGAAGCTCCTGACTTCATCTTCATCATCATCAAGGAAGCTGCAAGTCACTCTACTCAAGTAAGTATCTATGACCTTATTTAAATATGTCAAGATGACTTAGTATGAAGAGAGCAACAAATTGGTTGGGTCATCAAACTTTAGTGCATTGAAAAGAAGGACAAATTTGAGTTTAATTGAAGACAAAGTTATGGGCTACATCAAAGGATCTACAATTTCACCCTAAAAAGAAGATGCTCCAACTCATGCCAAGTACATGAAAGGAGAAATTAGAGCCCAAAGGATTCTCATAAAATTCATTAAGGACTCACTCATTCTCTATGTATCAAAATTGAAGTTCGCAAAAAAAATATATGAGAAACTGGTGGAGCTATTCTCTGTGAGTATTGCAGGAGAAGCAATCTCTCTGAGACAAGAACTATGCGAAGTGAAACTGTCAAGAGAAGAAGGAATCACTTCATAATTTATGAGGATTTCTGAAATAAGAGACCAACTACAGGAGTTGGGAGAAGTAATGTCTGATTCTGAGACGACTACAATGGTGCTGAATGCTCTACTGGAAGAATGGGGAAACTTCACTTCAAGCTTATACGGGAAGAAAGAAGCAACAACATTCCACAAATTATGGTCTCTATGTAAAATAGAGGAAACAAGATTAAAAGCCAAAGCTGATACAAGATCAAGTGAAGGGAATTAAGCCTTTGCCGCCATATCCAGGAAGAAAGGAAGATTTAGAAAATTTGGACCTTAAAATAAAAGAAGAAATATGGACAAAGGACGATGCTTTGGATGTAATGAACTTGGGAATTATAAAATAGATTGTCCTAAATCTGGAAAGGACAAGAGGAAATAGGAAGAAGCCCATGTCAGATAAAAGGGAAGAGCCTGATATTAAGAAGTCTAAGAAAGAAGAAGTGATAAATCTCTATTATGATTGAGATCATCTTCTTCTTTAAGAGATTTCTGTTGGTTGTAAAATAGTATGATAGGAAACCATAACATCATTATAGAAGCATGGAAGGAGCTCTTGGTGAAACAACTTCTGGAAAACCTTGCTGATAATAATATTGATGGAAGGCAGTCATCAAGATCAAGGGTCATCATGGAAACATGTGCTCACACTCTCTAATGGAATTCTCTATGAATTTACTAGTTAGAAATAAAGCAAAAATGTTTCATCAAGAATTCTATGCTACAAAATTCTGGGATTAGGATGTGATGACATATTGATGAAGCAGGTCAATGGAATGAAGTTCCTCATTCTAGTAAAATTGCTACTGTATGACTCAAAAGAAAAAGGTATGAGGTATATATATTTATATGCTAACACTAGATGTTGTGTAGCATGTCATATGGTTGCAAGTAATGAACTTTTATATTTATAAGTATGATCTCTCGCGGTGCACATACAAACGAAATCAACATAATATATTCTCATATGGAATATGAGGTGGTTGTATATGAACAAGGAACTAGAAATTGGAAGTTCCTAGGAATGAAGATGTGCAGAAAGGAAGAGATCATGAAGTGAAACCATGTCAAGAGGTAGTTATCATCCGAAATCCGAAAAGATGTGACTAGAATATCTCCTGGGAGGATATGTAGACTATGATAAACGTCTGCTAAAGAAGAAGACCCTTGACAAGACATATCATTAGGAGATGTGTCAATCTGAATAGAGGATGTCGATGCCTACAGGAAGATGTCATGGTGAAAGATCATCACTGAGGTAACTTTGGATTTAAAAGTTCATTGTATATGTTTATTTGGATGAATTTATGCAGGGCTTCCAATCATGTGAAAGGATGTAAGATCCTTGGAGATGGTTCAAAAGAAAGCAGCGTGGCATAAAAGGTGGACCAGATAAGGAAGTCTGATGAATCACTTTCTAATAGCTGACATGACTCATGGATGAAAGTGATGGATGATCTGTTCCCTATGAAGCCAAAGCTTGAAGATTACTAAATATCGAAATCCATGACATCGAGGGGAGGAATCCTTCATGAGCAGCTGGGTGTCTCACCGTTGTTGCTACAGGTCCCTGGTTGAGAGGGAGCCTAGTGATAAGTTTCTTGCTTGGAAGAAACTTGAAGTATGTCCTTCCTGAGTTAAGAGGGAGTGACATATATGATTCTCTAATACATGTGTTATGCACTAGATCAGGACTAACAACCGTAAGTCTCAGTGTAGGCCATGTGGAGAGAATGGATAGACACATCATTCTGGTCTTCACTTGGGGAGACAAAATGGAGGATTGGGTAATCATCTGGAATTCGATACTCTTTGAGAAAGTGATAGGGCATTCATATAAGGGTAGTGAGGGACCGATATTCTATGAGGGCTAGCTATCCAAGAGAAAAATAGTCCAAGAAGGTCATACTCAGGGACCACCTGGGTGGAGTATGTACCTTGGAGAGACAATGACTATGGTGTCTATAAGTCATGTGTCTCGCCAACATTGTAGACCATTATTCATTGAGAGATGAGGCTGTTAGTCAAGGCCTTGCATTAGGACAATGCTGGTTGATATGATGCTATACAAATGCGATTACCAATCCGATTCTTCATTTTGAAAGTGACCATGTACCTGTATGAATGCCTCCCTAGTTAAGAGGGAGAGTTGAAAAGTGTGACTAGGATCGGTCTTCATATTGACTATGTAATTATGTATTTATGTAAGAAGAAGACAAAGATAATAAAATGTATTTTTGTTGTACTTGCTCCATGGGTTTCATAAGCAAGATTTTTATTATAGGTCAATAGACTTCTTCTTGATGTCTATTAGGGTTTTTCTTCTAGTTACAAGTGTAATTAAGTGTCATGTATATGAAGTGACTAGTCTAGAGGAAATGCTCCAAGACCTTACCATAAAATAGTGAAAGAATGACTTAAGTCAGCCCTCATTCAACGCTGGAAGATAAGCTCCAAGATGCTGTGATCTAGTCGGCATACAAATAATAATTAAAGTCGGCCTACAAGCTACATGTCTGGTCGACCTGAAACAAAGAAGCTACCTCTATATATATTGATTGATCTGCGATCATTTGGAGACAACAATTCAGACAGTTCTGAAGAAAAATTGCGGATAGTTCTGAGATGGTGACAACGTGACAAGGTCTGGAGTATAATACGAGTTAAAGGAAGTGTTCTAGTGTGGTGTGGATCTATTTTGTGAAGTATTCTGAAGCAGTGGATGCAGATCAGTATGAAGGAGCTACGGTCAAGAAGAATGCAGCTAAGCCTATAATAAATATGTTGATATACACCTGCAATCAAATGACGGAATAAGGTTAGCGTTCTATTCGTTGTAAGGATTGTGACTAGAAGAATTCAGATGTCATGTTCTGGGAAGGGCTAAGGCTGATGATCATGTTGTGATGCGAAGTCTAAGGGCTATTGCAGTTTGGGAAAAAAGAGGAAGGTAAATCTATGATTTACCTTCCTACTCACAGTTCATAAAAGAAAGTTATACATCTCCAGTAAACAAAGTTTCAAGTGTATGCAAAGTGAAGGATGAGATCTCGAATGATCTTGTCTCCAATATTTGAATAAGCAATAAGGAGTGTCTGAAGATAAACTTAGAGACCGAGTTCTCTAATGTTGATGCAGGTCAGTGCAGGTTGGTGAAGAAAATAAGGATCAACGTTGGAGGTAGACAAAGAAGCAGTGACCAGGTCTTAGAAGCATTAATAGGTCAAGGGTCTGAGTCTTGGTCATGGTACTTTTCATTTGAAAGTATATAAAAATAATTTCTCATGGGTTTTCCTCTCCAAGAGGGAGAGGTTTTGCCTGGCTCGAAGAGCCTAACTTCGTGTCTTTTGTATTTTGGTAATTGACTTGATGAAAGACTAAATAAGCTAAGAAGAGAAGACATAAGTAAATCAAGTAAGCTCACAAGTAATTATCAAGAAGAGAATTTGAATTAATCACCGACCCACCAAATTCTCAACAAATATTACAATCATTTTCAAATCAAGGGCGTTGCTCCATATAAACTCTTTAATGAGATCACCATGTAGAAAAGTAGTTTTGAAATCAATATGATGTTCCTCTGATCCAAATATGAACAAGTGAACAAATCAATGAAGCGTAGTTCATGTTTGCAATAGTGGAACTAGTTTCCATGTAGTTAATGCTTCTTGTGAAAACCTTCTGCTACAAAATGAGGCTTGTGTCTTTCAATACTACTTTCAAAGGTAAATTTGGTCTTTTAGACACATTGACACTTCATCACATTCTTTCCTTATATTGAGGAATTAATATGTGTCATTTGTCATCAAGGAATGATATTCATTAATCATGACATTCTCCCATTTAAATTTACCATGTGCATCTGCATGTGTTTGTATCGCATACTTCTAGCACACATGCCATTAGAGAAACACTATTAAATTGTTCTTCACTTAGTTTCTTAAGTCATTAATATCTCATGGATCAACTCCAACAACGTCAATTCTCTTGGTTACTTATCGAAAAAGACAAATCCCCTTTGTTGAAGGTGTTCTTGTACCAAGATTACTATTACTGGATTGAACAAAAGTTCCAAATCTTATGGTCAACTCTTTCGTGGAAGGTTTTTTACAAGTTGGTTTAGGTAAAAAATTCTACCATTTATTGGACAATCCTATGAATTTGTTTGTGGATCCAAATTTTTGTAGAATTTCAATAAGATCAATACTAAACAAATTGGAAGAGGAACTCAATACAATGACCTCAAAGGTCTATTAATCAAAGATAATGTCTCTTTTGAAAATAATATCCTACTTGAGAAGTGAAAATAATCTATAGGTCCTCAACTCCTTAGAGTATCCCGTTATGATACAAGCATGACTCTTCATTTCTAGCTTCTTTCAATAATTTGACCCCATATTATGCATCTAAAGGCTTTAAGATGTTTGTTTGAGATTTTTCTCCCACCCCTTTCTTGACCCAATACTAAACAAATTGGAAGAGGAACTCAATACAATGACCTCAAAGGTCTATTAATCAAAGATAATGTCTCTTTTGAAAATAATATCCTACTTGAGAAGTGAAAATAATCTATAGGTCCTCAACTCCTTAGAGTATCCCGTTATGATACAAGCATGACTCTTCATTTCTAGCTTCTTTCAATAATTTGACCCCATATTATGCATCTAAAGGCTTTAAGATGTTTGTTTGAGATTTTTCTCCCACCCCTTTCTTGACCAGAGACCTATTCTGTATAGCTTTAGTCGATATTATATTTAACAAATAGTTTGAGTAGTGGATATATTTTGCTTCAAACTTAGTTGAAAGAGAGCTATGGAAACTTACCATTTTTACCAAATATCTCATAGCTTTTGCCAAAAAATTAGTTAAAAAAGCTTTAGTGTAATATCCCCAATTTTCCCAAGCCACTTAGGAAATATTACACTTTTTGACAATTTTGGAAGTAGCCACAATTTTGGGTATTTTGACTGAGGAGAAATCTACTGTTGGGAATCATCTTTATCATTTTGTTGTCGTTGCTACAACAACCTCCAAATTTTGGTCTACATTCAAATTTTGTAGCCTCCCTTTGATCATGTGAACTGTCGTTACTTGTATAATGATTCTACACATGTTTTATGAGTTCCCAAGTCCCTTTCCAAAGGAACCCAAAGTGTCGTCTTTTGTTAAGGGAAGTGTCATTCTTTGTGAAAGACAATTTCAGCACATCTTTAAGAGGCATCTGTGGTGCATTCTCTTTCATTAATCGATCCTATCTATCATGAGGACATACATTGGACTCATTCCTAGGGTATTACACTCTTTCTCTTTGTAGTTGACACTTGTGTCATAAAGTATACCCTAAGTGTCACACTTGAAGATAAGCTTCATTTTACTGTCGTTTTACTATATGCATGTTGGTTTTGGGTACTATGTATCTACTTTTCATGTGGTTGATAATATATGTGTGTGTGATCGTGTTCAGGACTTGTTGAATGCTCTTACTCTTTCCCTCTTGTCCTACTCAGCTCACACTTCGTCAATTTTGGAGTTCTCTTTGTCCTCCCAACTTGCGTAATCTATGACTTATATTCAACCCTCAACCCAGTGTATTGCACAATGCACATTCCTAAGCCACAATGATGAAGTTCTTATCTCCTGGAATTGCGCACTACGCAATCATAGGGACAACCTCCTTCCACTGCACATTGAGTAACTTCAAAGCACAATAATTTCATCTTGCTTGTTACACTTGCCCAATGCGCAATTTTGACCAACCCTGCCTAGCACTGCACACTTCTAGTGGAAATTTGGGTCATTTATAAACCCTTGTAGAAGCCAAATTTGCAATGCTTAGGCCCTGTGCCTCATCTACTGCGCACTACATAGTTATAGTACTCAAGATTGTCACTCTTGTCTCTTGAATTTTCCCTCTGCGAATTGCCTTGACCAACCTTGCCTCCACTACGAACTGCTCACTTTCAGTGAACAATGGGGTCATCTTTGAACCCTTGCAGTGCTCAACTGCACAATCCCAAGAGCTACCTCCTCGGTCACTGCGCAACTACAATGCCCAGGCCTGTCATTTTGGTCTCCTGCAGAGCTCAACTGCACGATGCCTTGGCCAACCTTGCTCTTACTCCGCATTGCACCGTCACAGTGGATAGTAGGGCCATCCTTTAACCCTTGCAATGCTGAATTGTGCAATACATGGATACTCTCCCTCAAGCACGCATAATCACAGTGCCCAGTCCTTCACTCCCTACCTCCTGACTCCGTGCACTGTGCATTCCCAGGCTCCTCCCTTAGTCCTTGTGCACTCTCCCATCACGGTCAACTTCACATGAGCAAGCAAATATAGAATATGTGATTTTGGGGCTGGTGTTGTCTTGTCATGAGTGAACTTCATTTTCAAGTGCTATCACCCTATCATGGCAAGATGATGCTCAAGGAGGTTAGCAAGAATATGCTACAAGAAGGACATTCGTGGATACAAGACACAAAGATGTTATCATGCAAGAGTAGAGGAATTCTTGACCATGACGGAGACATGTCAACTCATGTTGACTTAGAAGGTTCCAACATTCATCTAGACCCTTTTGAGGATGAAGATGAAGTACAAGCTAGACCCATCATGATGGATTGGACATTTACCAACAAAGAAAATAATTTGCCATTGATACATTACAAGGAAGTCCATGTCACAGTCACCAAATTATGCCTCCTCAAAGTGTCAACACAAGAATGTTGTTTTGTCTCATGTATTATTTCCATAATTTGTGGAATAGAATAGGATTTTCAAAAAATGAGAAAATGTGAAATGTGTGGAATCCCAAGGGTCCCACATGGAACGTGAAACGTCACTAGAAAGTCTAGAGTCATGTAGAAGCTCGAAGGTCACATAGGAATTCAAAAAGTCACATGGGAGCCAAGAGTCACGAGGGAGGTCAAGACTCACAAGGGAGGCGAGGAGTCTCATTTGTTATAAATATACCCTCATGCTTCAAGCAAAAGGACTTCACCTTGGCTTCTCTAGTTTGGCATTAGAGAGGATCATTCTTTAAAGGAGCAAGTAGTGGCTTAATGTTACACTATTGGGGCTAGTGTTGCATCATTGTAATTGTGTATCTCAGAACTTTAAGTTAATATCAGAAGCTCAAAGATCCGACACACTTTCATGCATGTATCGTGATGTTGTAATGCTATTATTTTAATGCTTGCGGTATATGTTATGTTCATACATACTAAAGAAAATGAACTATTTCGTTTGGTATATATCTTGTTGAATGTGAATTTCTATTTGCTTTCATGATTGTTGTTATCTTGTGAACTATTTTGTAGATTGAATAACGAGTCTTTCCTTGCTCTTGTGTGTCTCTTTTAGGATAGTACTATTACTTTTCTTCTTGAGGCTCAATCTTTCTTTCTCTTTCGTGAAAGTGCTGTATATACAATGCAATTGGATGCTTCACAGTGTCAACTAACTTGCTTGTTTCAAAGGTTATGTGAATACTCTCTTATCTGTTTATTGTAGCCAAGACAAACCTCTAAGTTATGGTGGCTGGACCTATTATCCAGATGGGGCTTCTACTCCAGACGTTGTGAGGTCTAGTTGGGACCTCATACTATGGAGACCCCCCTATGTTTGTAGACTTCCATTACCTTAAACACATTTCTATCTCTCTCTTGGAGGCTACATGTGTGAATAAGGATGAGTTTGACTAGGTTGCATTGACTGAAGTTTGACTGAGCTTTGACCAATGTTGATCGTTTCTGTTTGACTGAGATTGACCATGGTTGTTTGACTAAGTTTGAACATAGTCCATACAGATATGCACGTGCGAGTTGACCAAATTTTGACTACAGGCCACACATGCGGTTTGACCACAGGGCCGAGTTCACTGTAGGGGGAAATTTCATTGCAGGCTGAAAGTTTGACCAATGTTAGATTTTGTTTTTTGACTAGTTTGACTAGCATTGACCAACATATTTTTACGAGGGTTGAATAGTATTTGAATTGTATTATTGGCACATATTTCTAGACAAATTTCTGATTTTTAAACCTTGTTGAAAGGATACTTTCTCCTCAAAAATAGATTGATGGGTTTTCTCCCAAGGTTGGATTTCCTAGGGTAAATTTTTTGTCTACTATGCATAACTGTTTTTCTATGATTTTTATTGTTTCTGTTGCATTTATAGTTGATATTTTCTATTTAATTATTCATTGATATCAATGTCATTATAAATATTGGTTGAAATCATTAGGAAGTAATTATCAGAGAAAAAATTTGTATTCTATTGCACTTGCCGCACGACATTGCTAGAGAAGGTCGTATGAGTTTTTTAGATTGCAGATCTGGACATCATATGGATTAATAGTTGCCAGAGACAGGTGCTGGAGGAGGTTTGAGTTATCTAGTGCTAGCTGCAAAGCGAAGAAGGGTCCCAACAAGGGACAAGGCTCGAAAGGATAGTCAGGCACCGTATCGAGGAGAAGGAGGAGTATGAAACTCCAGTGTGCTAGATACGCAGGGTCCAACACAGTTGCAACAAGGAGATCAGTAAGATCAATTCCAGATTGTTGCAATAGGACCATCACATTTGCTACAGGATCCCATAATATTATAGTAGTAGATTCAGTGTCAGCAAGCATTGTCAATCATTTAGATGGCAGTTGCAGATCTAGTTTCACTCAATACTTGAGAGACAATTGTTGAGATAGATGCAGTGACACAGGTAGTGGGAATTTCCCAGTTGTAGTATGTAGGTGCAGTTCTAGCCAGGAGATTCCCAATGTAGAACTATGCAGTCCAGTTTCCAGTGTAGGAGGACATTGCGAGTTGCTAGGAGGGAGCAGAGAGATTTACCATAATGAAATCGAGATTCAGAGGGAGTGTAGCTTCAGAGGGAGCAACCCTATGGAAGCTAGTGCTTCAGGATCTGGGGAGATCAAACTCATTATTGCAAGAGTTGTAGCAACAGTGCGGAAGCATTAGAAAAGAAGGATCAACAACAGTATGAGTAGATCAGATTTTTCTATGTTCGCAGCTATACCTCCAGGAGTGAGGTTGGGTGACTTGGAGTTGTAGCCACAAAGAGCTATAGAGATGGGCAGATTTCACTGAGGAGTCTACCTCATGGATCACTACCTAGCTACAGGGGACCATAGTTCACAATAGCACGATGGATCAATGTTAGTTGATGCAGTCAATACTAGAGTGACAATTGCAAACTAGTAGCAGTGAGATGTTGAGAAGCGCATTGCAGTGTTGAAAAAAAAGCGGGTGGCTTTGTGCAGAGTTGGTAGCATTGCAAATTCTTTAGTGAGAGTGCAGATGCTAGTAGTAGTCAGAGACTCGGGAGATAGAGGCATCATACTGAACACAATTGATTCAGTATTTTCGAATGCTTCTTAGTTGCAGTTGTTGTAGTTGCAACAACAACAGAAGAGAGGGAGTTTATTTCGCAAATGTAGAGTTGGAAGCAATATTGCAATGTTAGCAACATCACAGATGCAACAGTTTGGTTCAACTATAGTCAGTGGCAGATGAATCAAAGTTAGTGCAATGGTTGATGGGAAGTAAATAAGGGAACAACACAATGACTAAGGGAACAACATAGTGACTGAGGAAACAACGCAATGACCAAGGAAGCAACACTGTGACCGAGGGAGCAACACTGTGACTGAGGGAGTAGTGCAGTCATTTCCATTAGCGTTTCTTGTCAGACGTCAACAACGTGACAGGAGATGATGCAGAGACAAAGCGTTGTGGAAGGGTGTGCAACACTAAAACACATTCCTCGCTAAGAGGGAGTGTTAGTTTTTGTAGCATCAGATGTGTGCTAGCCACAAATTTGGTGGAGAGGCTAGAAAACATGAGGTATCCAAGACCCATAAATCGTTTATGGAAATTCCACCTAGAAGTGAGTTAATTAGATTATTAACCAATTTTTTATTGTTTCCTAAGTCTAAACTTAGGAAAACTGGTTAATTAATCAATATTAATTAATTTAAGGTTATAATAATCTATAAACTCACACAGATCGATTCCAAGATGATCGTAGCCATCAATTAAATTTTAATCTCAGTTGTTGGAGCTCCAAAAATGGATTATAAGAGGAAGTCGATGTGAACTTGGAGAAGACACCTATGTAGTTCGATTTCCAGAGACCAGCAACAGGTGCCAGAGAGCCAGAGATTGAAGCAGGGTCAATGAGGGGTAGGGACAATGAGTCCAGAGGAATTTTTCTAGATCCAGAGAGGCAACAGCAAGAGGGACGAATTATTCCTAGTGAGGTAGTGTATAGGACTACGTATTTGCTTCAGATTGGCAGTTTGATTTGTTGGAGAGAAATTCGTTCTTAGCTCCAGAGGTCGGGAAAAGGTTCCAAAAATCCGAAGAGACGATTTCCTCAGCAGAGGCAAAAGAAACGACTTCATCAGAGATTAGTTGGAGGTTTGATATTATAGATATTGTGTAGAAAAATGCAAAGGTTGACGTAGAAATCCAGAAGACAAGTTTTCTGAAGGCAGGTCATGCCAGGATTGCTTGTGGAGGAAGGGCAATTCCCTTCAATAATTTTTCCCAGATATTCTAGTTTTTTGGATTAACAGTTGGGCATCCATAGATGTACTAATATTTTCACTGCAACATAATAAAATAAAACCCTCATCTGTTGCACCGATTTTCCCACTTTGGGTTTCTTCGGGGAATTTTGTCCAAAAACAATGATGTAAATTTTATGTGTATGTGTGCTAGTATTTTCTTAGTTCCAACACTATTTATTTTCCACAGATTTTATTTGTGAAGTTTACAATGTGATTTATTTAGTATTTGCTGTAGAAAACTGCAAATACATTGTTAAATAAAATTAACTATTAGGAGAATAGTTTCAATTGATGCAATAGGATTTTGGTAGTGGAATTTTCACAGTTTGATCAACTTTGGGATGATTGTATCTAATAAGAGGATGTATTTTTGTCTAAGAACAACTTGCAGAAACCTCAGGATGACGAAACTTAAGCCCTTGTAACTCTTGCAAGGAAAGGAAAAGGAAGAAGAAACGCTGAGAAGAAACACTGAGAAGAAACATATTGGTGGAAAGTCAGCTCCAATTCCAGATCAGAGGAAGAAGGTTCTTTCAAAGATCAAGTGATTCAAATGTCATACGTTTGGTCATTATGCCTCCTACTGTCCTGAGAAGAAAAAATAAGGGAAAACAACATGCATCAACATGCGATGTTGATGATGATGATGATGATGATGATCTACCAGAGAAGCAGACAAAGGAATCTAAACTTGATGAGATTGAAAATGAACTTTCGAAATAATGTTTCTTTGTCTTTGTTCTTATAGGCACTATTACAAATAGTAGTGATATTTGGTTGATGGACAATGGTGCTTCTAGGCACATGACATGTTCACGATATTCTCTCACGGATTTGATAAAGAAGGATTCAACATTGCAGGTGGAACTTGGAGATAATGCTAAGTATGCAGTGAACAAAGTTGGGACAACATCGTTTCGAGAAATGATAGTAGGTCCAAGGGGATCTTGGATCTAGTGCATTCAAATGTATGCGAACTAATGACAGTATGATCTTTGGGTGGATTCTTGTACTATGTGACATTCATTGATGATTTCTCCTGGAAGACATGGATCTGTTTCATGAAGACCAAGGATGAGGTCTTCAACAAGTTCAAAGAGTTGGGATTAGGTAGAGAATTTGACAGGGACAAATATCAAGGTTTTGAGGTCAGATAATGGAGGAGAGTATACTTCCAAGGACTTTAGTGATTTCTTCAAGGAGGTAGGGATCAAGAGGGAGTTGATAGTTCGTTACAACCCTCAGCAGAATGGGGTTGCCGAAGGAACAATAGGTCCATTGTGGAGGCTGTCAAGGTGATGATTCATGATTAAGATTTACCCATGTTCTTATGGGAAAATACATCCAACATGACAATTTATGTTCAGAACAAGAGTCCTGATATGATATTAGAGGAAAATACTCCTAAGGAGGCATTCACAGGAGTGAAGCCAGAGGTTATTCATTAAGGATGTTTGGTCATCTAGTATACATCCATGTGCCTAAGGAGAAGAGGAAGAAGTTAGAACCTTCTGGGAAGAAGGGTACTTTTGTGGGATACAACGATACTACGAAGGCATATAGGATATACATTCTAGGACAATGTCACATTGTAGTTAGTGGGGATGTTACTTTTGATGAGAAGGTAGGCTTCAAGAGGTCTAGGGAGTCTCATATGGAGATTGATAGTTCAGAGCAAGAGGCCCTGAAGGATGTGGGTACAAATCCCTCTAGTCCTGTTGGTCATTCTTTAGAATACCAACATGAGTTAGTAGAGATAGTAGAACAAGTGGTCCTACCGAAAGATGTTGCGGTGACTAGGAAGAGGCCAACATGGCTTTGTGACTCTTTGCAGGATGCAGAGAGGAACGCATTTTCCAGGGGAAATTTTAAGGAGAGAAGATGACCACAAATGTTCTTGAGTTATATGGCATTAATGAGCCACATCATTGATTCCAATCCTTCTAGTTATGAGGAGGAACAAGAGGTTTGGAAGGATGTCATGATGGAGGATAATTAATCCATCATGAAGAATTATGTGTGTGAGATATTTCCGAGATTAGAGGGGATGTCAATAATAACTTCCAGGTGCAGCTATAAGATAAAAAATACAACAAATGGCAACATCGAGAAGTGAAAAGTGAGGTTTGTAGCGAGAGGGTTCTCCCAGAAAGAGGAAGAGGATTATGAGGAGACTTTTTCTCCAGTTTCTAGGTACACTTCTATCAGGACTATTGTTTCTCTTGATTCAGTTATGGATTGGAGGTTACATCATATGGATGTACAAACCATGTTCCTCAATGGTGTAATTGAGGAGGAAGTGTACATAGGGCAACCTCAGGGATTTTTTATAAATGGGAAGGAGTCTCATGTTTGCATATTAAAGAAGGATTTGCATAGACTCAAGTAGGCACCCATGGCATGGTGTTCCAAGATTAATGGATACTTGATGAGTTTGGGATTCACCAAGAGTGATGTAGATCCTAACCTTGAATACAAGGTTGTTGATGGTGATCCTTTGATCTTGGTGATGTATGTTGATGATCTATTTCTTACTTGGGGAGAGAGGCTCATTGTTGGGTGCAAGAGGGAGTTTGATTTTTAGTTCAAGATGAGTATCTTGGCTTGATGCATTTTTTCTTGGGATTGGAGGTGTGGTAGAGACCTAGTGAGATATTCTTTGGACAAGGGAAGTACACAGTTCAAATCTTGAGGAGATTCAGAATGATGGACTATAAGTCCATGGCTACACCTATGGTGAAAAATTTGAAGAAGCTAAGTGATTCCCCTTCAGATTCAAATTTTGTGGATCCTACTATGTACAAGTAGTTGATTGGATTCTTGATGTACCTGGTTAACACAAGGCTAGATATTTTCTTTACAATGAGCACCCTGAGCTAGTTTATGGTAGATTCGAGGTATGTACATTGGGTTGTTATGAAGCATGTGTTAAGGTACTTTCATGGTACATTTTTATATGGTATGAGATATGTCTTAGGTGATGAAGTAAGGCTGCATGGATATATTGATTCTGATTTGGCCAGGAATGTAGTGGACATAAATAACACCTCAGGGTGCTTCTTTAGCTTGGGATTAGCTATGATATCCTAGTTTAGGAGGAAGCATATTTCTGTCACACTTAATACAATAGAAACAAAGTATATCACAGTGAGTGTCACAAGTCAGTAAGTAGTGTGGCCTCAGAAGCTGCTTGTAGGGCTATTTGATCAAGTTCTAGACACGACCTTGATATGTTGTGAAAATCAAAGCTATGTAAAGATTTTAGAGAATCCAATATTTCATGATGGGTCGATGCACATTTGATATCAAATATCACTTCATATTAGACCTACTCGGGAGTTTGTATAATGTAGAGAAAATCTTGGTGTGATGTATAATGTCTCCCTTATTGAGAGGGTGTTGATGTTTTTGCAGCATTGGGCAGACAATCTCGCATGGGGTCATGTTGATTTTACTAAGGGAGAATGATACGTTCACCCATGGGGCTATGCTGATTTGACTAGGGGTGAATGGTCCAAGGGTAGTATTTCTTCCATGGGGCCATGCTAATTTTGATAGGGGAGATTGGCACATGATGCTGGCATTGCTTGCTCCAGGATGTAGTCATTTATGTTCTATAGAGAAGTTTGAATTTTTATTGATTAGGGTTTTTCACCCAACAATGTGGTAAACAATTCTAATCTAATGTTGAATTGTAATGTAGGCTCCATAAGTGAGGGGGTTTGTTGTCATGAGGTGCCTCTTTATGGGTCTCCACTCAACATTAGAGATATATATAAATAGAAGAGCAGGTGAAAGGAAAATCATGAACATAGCAAGCTCAATTGATCTTTTCTAGTGGAGGAGAAATTTGGCTAAGGAGAAATCTATTGTTGGAGATCATGAATATCATTTCTCTCACTCTTGGAGGCCACACGTGTAAAGAAGGATGAGTTTGACCAAGCTTCATCGATTGAAGATTTATTGATCTTTGACCAATGTTGATTGGGGCTATTTAACTGTGTTTGACCACGACGGTTTGACCATAGTCCATACAAATCCACATGTGCGATTTGACCGCAAACTTTCACCCGAGGGCTGATTTTGACCAGAGGCTGAAAGTTTGACCAATGTTGACTTCTGATTTTTTGATTGGTTTGACCAATGTTGACTAACAAATGTTTGACCAGGTTTGAATTATATTTGACTTTTATTATTGGCACAAATTTTTAGACAAAATTTTGATTTGTAAACCTTATTGACAAGACAATTTCTCCTCAAGAAAAAAATTGTTGGGTTTTCTCATAAAAATTTAGTGTTTACTGTGCATGGCTGTCTTTCTATGATATTTATTGTTTTTGCTGCATTTATAGATGAGATTTTTTGTGTGTAATTATTCAATAATATCAACAACATTAGCAATACTGGTTGAAAACCATTAGAAAATAATTATTAGAGGAGAAAATTGTACTCTAATGCACTTGCCATAAAATTTGAACATATACTAGCCCTCACTGCCTCAAAAAGATAATATTCCAGCCAAAATTTTGGCATGTAGCACGAAATATAGGGGGTTTGGCTAGGATGGAATTTTTCACCACCGAAACCAATTAGAGAAAATAGATCTTAAAACCCTCCAAGAGCCTCAACCCAAATTCAAGAAGAATAACAATCCACAACGATCATAGTGAATCTTCTCCCTTTTTTCTGTAGATTCTCTTTGGGGCTTTCCCCTCCTAAATTTGATTTTAGTGACTTTCAAGTTTCCCTCCATTTGCCCCAATTTAATATTTATCATCTCATGTTACCTAAGTAACATAAATAATAATACCCCCTTTTTAACTGACTACAACCTACCAGGTTAAATAGGCTACTACGTCCTTCCCTGGGAAATTAATTTGAGGAGGACATTACAGTCCCCCCTTCCTGACATTATTTGTCCTCAACCAACTGAAAATTTGGGTGTTGCAAGATATGTTCTCCTTCCCACGTGGCATCCTCCTTAAGCATATCCTTGCACTTGATAATATATTTTGAGATCATCCTGCCCTTTAATATCCTCTATCAGATAGCCATGATAGCTTCCAAAATCAATACTAACTACCCCTCCTCGTCCAAAGGGGGTAACTTAGCTGAAGTAGTAACTTGTTGACCTATTTTCTTCTTGAGGCATGATGCGTGGAAGACATTGTGGATTTTTCTCCCCTCCGACAACTCTATCTCATTAGTTACTTCACCAATTCGTTTGATTATTTTGTAAGGCCCATATAATCTTTGTTTTAGTTTCTCCTCACCACTTTTCTTGAGTGAAGACTGTCTATATGGATGCAATATTAGGAAAACTAAATATCCTACCTTAAATATGCACTCTATTCTGTGTCTGTTCGCATACATCTTTTGCTGGTTCTAGGCAACTTGCAGATTCTCCTTAAGTACCTTAAGGATGTCCTGTATTTCCTATATCCAATATTTGGCTTTTGTAGCCTTGTTATCCCCAAATGATAAAGCAAAAAATGATGGAGCATTGCACCCATACAATGCCCTAAATGGGGTCATCCTAATGGATAGATGACATGTGGTGTTCTAGCACTACTCCTCGATATGTAACCATTTGATCCATGCCTATTGCTATCTTGACACATAGTTACACAAAAACCTCTCAATCCATTTATTCACAATCTCTATTTGGCCATCTCTTTGAGGGTGATAATTAGTACTAAGGTTCAATTTTGTGCCCACCAATCTTAATAGTTTATGCCAAAATGCATTGATAAACCTGCCATCCTCATCACTAACTATATTTTTAGGCAACCCATGGAGTCTAAACACCTCCTTTAAGAACAATTCCACCACTTGTGCTTCCTTATAATCTTCCAAAATTGCAAATAAATGTGCAAACTTGGTGAATATGTCAACTATCACATAGATGCAATCCTTGCCCCACGCCTTGAGTAGACCTATGAAAAAGTCCATCGATATGCTCTCCCATTTTTTCTCTGCAATTGTTAAGGGATGTAACAATCCTACCAGAGGAGTATGCTTGGATTTTTCTTGCTGCCAAGTCATGCACTCACTTATGTGCCTCAATACATCATCCTTGAGGACTTTCCATGGCAACCTTTCTTTGATCTTCCTATAATTTTTTAAGAACCCCTAGTGCCCTGCTAGTGGTGTGTCATGTGTGGTCTTCAATATCTTCTCTTTGAGTTTGGATTCAGGAAAAAAATATAACCTACCTTTAAATAAAATGATACAATCTACTATTTTGTACCTGTCATCCTGGATGAGATTGTCCATTATTTCACAAGCAAACTTGTTTCTCAAGTATTCTACCAAGAGGCAGGATTTCCAATCTCTTGTGATCTCCATGAGTGAACACGGCCGGTTTCTTGGAGAGTGCATCAACCACAATATTATTCTTTCCCTTCACATACTTAATATCAAAATCACAGGCTTGAATCTTACTTACCCATTTATATTGTCTTTCATTCAGGTCCTTTTGTTTCAAGAAGTGTTGTAAGTTGTTGTAATATGTTCCGACCACAAACTTTCCCCTTTCCAAGTATTTTCTGAACTTCATCAAAGCATGAATGATGGCGAGCATCTCTTTGTCGCAGATGGAGTAGAGATTCTCTGGATCTTTTATTTTCTGGATTTTGAAGGCTGTTGGGTGTTTATTCTTCATCAACATAACTCCTATCCCTTCACCGAAGCATCACATTCCAATACTAAGGCCTAGTTGAAGTGAAGAAGTGCCATAATTGAGCACGAGATCATCACCTATTTCAGCTTGTGAAATGACCTCTCTGACTTCTCTGTCCATATGAACAACCCTTTTCTTCATCAAGTCTGTCAATGGTGCGCCTAACTAAGAGAATCCCTTAACGAAAAACCTATAATAGTTGCAAATCCAAAATAATCAACACAACTTAGTAAGATTCCTGGGTGTGGGCCAATTCAATATGGCCTGTATCTTCTCCTCATGTACCTATACTCGCTATGCATTGATCTCGTGGCCCAAGAAAAGGATCTTGGTCATCCCAAACTCACACTTTGATGCAGTTGCATAAAACTGCTCCTTCATAATACTCAAATTCTCATCCAGATTTCCCAAATGCTCTTCCCATGTTTTGTTTTATATGAGGAGGTCATAAAATAATATTATTAATAACTTCCTCAAATTTTTGTTAAAGATATGGTTCATGCATGAATGAAAGATGACTAGTGCATTGGTCAACCCAAATTTCATGACCAATAATTCAAAATGCCCATAGTGGCACCTGAATGCTGTCTTATGCACATCTTGCTCTTGGAATTGAAATTGATGATAACTTGATCAGAGATCAATCTTCGAGAAATACACAACTCCATGAAACTCATCCAACAACTCATCAATCTTGGGGACTAGGTACCTATTTTTGATGGTCTTCTCATTCAGGGCTCGGTAGTCAATGCACATCCTCCAGGTACCATCCTTTTTATTCACCAAAACCACTAATCAGGTGAATTGACTTGAACTAGGTCTAATGTGGCCCATGGCTAGCAGTTCCTTGATGTCCTTTTCTATCTCATCCTTGAGTTTCTTCAGATGCTTGTAAGGTGTGGTGATCACTGGCTTAGCTCCCTCCTCTAGCTCTATGGTGTATTCAAAACCCTTGTTAGGAGGTCTCCCTGGGTGAATCTCTCCAAAAAACTGGTCATGCTTATTCAACAATAACTAAATATCTGCTTGATACTGTTGGCTTCTATCTGACGAATTTTTACTCATAATTAGACATTTTGTTGTGCAAGCTATATCTCCATGCCTGAATATAGCCTCCGTTCTCTTAGCTGATATAGTTCGAGGAGTGCTATTGGACATACCCCTCAACACTACCTTATTACCATTTGAGGCCCTGAATTCCATCTCCATTACTTGGTACTTCATTGAGAACTTGCAAAATGAGTATAACCATTGTACTCCCAACACAAAATTGGTGTCTACAAGATCAACTACATATAAGTCATTGGTAAATGTGTAATTGCTTAGTGTCACATTCAAGTGTGGAATTATTTGTGTGCATTCATGTTGAATCCATCAACTACCACAATGTTAACACCGTCAAACTCTTTTGTGGGGATACCTCTCTTTGCCACCAAGGCAACATTGATGAAGTTGTGAGTTGTGCCACCATTGACCAAAGCTGTGACTCATTGTATCTGTACGACCCCCATGATCTTTAATGTGTATTATCTAGGGACTAAGTGGAAATAGTACCACCCTCAATTCTCGTCCAAGGTATCTCATCCTCTTTAGCTTCCTAATGGGATTGCTCTCGCTCCAAACTACTAGGTTCAATACTTGGTGTTGGAATTTTATATTCTTCATTGTCACTATCTGACATCGCCTCAATATAGTGGACCTTTCCCTTGCCCAAGCATCTGTGACTTGGTTCACATGGTGCCTTGCAACTGAAGCGAAGTTTCTTCCTTTTCAGCTCGCTCCGAGTCTCATCATCCAACTTGCCCTTCCTAGCTCACTCTCTCTAAAATGGCTTCTTATCTTTGTTCTCTTGTGTGATGAGTGGTTTGGATGAAAATTTAGCTTTAGGTTATTCATATTCCATGTGACGTAGTGGTTCGACTAAACCTTCTGTGAAGAGAAATGTTTCAAACATACTTTGGGATAAAATCAACAAGGGTCCAAAAAAAATAAAATGTAAAAATCGTGAAAATATTTGTAAAAATCAATATACATTAGCAAAAATATGATACCACTAGAACATCGATAAAAATCGACAAATATTGGCTAGCCCAAAAAATCGCAATTTCGTGTTTTTTTCATAATAAAATAGGGATGTTGCAACATTAGTGAATAACATGATCAACCTATGTTTTTCACCATAATAGCTACTCACTTAAATTCTGAAATATAGGCATTTGGTGTTCTATTTTTCTTGAGCCGTGCTAGCTCCCTGAAGTGTAACTTCAGATTCTTCATGTCAATTTGGTATAGTGAAGTCCAGATAAGAAGTAATATTGGAAGTTCCTAGGGTGACCAATCCGTGGTACAATCATTCATGAGCTTCTCCTTCCAAATGCAACGTAGTGAATTTGATGGCCTTTGCTTCCAACATTGGGTTAACTTGGAAGTAAGTGTTTAAATTTTGTACCTAAGGCCTTGTCGAGTATTTGGATGACCCATCAAAGGAGGAGATGGAGATTTTCCCAACCTTGCACAGTAGATCATAGTGGTGTTGCATGCCCCTATTATGATCCCTAGGCATATTTCTATAATTAATGTTACTAAACTCCATAAAGGAAATGTCTGCTCGAACATCCTCTCCTAGTGATGCATATTCCCAGAAATATTTTGAAAAAAATTGATTAAGTTCTATAGGTCCTTGGTCTACTGCTCGACCATCTATAAACTGGGGTAGTAGAGGTCTAAGGGTCCTCCTATTGGTTTCCCCTGTGTTAGTTTGGGAAAATTTGTTAAAAGGACCGAGATTATGGTTGTTGCTTCCTTCTGTCACACTCCGACCGCCTTCATTAGATCGATTAGCACCATCGTTACCCTAATTACTCTGATTTTCCAAAAACTAGGTAAGAAGTTGGGCCATCTATTGTTTCCTTTGTGTTGAAAAGGGTAACTAGGTTCAATATTCGCCTTTATCATTGTACTTATATCATTATAAAAGATGAAAAATAAGAACAAATATTATTATTATTATTTCATTAGTTAAGCATGTTCTTCACGCTTCTAGGATTTATTGAGTCAAAGAGTCAAAGTCCTAATTGGAATTCTTGTAAAGATAAAGGAAAAAGAATTTTGAAAATGTAATTTGGGTCAATTCACCTGAAGAAGCCAACTCGAACCTCCTAGATGACAAGCCAGATCACTCAAAATATGTGTCTTTTTTCATATGAGAACAACTATATCTTGGCATACGTTCTCCATCAAAAGGAAAGCAATTCAATGATTTTATATGAGAAGTTTTGAGGTGGAGATATATGAAAATTAGAGGCTAATTTATGGTGAAGATAAGTGAGTTTCCCTGGGCTATGAATTTGAAGAAATGAGAGGTCTTTGTGGCATAATATCTAAGGAAAATGCGAGTTTCCCTGTGGTAGAATCTCTGAGAGAAATGTGACTTTTTTTTAGAAGATAATTTGAGATGATGCGAGTTCTCTATGGAAAATGATATGAGGATTTGAGGATCTTGACTTGTATTCTCGGGTCTTGGATTTCTCACTTTGATATGATTCTATAAGAAGAGGATTTTTTTTGGGTTCCCCCCTTGTGGGGTTTTTTCCCTGGCTTGGGGCCTATATCTTGTGTTTCTTGTTCTATGTGATCTTCATATTTTTGCATTTTTGTTAATTGCTTGATGAACAAAAGAATAAAAATATAATAATAATAAGCCAAAAATAATTTCACAAGTAATTATCAAGTAAGAGAAATCGTCATTTTTACCTTCCTATTAATTTCTCAACAGGGTATCGGAGTTAAGGCTAATGGATGGCGGCTTGAAGATCACATTCTATTGGAATTCTTGAAGTTTCATCATCATTATAGTAATATTCATGTCTAGGATACGAGGTCTATAATTAAAAGACTTATAGTAGGGCTCGTATTTCATAGTGATTCACATATTACATAGTGAATATTATATGATGACATTACAATGGTTCACATTATTTCTGAAATTGCTATTATACAACATATTCTCCTCTAATCTCTGGAATGGCTCGCATTTCTTATTTTATGGCTTGATATGATTCAAAATATACCTTTGTAAGGCATCACATGATTCTCTAAGGCATTTTGTGGTTGTATTACTTGTCTAAGGAATGAAATTGCCTCCAAGGCTCGAGATATATACCCTTAGGCATTGCTACACCTTTGTGTCTCAAATAACCTACACATTAGCATTGATATGAATTTCTGGCTCGTATTTTGGTCTGTAATGGCACATATACATAGTCTTATGGGTCATATTGTTTCAGGATGGCTCACACATCTTTCTATGATTCATATACATGATGGTTCACATGAATGAATGAGGCTTGATATATATAAATAAATAAATATATATATATATATATATATATATATCTATGGAGGCTAGTATCTAGTTATCTATGACTCGATCCTTATTATGAATCACATCTAATAACTATGGCACACACTATAACTTTTGTGGCTTGCATCTCAGAGGCTCACTTTTGTTTATGGATCACACTCGGGCATTGGGCATCATGGTTCACATACATATCACAATGATATTTCTTATACTTTGTGGCATACTTGTTTCATAACAATGACTTTGATTATACTCTGTGGCATACTTGTTTCATAATAGTTGCATCACATCCTATAGTGGTATCACATATATAAAATTAAATCATTGCATTTATAAATATACTATGAGGCTCTCGATCTTATATACTATGAGGGGCTTGACATTACACAGTGGCTGAGGTTTGATATATATAGTAGTGATTACTGTACTCTCAATGGAAACTTGATGTTTGAAAGTAATCCTCTCAATATGAAAAAGTGGAGGCATGACAATGATCTATAATTGTGAAAATGATATTGACTTGATTATGACAGTGGGTAGGCATGAATATGATCTATATATAACAATGACCTTTGATACGACATGACTGAAACCTTTGAATGGTAGTAACCTTGTATAATATTTGATTTCACAAAAACGTAATATATGATAGTGCTCATGATTTATCTTCATCACAGGACTGTGGATATGTGACAATGATGAATGAAATGACGGTAACTCAGTTATGTAATAATATTTGAGGGACATGAAAAAGTCTGCTAAGAACATTGGTTTAAGATATATATAAAGTGTTTAATGCTCACTATGACATCTTGAAGGGCGAGATTGAAAGAACTATGAGAAAATGCACTAATATGAGAAGCATATATATTACCTCCTTTCAAATGCATAATAGAAAGTATAACTACATCAATGTAGCTGACCTAAAGTCTAAAAATAATAGAGTGACAAATATAGGTGAAGACCTGAAAATCCATTACTTTGTGGAAGAATGTTTGGGATATGCATATAGCTTGTGGAAGAGACAGAAAATAGTGTAACGCAAGACTTTTTGAATTGTGGAAGAACTATCTGTAGGATGATATGTAGTAGTATTATATTTCCTCATAGAGAGGAATGTGAAGGAAACTAATAACAACTTAAAGAAACATAGTTCGTATGGATGACTCGAGATCTGAAGCACCTTTGTTGAAAGAAGATGATAATCTCAGTTGCAAAAGGATCAAATATTTGTAGATACAAGGTAAGGTTGTAGAGGTATGTGCTATTTTTGTGTGTGCATTTCATTTAATGGGCCATGATGATGATAATTTGATAGATAACAAAAGGCCGTGCATATATATATTATAGATCATGACATACAAGGGATGGTTAATGTACCAAGTAGTTCTTTGCATAAGAAAGCTAGAATAAAAGGTATGTCAACTATTAGGATTTTGCAACATGCTTGTAGAATTTTGAAATTCTTGAATAACAAGTCATGATGATCATGATTTAATAGATAAAATAAGGCTCTGCATATATATATATATATATATATATAAGAGACCATGACATACAAGAGATGGTTAATGTACCAAGTAGTTCTTTGCATATGAAAGCTATAATAAAAGGCATGTCAATTGTTAGGGTTTGTCAACATGCTTGTAGAATTTTGCAATTATTGAATAATAGGTCTTGGTGAAAATGGAGGATCTAGGGTTTGGAAACCTTAGCACAATTTTCAATTAGAAAACCCTAAAAAGCTTAACTAACAATTTCTCTTGTGAAAACAAAGATCTAGTGCTTGAGTTTGATAGGAATAACATCATGATGATGTGGAGACAAGGTGAACAAGTCTAAGATTAATAGGGAGCTAACCCTCTTAAAAAATATAAGTACCCTACATTTATTTTATTACTTCTAATGCTATTCTATCTACATACTTTTCCCCTTTTTTTCTTTCATTATCTTCTAATAAAGGTTGCAGGTTAAAACAAGATTTATTAAAACTTGACTAGTAGAAAGAAGTAGAAGAACATGGAAAAGCATGAAGATGAAGTAGAAAGGAGGAATTTGAAGCTTGTTGATTAGATACAAATATATTGAAGACTTTTGATGTTACTATACTAGAAAATAATTATTTCATTCCAACAACACATTAATTGATGATTAGAAGTGAAAGAACATGAAGCATAACTTTGTTGCAATATGAAGTAGACCATGCAAAGGAATGTCTAACTTAGAGGGAGAAAGGAACATCCCACACCTTGACTAGGATATTTTGTGATTTGGAAACTCTAATAATGATTTGATATGGTTTAGCTTCCTCAAAGGATTTATTGCAAAAGTATGTGAAGAACATAGCAGTTAAGATAACTTGTTTGATGATATTGTACCAACAACGGTTTGATTTGATTTGGGAGCACATATATTTAGTGGAAAAAATTGATGATCACTTGTAAGATCATGAGGAAAAAATATTGTTATTTAAGGATATAAAGCATGTGCAAGCAACTGTGAGGAAGTTTGGCTCCTTGAAGATGATAAATGAACCATTTGATGACAAAGTTTCATGATGATTGTCAGGATCCAAGAATGTTGAAGTTTGATATGATGTGATGCTATAAGGAGCTGATAAGACTTGCAAAGATATATAAGACCTACAAACTAATACTAATAATATATCCACAGAAGAAAAAATAGTTGATGAATAACACAAGCCAAACCTTTTTCTTGTGTCTCCCTAGGTTGAGAGGAAGGAAGGATCTCCTCCCTAGTTGAGAGGGAGTGATGGTGGACACCTTATTCTCCATGTGTCATGCACTAGGTCAGGACTAACAACCATAAGTCTAGTGAATGCACTGGTAGGGAGAATGGAGGATTGGATAAGCATTTGGAGGATTGAGAGTCCAAGATAGGAGTGGTCTCGAGGATCGATACTCTTTGAGGATAGGGCAAGGTATCTATGATAAGAGTAGCTGAAGAGGACTGATATTATTTGAGGATTGGTAATCCAAGATAAGAATAGTCTTGTAAGGACATACCTAGTGAACATCCAGATGGGGTATGTGCATTGAGAGGCGATGGTGGTGGTGTCCAAATGAATGCCTCCCACATTTTGCTCTAATCTAGTGGAGAGTTATATATTGTGAATAAAGGCCTTGCTATTTTGCAATTGACAATGATGGTTATGATGATGATGCTTATCAATCCAAACTCTTCTTATGAGAATATTTCAATTTGAGAGTATCCTTGTATCCTGTTGTATAATTAAGAATACCTCCCTAGTTAAAAGGGAGTTTTAAAAAGGGTAACTAGGTTTGGTATTCAAAATTATCATCGTACTTTTATCTTTATAAAAGAAGAAAAATATTTTTTATTATTATTTAATTACTTAAGCATGTCATTCATGCTTCTAGGATTTACTGAGTCAAAGAGTCCAAGTATTATTTGGACTTATTGTAAAGAAAAAGGAAAAATAATTTTTTAAAATTTAATTTGGGTCAATTAACCTCAAGTAACCAAGTCGACCCTCCTGGATGAAAAGTCGACTCACTCAAAAGGAGTGTCTTTTCACATATGAGAACAACTATATATTAGCACACGTCCTCCATCAAATGGAAAGCAATTCAATGATTTTCTGCGAAAAGTTCTGAGGTGGAGAGATATGAAAATTGGAGACTACTTTATGATAAAGACATGCAAGTTTCACTAGAATTTTGATCTGAATAAATGCGAGGTCTTTGTGGAAAAATATATAAGGAAAATGCGATTTTTCTTGTGGTAGAATGTTTGAGAGAAATGAATACTTTTTGTGGAAGATAATTTGAGATGATGTGACTTCTCTATGGAAGATGATTTGAGAATTTGAAGGGCTTGGCTTGGCTTTTTGGAGTTTGGATTATTGGGTCTTGGATTTCTCACTTTCATCTAATTTTATAAGAAGAGGAGTTTTTTCTAGGTTTTCCCCCCTATGGGGTTTTGGCCCTGGCTTGGAGCCTATATCTTGTGTCTCTTGTTCTCTGTGTGTTAGAAAATCAGAAAGGAAGAAACATTTTCTTAGGTAGATAACTAGGTGTGATATTATTATGTTCTTATTAACTTCTTTTATTATTTCTTTATCTTCCTATCATCAAGAAATCATCAAAGCAAAAACATGAAGATCAGGGACACCAGAAGTAGGCACTCAACCAGGGATAAAACCCATTTATAGGGTAAAAGCCAATCAGAAATCTTCCTTCAATAGATTCAAATTGGGATAGACCAATACCTTAGACCCAAAGACCTTCCTCCTCCACCAAGCCAACCCTTAAAATGTTCTTCCAACGTTCAAAGACCGACTGCAACGATACTACATCAACATTGCTTCAATAATGCATCAATACTGCATCAAGGATAGATTTTCGACCCTAATGCATCGGAATTTCGGCCCAACTTCAAGACTGCTATTTGGGCCCTCCTGCAACTTTAGTTCCTTCGCATGTGTGAGATAAGAGAGTGAAAATTTCTTCTTCCTTAGCTAGATAATGACCTCCTTCTCCTTAGCTAACCCTTTCGTTTTTCCTTCTTGAATTTCACACTTTTTCTGCTTCCAACCACCGTAGTTCGAACTTGTTGAGTGAGTGTGTCAAATGAGGTTGATTTGTTGCCTTTACATAGTGAGTATGTGAGGTCAATTTCCTTTGTTGAGGCTGACTTGGTGGAGGAGGCCGAGAAGACATTATTTATATTATAATAAATTTCTTTCTTGACAAATAGATCCCAAGAAGGGTCTTTTACAATATGAAATGGACAAGGATACTTGAAATAAACCTTATAAGCCTTCAATGGAGGCTTTGACTTAAAAAAAATTTGACCCAAGCATGAAACTCATGCTTTAATAAGTCAATCCTTTTATTATAAAATTTATTTTTATTTCTTTTGAAAAATCCAATATATCACGAATCAAATACAATTATGAAGATTGATACTAGTTACATTATTCCAAACCCCCTCTTAAATAGGGAGGTATTGATAGTTATATATATATATATATATATATATATATATATATATATATAGAGGTACATGGAAGATTTTAAAATGAACTACGAAGAGTTCTAACACACTCAACGCTGCGAACTAGAAACTTTAACAAAGTATTCTATTCGGGTGGGACTAAATGGGATTAAAGCTTTAGCCAACTTTAGGAACCATCAAGATTTTATGCTCTACCACCAAACCATGGATCTAGGTGCATATCCAAGGTCAAAGCTACATGACCAATGCCACCCTCCCTCTTTGGGATCTAGACATTAACATATAGGCTGACCAGATGTCCTCCTAAGAATATTTCCATAAGATGCTTCATCTCTCCTTATAAAATAAATCAGATATATCTCCTCCACTCTAAGCACAATCACAACCCCAATTAGTAATAAACCTTTAAAGACATATTCAAGTAAATACAAATATTCTGGGTCCTTAATCATTCATATGCTGCTTATATCATCATCAAGTTATCGAAATATATCTTGTAAGAAGATTTCTTCTTTCACTTATTCAACAACACCAAATATAACCTCAATACTTCTCAAGTATTTTTTTTCAACATCATGAATCACAAACATTCATCAGTATTACTTTCATTCTTTGGTTTAATTCTTACTTCAAGGTATTCATTATCATAATATTCCCTCCCTCTCAACCGGGGAGTTATACCCTTTCTTCTATCTAAGCTCCCTCTCAACTTACGGAGATCAACAACTTCATGATATCGAAGAAACTTCATTCTTTCAGGGCTTTATTTATTTCTTATGGCATCAAGGTCATCATCATTCTTATAAATTCCTTCATCATGCTCATAATTAACCTCTTCAACTTATGAATATCTTGAATATTATGTACCTGCAAATATTCGACAACAAGTACAACCGAAAACAAATATACATAATCATGAAGTTAACTATGTCATTACGATGGAAACATCAACTCATTCATCCTTTTAGACATCAAATACCTAAACCTAGTTAGGTTCATAATCAACAAGGGTCATTTATTTTTATATAAAAGAATTTAACTTCTTGCTAGGGTTTTTTCATAAACAATAGAATCCATCTTCGAGACACAAAGCCTTAGATATCAACAATTCAATCAAATAAAAATTCTACCATACATCTAAGATTTCAAAAATATTATTTTAGAATTACATATTAGACTTCTACTAGGGTTTTTTACAAACCCTCTATTTTATCTTCAAAATATAAATCATAACAATATCATCATATCCTAAAATATCAATCTCTACTAGGGTTTTACAGACCCTAGATTTTACAGACTAAAACATGAGTATCAAAAATTAGGTTAACATACTTGCATATACATATCTAGGATTTCATGCACTAGCATTTTTCATCAACAAATTCATACATCAAAGTTAGATATACAACAATTTTTATTTTGGCTAGGATTTCAACCAGACGAATATATATCTAGGGTTTCATTCCTAGGATCTTACTATAGATATTACATGGGTTTTTCTCATAAAACATAATTCACCAAGCCCTCAAGATCTAGGGTTTCAATACATAACTTATACATTACAACAAACCCTAAAGAACTAGGGTTTCTATAACAATACCAAAACCTAAACATCAAAAGAATAAGATTTCTATATTTTATCAATAACTCTAATAAGACTAGGGTTTCAACATTATAGACATACCATTAACATTAAGAGGCTAGGGCTTTATAGTGAAACCTATAGATTAGGGTTTCACAAGAATGATCAAAATGATGATGAGGGTATATTTAAGCTAATGATTAATCACCCTTAAAGGATCTTTAAGATTCAAAACCCTAGACATGACAATGTCAATATTGTAAAGAAAATTTCAAAAGAAAAATGATTGTACCTTTTACATGAAGAGACTTTAATAAGAAAGTTTATAGTCTAAGACATACCTTGAGTTGTTCCTTAACAAAAAATTTAGGAAAAAAATTCTCGAAAGGCTTCCTTTGCAACAATACTTCTTCCATGCTTCAAGTCTATCCTTTGAAGTCTCCTCCATAAGCTTTGTGTATTCTGCAATCTTTCCTACTAAGGAAAATATAACAAAAAAAGTTATTAGTATATAATTCAAACACGTCTTGATATGAGAAGGAACCCAAACATAAAAAGATGAATCAAAACGCAAAATACTTATAGTTTGGTAAAATGGTGGAGGCTCCCTCAGAATATAATCCTTTTGAGGGATACCTACAACTTATCAAAATAATTCAAAAATTTTCCAACAAGATATGTTAGACCTACAAATTTTAGAAATCAAAACATAAAAGAAAACAATACAAAACAAAGAAGGATATGTAAGTGAGGACTTAGTAGTATAATTCCTTGACTTCTTATCTCTAAAATGGCTTCTTATCTCTATTATCTTGTGTGATGAGTGGTTTGCATGAAAATTTAGCTTTCGGTTATTCATATTCCATGTGTCGTGCCCTAGTGATGGCATCCTGTAAGGTGGTGGGTTTGAAGGCCTTGACGCAACCACGTAGTGGTTCAACTAAACCTTCTATGAAGAGAAATGTTTCAAACATAATTTGGGATAAAATCAACAAGGGTCCAAAAAAACAAAAAATTGTAAAAATCGTGAAAATATCTGTAAAAATCAACATACATTAGCAAAAATGTGATACCACTAAAATATCTGTAAAAATCGACAAACATTGTCTAGCCAAAAAAATCTCATTTTCATGTTTTTTTCATATTAAAATAGGGATGTTTGCAACATTGGTGAATAGCATGATCAACCTATGTTTTTCACCATAATAGCTACTCACTTAAATTATGAAATATAGGCATCTGGTGTTCTATTTTTCTTGAGCCGTGCTAGCTCCCTGAAGTGTAACTTTAGATTCTTCCTGTCAAATTGGTATATCAATCTTCGTGTGAAGTCCAGATAAGAAGTAATGTTGGAATATCATATGGTGACCAATCCGTGGTACCATCATTCATGAGCTTCTCCTTCCAAATGCAAGGTAGTGGATTTGATGGCCTTTGCTTCCAACATTGGGTTAACTTGGAAGTAAGTGTCTAAATTTTGTACCTAAGACCTTGTCGAGTATTTGGATTACCCATCAAAGGAGGAGATGGAAATTTTCCCAACCTTGCACAGTAGATCATAGTTTTGTTGCATGCCCCTATTATGATCCCTAGGCCTATTTCTATAATTAATGTTACTGAACTTCGTAAAGGACATGTCTGCTCGAACATCCTCTCCTAGTGATGCATACTCCTAGAAATATTTTGATAAATATTGATTCAGTTCTATAGGTCCTTGGTCTACTACTTGACCATCTATAAACTGGGGTAGTAGAGGTCTAAGGGTCCTCCTATTGGTTTCCCCTATGTTAGTTTGGGAAAATATGTTAAAAGGACTAAGATTATGGTTGTTGCTTCCTTTTGTCACACTCCGACTGCCTTCATTAGATCGATTAGCACATTGTTACCCTAATTACCTTGATTTTCCAAAACCTAGGTAAGAAGTTGGGCCATCTGTTGTTTCCCTTGTGTTGAAAGGGGTAACTAGGTTCAGTCTTCGCCTTTATCATTTTACTTATATCATTATAAAAGATGAAAAATAAGAACAAATATTTATTATTATTATTTCATTAGTTAAGCATGTTCTTCATGCTTCTAGGATTTATTGAGTCAAAGAGTCAAATTCCTAATTGGAATTCTTGTAAAGATAAAGGAAAAAGAATTTTGAAAATTTAATTTGGGTCAATTCACCTGAAGAAGCCAACTCGACCCTCCTAGATGACAAGCTAGATCGCTCAAAATATGTATCTTTTTTCATATGAGAACAACTATATATTGGCATACGTTCTCCATCAAAAGGAAAGCAATTCAACTATTTTCTATGACAAGTTTTGAGGTGGAGATATATGAAAATTAGAGGCTAATTTATGGTGAAGGAAAGCGAGTTTCCCTAGGCTATGAATTTGAAGAAATGCGAGGTCTTTGTGGCAGAATATCTGAGGAAAATGCCAGTTTCCTTGTGGTAGAATGTATGAGAGAAATGTGATTTTTTTTTGGAAAATAATTTGAGATGATGCGAGTTCTCTATGGAAAATGATATGAGGATTTGAGGAGCTTGACTTGTATTCTTGGGTCTTGGATTTCTCACTTTGATATGATTATATAAGAAGAGGATATTTTTTTGGGTTCCCCCCTTGTGGGATTTTTTCCCTGGCTTGGGGCCTATATCTTGTGTCTCTTGTTCTCTGTGATCTTCATATTTTTGCATTTTTGTTAATTGCTTGATGAACAAAAGAATAAAAATATAATAATAATAAGCCAACAATAATTTCACAAGTAATTATCAAGTAAGAGAAATCGTCATTTTTACCTTCCTATTAATTTCTCAACAGGGTATCAGAGCTAAGGCTAATGGATGGCGGCTTGAAGATCACATTCTATTGGAATTCATGAAGTTTCATCGTCATTGTAGTAATATTCATGTCTAAGATACGAGGTTTGCAATTAAAAGACTTACAGTAGGGCTTGTATTTCACAGTGATTCACATATTACATAGCGAATATTATATGATGACATTACAATGGTTCACATTATTGCTGAATTTGCTATTATACAATATATTCTCCTCTAATATCTAGAATGGCTCGCATTACTTATTTTATGGCTTGATATGATTCAAAATATACCTTTTTAAGGCATCACATGATTCTCTAAGGCATTTTGTGGTCGTATTACTTGTCTAAGGTGTTAGAGTCAGTGTCTTCATCCCTCCGTCAGAGATCAAATTTCTCTTGTTGCATTTCATTTTAGGTGTCTCATTCAGTTCAGTCAACAGCATTCCATTAGGAGCATGGATCATTTGACGAAAGGGTCTTTTCTCTCATATCCCTCATGTCATGTACTTGCTAGTCCGTGTCTGTTCATAGAAATCATTTTAAATTCATTTACAATCATGTTTGGTCTCTTGGTCAATAAAGAGTCATTTTAGGGTTTTTAAGTCTCATTGGGTCTAGGGTTTCGTTAATCTAGTTTTCATGATGACTAATAATGTCAGCAGGCACATGAGGGAGGCTCGAAATAAGTTTTCATTGCAAAAATTTCATCATCGTAATTCTTGATAATGATTCTTCTTCAAAACTCTGTTTTGAGGAAAAATCGTCAATTTCATCCTTTGTAATAAATGTAATGTAATTTTCAAAGTTTTTTTAGTTGTAAAGTTCTGCAGGCGCAGCCCTGGTCACCTTTGCCAAAATCCCATGCCAGCTATCCCTACAAAGAAAGAAAAGAAACTCATCATTCAGCTAAAAAATAAAAAAGGAAACAAAAACAGAGTTATGTGAAAAGTGCCAAAGTCTGCAACATTACAAAAGTGGGTTTTCTAAATCAAAAATCAAAATCCTTTGTATATATGAGATATTTTCATATTCAACAATCTATTTGCAAGCAAAGTCATCAAAGAGCCAAGTCAAATTGTGGAGGAGTGCGAAATAGTGTTGGAAGGCCGAGACTGTGGTTTAGTTTACAGGCGCGGCGCACTGGGCGTTGGGCGCGACACACTGGCTGAGTGCGGTGCATAAGGCCGCTCACCATTGTGTTAATTTAAACTTGCACGGTGCACACAAAGAGCGCGGCGCACTGGGTTGTGCGTGCAGCGCACAGGGCCGGAACACTTAATTTGTTGCCATCTATCTCAAATTTCAAAACGAATCTGCCTCCTATGTTTCAAGTAAGTTTGTGAGACTTTGAAATTGCTATTAGCCAATGTTTGGGTTTGTTTGAAAAGGGAATATGAGAGTTTGAATGTCATAACCATAAACCCTATCACCTTGTTAAAATTTGCTCCTAAAGGTTTTGAATTTGAAGTTCTAAAATTTGATTTTGGTGCCAACTACTCCAACTCCATTCCCCACCTGTTGCTCCTTTCCCATCACTGTTTATTATATCATTATAGTCCTCCCCTATTCCCTTATATCCCAAACCATTCATATCATTTCATTTCCATTATCCTTATCCCTAAATTCTTTCATTTCCTATTATTCTCCCTTTCTCATTTCATTTGTAAAATTCCCAAACCCTAAGAATCCAAAAAATTCAGTGGCTATCCCTTGTCCCTAAGTTTGTCAAATTTTCAAAGGGAAAATTATCATTTGATTAAACCCCATTGTCCCCACTGCCCTATTTCCCCACAGTCCCTCTCACACTACCATATATTTTGCATTAAAACAACAAAGGACCAAATTCCCATTTTCCTCTCATATAAGCCAAACATAGACCTTGAAACATCATGGAGACAGACACTGATACATCCTATGACAGAGATAGTGATTCTACCACTGAGCTACATGCACCGAGAAGGCCTCATAAAGGTGGCAAACATGCGAGAGAAGAGCCCACCTCATTGACTCAATTGCAGGCTTGCCCACTTGCCATGGCATGTTTTCGAGAGCAGTCATGCTATCAGTATTGTGAGATGATTGCTAGGATTCATCATCATCAAGAGTTAGCTCGGTTGTTTGTGTTACATTTTCATGATGGTCAAGTAACTCTTGCTGGTGTAAATTTCACTTTGACACTGGAAATCGTCTCTCAAGCAACATGAATACCAAATGTGGGTGAATAGTGGAACAAAAGACATCAGGTGGACAGAGTGCATTATGAACCATACATCAGGCCTAGCTATGTGAGACAGCTCGGTAGAGTATTCCCATTCTGATTCCTAAAGGAATCCTATGCGCCTTTGATGAAACTTATTATCAGATACTTCAGTTGTGAGGGCCAGTTTTCACGCCTCTATGCCTACCACATCAGGTTATTGATGCATTTCAGGAGAGTGAGGATGATGAACATACCTTATTTCATGTGCCGGAATATCGAGAGGATGACCATGATTGTGTAGAAGAAAACTCCCGAGCAACAGTACAATAGTATTTATCACTATGCACTCATCAAGATCGTGGTTGTACAACAACTTGGATTACAGGGCATTTCATGGGAGGATTTCATTTCCCGTGATTTCTTCACAGTTCCTCAGGTTCCTCTGGAGGTTTTCCATGATGCGAGTGAACCTTCTCATCAGCCTGAAGGTCACGAGACAGAGCCCATCAGTGTGCCAGTGTTTGTTACTTATCAGAGAGGCACCAGAGTATTATTTGCAATAGCCCGACGAGTACTATCTCCACCTGGGGTGGAAGGGGTCTCGTTGCCGTCATCAACAGCACAGGTACAAGTACAGGACAAAGGTAAGAGGCCCATGCAGGATGAGGGCCCTTCAGGAGGCCAGGATATTGATTTCATATTGATTGATGAGGATTTGAGCTCTCCAAGCTCAAAGTTGAGAGAGATCATTCAGGAGCAGAAGGCGGAGATTGACACCTTGACCGTCAAGTTGCAGAGAGCCCAATGGATCATAAACTACCTGGAGCAGCAGAACAAATAGTTGGAGGATTAGCATGCAATCATGGAGTTGCAAAACATTCGTGAGAACCGACAAGCTGCCCAAAGAAGTCAAACCGAGATGACACCCATTGAGCAGGAGATTGAGGCTGACAGAGAGACTTGGCTTGAGAGGGTCAATATTCATCTTGAGAAGCTGTTGGAGAAGGAAAACAAGGAAAAGAACATGCTCAGGCACATGAAGAACCATTATTGGGCATGAAATCATGTTTGCAGAGCGAGGATCAAAATCCTGAAGGCAAGGCTAAGGAGGGCACTAAAGCGTCGTAAAAGGCATGATAGACTCCAAATTTTGGCCGAAGCTTCTTTGGCCCAGCATAGTGCTTGATGGTGGACATTCAACCCAAATTTCAAGAAATTTGGGAAAATTTTTGTCAATTTTGAATTTTTTGGCATAAACACAGATTTTTTCGCCCGATGCGTAGCGCCACTTGGTGCGCACTTATAATTGGCAGCTCTTTTGGAGGAAAAATTTGCATTTCTGAATTTTTCATCAAAATTTATGCATTCCTATGGATTACCTAAGGATTTTGACAAGTTTTGGGTTGCCTAAAGGGTCAAAAACACCCTAAAAATGGCCTTTCTGCCACTTTTTGCACACACAGGAAGCAGTGTTGGGAGATTGGATTTTTGGAGGGGCAAATGGAAACCAAATCCAGAAATTCCACTTGGGTTGGAAAGTAGACAGGCAGGGATTTCCAACGAGCTATCCTACACTCAATTTGGACTTCGGGAAGGCCCTCAAAATCAGCCTCAAACTTGTGCTATGCATAGAGATTTCAGGCATGGCGCATAGGGAAATTTGGCCTATTTTTCACTCAGCAGCTCAGAATTTCGCCTAGTTTTGGCTAGTTTGACTTTTTCATGTAACTCTTGATGTAAATTGATGTAATTTCATGACCATGATGTAATTTTGGCACATTTTTACTCATATTAGTGGATTCATTCACCAAAAAGTGAAATGTAAGTGAATGAATTAGTTTCCTATCATATAGAGGCAAGTTGCTTCATTGCCTATTTTCTAGTTCCTAGTTTAGATATGGTTGAAACAGCTCCTAGAATGATGATCTCGAACTCTAGAGGCATGGGAATGAGTTAGGCTTGTCTATATCATGTAGTTCTTCAGTCATTTTCAAGGTTGGACACTTGGGATTGCTTGGCACTTCATTGTACATTTCATCTCTGCAATTTTGGCAAAAGAATAGACCAGGGTTTGCAACACTCTTTGGGATCCATGTGGCTCTGTGTTTTGATGGTGTGCTTCTCTATGTGATTTTAAGTTCATTGATGTTTATGTGTATCATTTCCCTTCTCCTTTCTTCTTAAATTAAACAAATGAGTTATAAAGGTGGAATTCATTAGATTACTTTGCTCTGTCTTCAGTTTGTTTATTTTTCCATGTTTTCATCTGTTTGAAGAGGATTCTTGAAAGCCTCTTGCCCTCTTCATCTCCTCACTGGTCTGAACTATCCATTCATTCAATCCAAAGCATCAAAACAATTTCCTTCCTTGCCCCATTTAGAACTTTGCAAAAAACTAGGCCTCATCCCCGAACCCAAAACTGCCTTTCCCTTTGTTTCCAACAAAACCCCCAAAATCAAAATCAAACTCCTTTAATTATATACCTAGCCTAAAATTAGCCTTTATTTCAAGTCATCTCAAGCCCCATCGATTATTTTTTTTGAGATTGACCCGGAGAGAGCCCTCTCTTGTTCTGGTAGGGCTAGCTACCAGACTGAGCGTGGTTTGATGTTACCCCGAACTCTGCCTTCTTTAAGCCTGAGGTAGATTTAGGAAATAACATAAGGATCGAAATTGCCTCTGAGGCTCGAGATATATACCCTGAGGCATTGCTACACCTCTGTGTCTCAAATAACCTACACATTAGCATTGATATGAATTTCTGGCTCGTATTTTGGTCTGTAATGGCACATATACATAGTCTTATGGGTCATATTGTATTCAGGATGGCTCACACATATTTCTATGATTCATATATGTGATGGTTCACATGAATGATTCTCTGGATCTTTGATTTTCTGGATTTTGAAGGCTGTTGGGTGTTTATTCTGCATCAACACAACTCCTATACCTTCACCCGAAGCATCACATTCCAATACTAAGGCCTGGTTGAAGTGAGGAAATGCCATCATTGAGCACGAGCTCATCACCTATTTCAACTTGTGAAATGACCTGTCTAACTACTCTGCCCATATGAACACCCCTTTTCTGTTATGTATATTTTATTAATTATTAGTTAAGTATAGTTATATTAGGTTTTATTAAGTAAAAGGGCATGATCAAAGATCATGCCTCTTCACCAAGGGACACCATGAGGCCATATTTAAAGTCTCGGTGATTCCCCATTGTAAATATCTTTCATCTTCATCAATAATAATATATAATTATCAAGTTTACCAGAGTTTTTACACTCCATTGGTATCAGAGCCATCGCTCTTCGGGATCTGTGTGATCACCCAGAATTATGAAATTACAAGAATTCCAGATTGCAGATTTTTTTTACCAAGTGTTTGAGTAACAACCTTGGTTTAAAAAAAATAAAAATAAAAACTTGTGCAGATTTTTACCCAACCCTCTCACTCCCACTCTGCGTTCCCTCACAACCCTCTACGTTCCCTCATAGCCCTCTGCTTTCCCTTACGATATATATGAAGTAAAAAAAAAAAAATCATTCCAGCAATTCTGTACAAGGGTCGAGATTAAAGGAAAAACTCACCGCTAGAAAAATTCAAAAGTTAAATTTTTAACTTAATTCGGTTTGCCTTCAGAAAGTGCAGATGGGTTCCAAAATAATTTGCTATCTCAAGGTAATTTCGATCATAAGAATTTGACGTCCAAGATTTTAGATACAGCAAAGGATACAGGTTTCAAAAAAAAATTGAATTATCAGGTCAGATCGAATAGTATCTGATTGAGACCGAGATATCAGCGCGTTAAAAACATTTATAGTTGGTTATTGCGTCAAAGGGAGCAGAACGATAAACACAGTTCAGGGAATTGACTTTACGGGACACTCTGAAAAACAAATACTTCGGAGTTTGAATACGAAGAGATTAACTCGGATCCAGTGTACGAGGACCACACGATAGTTGTATGACGTCTTCCCCACCGTCGTAGCCTTTTCCGCCGTTGTCCCAGCGTTCCGCTGCCTGTCACACCGCCAACACGTCCGCCTCTACAATTACATTTCGGACCGTAGATAAAATAAATTACATTTTTAAAAAAATCGTGAAACAGGTGTGACGGTTGACAAATTCGATTTGTTAAAAAAAAATTTCGTCTAAGCATCGTTCGTTTAAAAAAATCGATTTGAACAAGTGATGCAATTTCAAACGCAACGGTTGACAAGTCGTATGGTGGAAATATTTAATCGTTAACCGGTGGATACGTTGGAATTTTTTTTTATATATATATATAATCTGCATTAACTGCTGTGTTGATATATATATAAACAGATCTAATTTTTATATAAAAATTAATATATAAAAATTAGATTTAAAAAAAATAAATAATAAAAATTATTATTATTGTATAATAATTATATAATTTATTTATATATTATATAATTTTTAAATCAAAAATTATATATATATATATATATATATATATATATAATAATTATATAAGTAAAAAAAAAATTATTATTATTTAAAATATATATATATATATATATATATATATATATATATATATATATTATTATTAATTTAATTAATTAATTAATATTTAATTAATTAATTAAAAAAAAAGGGAAGAAAAGAAACTGGCAGAAAGATACTCCCCACCTCATACGCGTTCGATGTCGTCATCAATGTCAATGGCTGAATTCCAGAAGAAATTAGTGGATCTCGAGAAACAGATCACTAATAATTCCGAAGAATTCGGAAAAAGATTAGTCGATCTTGAAGGTACAGTTGCAGGGCATTCCAACGACATCAGAAAGGTTCATGATACAAAAAATCGAATAGAAAGACAAATGTGGCTAAATCATCACGAGGCCACAAAAAAGCAGAGCGAACTCTTCAATAAGCTAAATGATAAGCTAGATAAATTAAGTCAGACACAATCCCCAATATCTCCTAACAAGGAACAAAATCAACAAAACAATTCCGCAGATTCAGGGAACTCAGAAGAGCATCAGGAAAAACCGATTCCCCACATCATCAAGAAGATAGTAATGCAGATTTTCAAAATAAGCAGCTCTGGAATGCATTCGCTAATCAATATCCCCTTCTTGTTCCACCATTAGCATATCAACGCAAAGCCAAGATCGACCTACCCAAATTTGATGGTAATGAAAAGAATAGCGTTGCATGGCTTAATAAAGCGGAAGAATATTTTGAGATTTATGACATTACTAGTGATGACGAAAAAATTAAGCATGCTTCCATGAAAATGGAAGGAGAAGCATATAATTGGTATATGTGGTGGAAAAAAACAACGCTCGCTATCAGTTGGAGGAAATTTAAGGATGCGTTCTTCAAAAGGTTTCAAGGAATAAAAGAAGAAAAGTTTTTTTCAACCTTTATCAAATTACGCCAAAAAGGAGATGTGGATGAGTACACTCGAGAATGGGAGACCTTGGCAACACGAGTACCAGGATTGTCGGAATCTCGTCTAATCCAGTCTTACATCTCAGGACTTAAAATCCACATACAGAAAGAGCTAGAACTACATGAAATTACGTCCGTAGAAGTAGCAAGGCAAAAAGCAAAAGCTGCTGAAAAGAAATTTGAAAGATTATCAAAACCAGAAAAAGTATATTCGAGACGATGGTTTCCTCAATTTGAAAATATAGATGACACAAAATATGTCCCTGCCCATCTTCGTGAAGAAGAAAAATCTAGTATGGAAAAACAAAGAATGCAAGAGGGCAAGTGCAAACGCTGCGGTGAAAACTGGGACCCTAAGCACAGATGTGCTAATGGAAAAGAGAAAAATCTATACAGTTGTGAAGCAACTAACGACGCTAACAGTACTGATTCGTGTATAGAAGGATTTGAAGACAACTTAGAGTTCTCTCCAGAAGTGGATGGCGAAACTATTCCGCAAGTGTCATTATCAGCTATGACAGGCATATCACAACCTCAAACCCTAAGGTTAAGAGGACATATTAAGAAAAACAATGTAATGGTTCTAATAGACACAGGTAGCACGCACAATTTTCTAGATTCAACCATGGCCAAAAGACTCGACCTCTTTACTTTTCCCATGCCTAATATGAAGGTAATGGTGGCCGATGGTAAGAAGATTGAACAAGTAGGAAAATGCCATAAAGTCAAATTGCAGATTAAAGACTTTCATTTAGAATCTCCATTCTACACAGTTCCATTACGAGGAGTAGATGTGGTCTTAGGAATTCAATGGCTACAAAATCTAGGTACTTATTCTGCCAACCATCAGAAGTAGTTTATAAGTTTTAAGTGGAAAGGGCAGAAACACAAGTTGTATGGATTCCAAGCCCCAGAAGATCAAGTCGTATCTTCCTCTCTGATGACGAAGATGATTCAAATAGGAGCGCCAACATCTACAGTACAATGTCATCAGTTGGAAATGTTATCTTCAAAAGGGAGCCACGAAGAGTCACCAGAAGTCAAGACAACATCCAACCCTGTCGATATCAGATATTTTCACTATCCAGATCAACAAAATATTGAACTCGAGAATATGCTCCACGATCTTTTTAAAATGTGGGAAGCAAGAGCCCGCCGCTCAAGAAACCCAGGCGTTCGTCAACATTGTCCATCGTTACATATGCTTTGAGGACAAAGCATCTTAAGAGAGGGGCAATGTTATGTATATTTTATTAATTATTAGTTAAGTATAGTTATATTAGGTTTTATTAAGTAAAAGGGCATGATCAAAGATCATGCCTCTTCACCAAGGGACACCATGAGGCCATATTTAAAGTCTCGGTGATTCCCCATTGTAAATATCTTTCATCTTCATCAATAATAATATATAATTATCAAGTTTACCAGAGTTTTTACACTCCATTTTCTTCATCAAGTCTGTCAATGGTGCACCTAATTGAGAGAATCCCTTAACGGAAAACCTATAATAGTTGAAAATCCCAAATAATCAACACAACTTAGTAAGGTTAATGGGTGTGGGCCAATTCAATATGGCCTGTATCTTCTCCTCATGTACCTATACTCGATATGCATTGATCTCATGGCCCAAGCAAAGGATATCGGTCATCCCAAACTCGCACTTTGATGCAGTTGCATAAAACTGCTCCTTCATAATACTCAAATTCTCATCCAGAATTCCCAAATGCTCTTCCCATGTTTTATTGTATATGAGGAGGTCATAAAATAATATTATTAATAACTTCCTCAACTTTTTGTTGAATATATGGTTCATGCATGAATGAAAGATGACCAGTGCATTGGTCAACCCAAATTGCATGAACAATAATTCAAAATGCCCATAGTGGCACCTGAATGTTGTCTTATGCACATCTTGCTCTTGGAATTGAAATTGATGATAACTTGATCAGAGATCAATCTTCGAGAAATACACAACTCCATGAAACTCATCCAACATCTCATCAATATTGGGGACTAGGTACCTATTTTTGATGGTCTTCTCATTCAGGGCTCGGTAGTCAATGTACATCCTCCAGGTACCATCCTTTTTATTCACCAAAACCACTAATCAGGTGAATGGACTTGAACTAGGTCTGATGTGGCCCATGGCTAGCAGTTCATTGATGTCCTTTTCTATCTCATCCTTGAATTTATTCAGATGCTTGTAAGGTGTGGTGATCACTGGCTTAGCTCCATCCTCTAGCTCTATGTTGTATTCAAAACCCTTGTTAGGAGGTCTCCCTGGGTAAATTTATCCAAAAACCTGGTCATGCTTATTCAACAATAACTAAATATCTGTGTGATACTGTTGGCTTCTATCTGACGAATTTTTACTCATAATTAGACATTTTGCTGTGTAAGCTATATCTCCATGCCTGAATATAGCCTCCATTATCTTAGCTGATATAGTTTGAGGAGTGCTATTGGACATACCCCTGAACACTACCTTATTACCATTTGAGGCCCTGAATTCCATCTCCATTACTTGGTACTTCATTGAGAACTTGCAAAATGAGTATAACCATTGTTCTCCTAACACAAAATTGGTGTCTACAAGATCAACTACATAGAAGTCATTGGTAAATGTGTAATTTCTTAGTGTCACATTCAAGTGTGGAATTCTTTGTGTGCATTCATGTTGAATCCATCAACTACCACAATGTTAACACCCTCAAACTCTTTTGTGGGGATACCTCTCTTTGCCACCAAGGCAACATTGATGAAGTTGTGAGTTGTGCCACCATCGACCAAAACTGTGAATCATTGTATCTGTATGAACCCCATGATCTTGAATGTGTATTATCTAGAGACTAAGTGGAAATAGTACCACCCTTAATTCTCGTCCAAGGTATCTCATCCTCTTTAGCTTCCTCATGGGATTGCTCCCGCTCCAAACTGCTAGGTTCAATACTTGGTGCTGGCATTTTATATTCTTCATTTTCATTGTCTGACATCACCTCAATATAGTGGACCTTTCCCTTGCCCAAGAATCTGTGACTTGGTTCACATGGTGCCTTGCAACTGAAGCAAAGTTTCTTCCTTCTCAGCTTGCTCTGAGTCTCATCATCCAACTTGCCCTTCCTAGCCCACTCTCTCTAAAATGGCTTCTTATCTCTGTTCTCTTGTGTGATGAGTGGTTTGGATAAAAAATTAGCTTTAGGTTATTCATATTCCATGTGTCGTGCCCTAGTGATGGCATCCTGTAAGGTGGTGGGTTTGAAGGCCTTGACCCAACCACGTAGTGGTTCGACTAAACCTTCTGTGAAGAGAAATTTTTCAAACATACTTTGGGATAAAATCAACAAGGGTCCAAAAAAACAAAAAAAATTGTAAAATCGTGAAAATATATGTAAAATCAACATACATTAGCAAAAATGTGATACATCGGTAAAAATCGACAAATATTGGCTAGCCCAAAAAATCACATTTTCATGTTTTTTTCATAATAAAATAGGGATGTTTGCAACATTGGTGAATAACATGATCAACCTATGTTTTTCACCATAAAATCTACTCACTTAAATTCTAAAATATAGGCATCTGGTGTTCTATTTTTCTTGAGCTGTGCTAGCTCCCTGAAGTGTAACTTCAGATTCTTCCTATCAAATTGGTATAGTGAAGTCCAAATAAGAAGTAATGTTGGAAGTTCCTAGGGTGACCAATCCGTGGCACCATCATTCATGAGCTTCTCCTTCCAAATGCAACGTAGTGAATTTGATGGCCTTTGCTTCCAACATTGGGTTGACTTGGAAGTAAGTGTCTAAATTTTGTACCTGAGGCCTTGTCGAGTATTTGGATGACCCATCAAAGGAGGAGATGGAAATTTTCCCAACCTTGCGCAGTAGATCATAGTTTTGTTACATGCCCCTATTATGATCCCTAGGACTATTTCTATAATTAATGTTACTGAACTCCATAAAGGACATGTTTGTTCGAACATCCTCTCCTAGTGATGCATACTCCCAGAAATATTTTGAAAAATATTGATTCATTTCTATAGGTGCCCGTTCTACTGCTCGACCATCTATAAACTGGGGTAGTAGAGGTCTAAGGGTCCTCCAATTTGTTTCCCCTGTGTTATTTTGGGAAAATATGTTAAAAGGACTGTGATTATGGTTGTTTCTTCCTTCTGTCACACTTCGACCGCCTTCATTAGATCGATTAGCACCATCATTACCCTAATTACTCTGATTTTCCAAAACCTAGGTAAGAAGTTGGGCCATCTATTGTTTCCCTTGTGTTGAAAGGGGTAACTAGGTTCAGTCTTCGCCTTTATCATTGTACTTATATCATTATAAAAGATGAAAAATAAGAACAAATATTTATTATTATTATTTCATTAGTTAAGCATGTTCTTCATGCTTCTAGGATTTATTGAGTCAAAGAGTCAAAGTCCTAATTGGAATTCTTGTAAATATAAAGGAAAAAGAATTTTTAAAATGCAATTTGGGTCAATTCACTTGAAGAAGCCAACTCAACCCTCCTAGATGACAAGCCAGATCACTCAAAATATGTGTCTTTTTTCATATGAGAACAACTGTATGTTGGCATATGTTCTCCATAAAAACGAAAGCAATTCAATGATTTTCTATGACAAGCTCTGAGGTGGAGATATATGAAAATTAGAGGCTAATTTATGGTGAAGACAAGCTAGTTTCCCTGGGCTATGAATTTGAAGAAATGTGAGGTCTTTGTGGCAGAATATCTGAGGAAAATGCGAGTTTCCCTGTGGTAGAATGTCTGAGAGAAATGTGATTTTTTTTTTGGAAGATAATTTGAGATGATGCGAGTTCTCTATGGAAAATGATATGAGGATTTGAGGAGCTTGACTTGTATTCTTGGGTCTTGGATTTCTCACTTTGATATGATTCTATAAGAAGAGGATATTTTTTGGGTTCCCCCCTTGTGGGGTTTTTTCCCTGGCTTGGGGCCTATATCTTGTGTCTCTTGTTCTCTGTGATCTTCATATTTTTGCATTTTTGTTAATTGATTGATGAACAAAAGAATAAAAGTATAATAATAATAAGCCAACAATAATTTCACAAGTAATTATCAAGTAAGAGAAATCGTCATTTTTACCTTCCTATTAATTTCTCAATTGAGTATCAGAGTTAAGGCTAATGGATGGCGGCTTGAAGATCACATTCTATTGGAATTATTGAAGTTTCATCATCATTGTAGCAATATTCATGTCTAAGATATGAGGTCTGCAATTAAAAGAATTACAGTTGGGCTCGTATTTCACAGTGGTTCACATATTACATAGTGAATATTATATGATGACATTACAATGGTTCACATTATTGCTGAATTTGCTATTATACAACATATTCTCCTCTAATCTATGGAATGGCTCGCATTACTTATTTTATGGTTTGATATGATTCAAAATATACCTTTGTAAGGCTCGCATGATTCTCTAAGGCATTTTGTGGCCGTATTACTTGTCTAAGGATCAAAATTGCCTCCGCAGCTCGAGATATATACCCTGAGGCATTGCTACACCTCTGTGTCTCAAATAACCTATACATTAGCATTGATATGAATTTCTGGCTTGTATTTTCATCTGTAATGGAACATATACATAGTCTTATGGGTCATATTGTATTCAGGATGGCTCACACATCTTTCTATGATTCATATACATGATGTTTCACATGAATGACTGAGGCTTGATATATATATATATATATATATATATATGTGGAGGCTAGTATCTAATTATCTATGGCTTGATCCTTATTATGAATCACATCTAATAACTATGGCACACACTATAACTTATGTGGCTTGCATTTGGCACGTGTTAATATTTATGTGGCTTATAGATGACCTCTATGACTCATCCTCTGTGGCTTGCATCTCAGAGGCTCACTTTTGTTTATGGATCACACTCGGGCATTGGGCGTCATTGTTCACATACGTATCACAATGATATTGCTTATACTCTATGGCATACTTGTTTCATAACAATGACTTTGATTATACTCTGTGGCATACTTGTTTCATAATAGTTGCATCACATCCTATAGTGGTATCACATATATAAAATTAAATCATTGCATTTATAAATATACTATGAGGCTCTCGATCTTATATACTCTGAGGAGCTTGACATTACATAGTGGCTCAGGTTTGATATATATAGTAGTGATTACTGTACTCTCAATGGAACCCTGATGTTTGAAAGTAACCCTCTCAATATGAAAAAGTGGAGGCATGACAATGATATATAATTGTGAAAATGATATTGACTTGATTATGACAGTGGGTAGGCATGACTATGATCTATATATAACAATGACCTTTGATATGACATTACTGAAACCTTTGAATGGTAGTAACCTTGTATAGTATTTGATTTCACAAAAACGTAATATATGATAGTGCTCATGATTTATCTTCATGACAGTACTATGGATATGTGACAATGATGAATGAAATGACAATAAATCAGTTATGTAAGAATATTTGAGGGACATGAAAAATTCTGCTGAGAACATTGGTTTAAGATATATATAAAGTGTTTAATGCTCACTATGACATCTTGAAGGCCGAGATTGAAAGAACTATGAGAAAATGCACTAATATTAGAAGCATATATATTACCTCCTTTCAAATGCATAATAGAAAGTATAACTACATTAATGTAGCTGACCTAAAGTCTAGAAATAATAAAGTGACAAATATAGGTGAAGACCTGAAAATCCATTACTTTGAGGACGAATGTTTGGGATATGCATATAGCTTGTGGAAGAGACAGAAAATAGTGTAACACGAGACTTTGTGAACTGCGGAAGAACTATCTGTAGGATGATATGTAGTAGCATTATATTTCCTCATAGAGAGGAATGTGAAGGAAACTATAAAAACTTAAAGAAACATAGTTCGTATGGATGACTGGAGATCTGAAGCACCTTTGTTGAAAGAAGATGATAATCTCAGTTGCAAAAGGATCAAATCTTTTTAGATATAAGGTAAGGTTGTAGAGGTATGTACTATTTTTTTGTGTGCATTTCATTTAATGGGCCATGATGATGATAATTTGATAGATACCAAAAGGCCGTGCATATATATATATATATATATATATATATATATATATATATATATATATATATATATATATATATATATATATTAGAGATCATACATACAAGTCAGGTGGTTAATGTACCAAGCAGTTCCTTGCATAAGGAAAGCTAGAAAAGCTAGAATAAAAGGTATGTAGGCATGTAAACTATTAGGATTGTGCAATTTGAAGCTTGTTGATTATATACAAATATATTGAAGAGTTTTAATGTTACTATACTAGAAAATAATTATTTCATTCCAGGAACACTAATTGATGATTAGAAGTGAAAGAAAATGAAGCATAACTTTGTTGCAATATGAAGTAGACCATGCAAAGGAATGTTTACCTTAGAGGGAGAAAGCAACATCCCACACCTTGACTAGAATATTTTCTGATTTGGAAACTCTAATAATGATTTAATATGGTTTAGCTTCCTCGAAGGATTTATTGCAAAAGTATGCGAAGAACCTAGCAGTTAAGATAAATTGTTTGATGATATTGTACCAACAACGGTTTGATTTGATTTGGAGCACATATATTGAGTGGAAAACATTGATGATCACTTGTAAGATCATGAGGAAAAAATATTTTTATTTAAGGATATAAAGCATGAGCTAGCAACTGTGAGGAAGTTTGGCTCCTTGAAGATGATAAATGAACCATTTGATGAAAAAGTTTCATGATGATGATCAAGATCCAAAAATGTTGAAGTTAAATATGATGTGATGCTACAAGGAGCCAAGAAGACTTGCAAAGATATATAAGCCCTACAAACTACTACTAATATATCCACAGAAGAAAAAATAGTTGATGAATAACACAAGCCAAACCTTTTTCTTGTGTCTCCCTAGGTTGAGAGGAAGGAAGGATCTCCTCCCTGGTTGAGAGGGAGTGATGGTGGACACCTTATTCTCCATGTGTCATGCACTAGGTCAGGACTAACAACCATAAGTCTAGTGAATGCACTGGTAGGGAGAATGGAGGATTGGATAAACATCTAGAGGATTGAGAGTCCAAGATATGAGTAGTATCGAGGACCGATACTCTTTGAGGATAAGGAAAGGTATCCATGATAAGAGACCATGATATACAAGAGATGGTTAATGTACCAAGTAGTTCTTTGCATATCAAAGCTAGAATAAAAGGCATGTCAAATGTTAGGGTTTGTCAACATGCTTGTAGAATTTTTCAATTCTTGAATAATAGGTCTTGGTGACAATGGAGGATCTAGGGTTTGTAAAACTTAGCACAATTTTGAATTATAAAACCCTAAAAATCCTAACTATCAATTTCTCTTGTGAAAACAAAAATCTAGTGCTTGAGTTTGATAGGAATAACATCATGATGATGTGGAGACAAGGTCATCAAGTCTAAGATTAAGAGGGATCTAACCATATTAAAAAATATAAGTACCCTACATTTCTTTGATTACTTCTAATGCTATTCTATCTATATAATTTTACCCTTTTTTCTTTCATTATCTTATAATAAATGTTGGAGGTTAAAACAAGATTTATCTAAAACTTGACTAGTAGAAATAAGTAGAAGAACATGGAAAAGCATGAAGACGAAGTAGAAAGGAGGAATTTGAAGCTTGTTGATTAGATACAAATATATTGAAGAGTTTTTATGTTACTATACTAGAAAATAATTATTTCATTCCAGAACACATTAATTGATGATTAGAAGTGAAAGAACATGAAGTATAACTTTGTTGCAATATGAAGTAGACCATGCAAGGGAATGTTTACCTTAGAGGGAGAAAGCAACATCCCACACCTTGATTAGAATATTTTTTGATTTGGAATCTCTAATAATTATTTGATATGGTTTAGCTCCTCAAAGGATTTATTGAAAAAGTATGTGAAGAACCTAGCAGTTAAGATAACTTGTTTGATGATATTGTACCAAAAACGGTTTGATTTGATTTGGGAGCACATATATTGAGTGGAAAACATTGATGATCACTTGTAAGATCATGAGGAAAAAATATTGTTATTTAAGGATATAAAGCATGTGCAAGCAACTGTGAGGAAGTTTGGTTCCTTGAAGATGATAAATGAACCATTTGATGACAAAGTTTCATGATGATTGTTAGGATCCAAGAATGTTGAAGTTCGATATGATGTGATGCTATAAGGAGCCAAGAAGACTTGCAAAGATATATAAGCCCTACAAAATACTACTAATATATCCACAGAAGAAAAAATAGTTGATGAATAACACAAGCCAAACCTTTTGCTCATGTCTCCCTAGGTTGAGAGGAAGGAAGGATCTCCTCCCTGGTTGAGAGGGAGTGATGGTGGACACCTTATTCTCCATGTGTCATGCACTAGGCGAGGACTAACAACCATAAGTCTAGTGAACGCACTGGTAGGGAGAATAGAGGATTGACTAAGCATCTGGAGGATTGAGAGTCCAAGATAGGAGTAGTCTCAAGGACCGATACTCTTTGAGGATAGGGCAAGGTATCCATGATAAGAGTAGCTGAAGAGGACTGATATTATTTGAGGATTGGTAATCCAATATAAGAATAGTCTTGTAATGTCATACCTAGTGAACATTCAGATGGGGTATGTGCATTAAGAGGTGATGGTGGTGGTGTCCAAATGAATGCCTCCCACATTTTTCTCTAATCTAGTGGAGAGTTATATCTTGTCAATAAAGGCCTTGCTATTTTGAAATTAGAAATGATGGTTATGATGATGATGCTTATCAATCCAAACTCTTCTTATGAGAATATTTCAATTTGAGAGTATCCTTGTATCCTGTTATGTAATTATGAATACCTCCCTAGTTAAAAGGGAGTTTTAAAAAAGGTAACTAGGTTTGGTATTCAAAATTATCATTGTACTTTTATATTTATAAAAGAAGATAAACATTTTTTATTATTATTTAATTATTTAAGCATGTTCTTCATGCTTCTAGGATTTACTAAGTCAAAGAGTCCATTCTTATTTGGACTTATTGTAAAGAAAAAGGAAAAATAATTTTTAAAATGTAATTTGGGTCAATTAACCTCAAGTAACCAAGTTGACCCTCCTGTATGACAAGTCGAATCACTCAAAAGGAGTGTCTTTTCACATATGAGAACAACTATATATTAGCACACGTCCTCCATCAAATGGAAAGAAATTCAATGATTTTCTGCGAAAAGTTTTGAGGTGGAGAGATATGAAAATTGGAGGCTACTTTATGATGAAGACATGCAAGTTTCACTGGGATATTGATTTGAAGAAATGCGAGGTCTTTGTGGAAAAATATATGAGGAAAATGCGATTTTTCTTGTGGTAGAATGTTTGAGAGAAATGAATACTTTTTGTGGAAGATAATTTGAGATGATGCGAGTTCTCTATGGAAGATGATCTGAGAATTTGAAGGGCTTGGTTTGGCTTTTTGGAGTTTGGATTATTGGGTCTTGGATTTCTCACTTTCATCTAATTTTATAAGAAGAGGAGTTTTTTCTGGGTTTTCCCCCCTGTGGGGTTTTGGCCCTAGCTTGGAGCCTATATCTTATGTCTCTTGTTCTCTGTGTGTTAGAAAATCAGAAAGGAAGAAATATTTTCTTATGTAGATAACTAGGTGTGATATTATTATGTTCTTATTAACTTCTTTTATTATTTATTTATCTTCTTATCATCAAGAAATCATCAAATCAAAAACATGAAGATCAGGGACACCAGAAGTAGGCGCTCAACTAGGGATAAAACCCATTTATAGGGGAAAACCCATTCAGAAATCTTCCTTCAATAGATTCAAATTGGGATAGACCAATAACTTAGACCCAAAGACCTTCCTCCTCCACCAAGCCGACACTTAAAATGTTCTTCCAACCTTCAAAGACTGACTACAACAATACTACATCAACACTGCTTCAATAATGCATCAATACTACATCAAGGATAGATTTTCGACCCTAATGCATCAGAATTTCGGCCCAACTTCAAGACTACTATTTGGGCCCTCCTGCAACTTTAGTTCCTTCACATGTGTGAGATAAGAGAGTGAAAATTTCTTCTTCCTTAGCTAGATAATGACCTCCTTCTCCTTAGCTAACCCTTTCATTTTTGCTTCTTGAATTTCACAATTTTTCTGCTTCCAACTACTGCAATTCGAACTTGTTGAGTGAGTGTGTCAAATGAGGTTGAGTTGTTTCCTTTACATAGTGAGCATGTGAGGTAAATTTCCTTTATTGAGTCCGACTTGGTGAAGGAGGCCTAGAAGACATTATTTATATTATAATAAATTCCTTTCTTGACAAATAGATCCCAAGAAGGGTATTTTACATTATGAAATGGACAAGGATACTTGACATAAACCCTAGAAGTCTTCAATGGAGGCTTTGACTTAAAAGAAATTGACCCAAGCATGAAACCCATGCTTTAATAAGTCAATTCTTTTATTATAAAATTTATTTTTATTTCTTTTGAAAAATCCAATATATCACGAATCAAATACAATTATGAAGACTGATACTAGTTACATTGTTCCAAACTCCCTGTTAACTAGAGAGGTATTCATAGTTACATATATATATAGAGGTACATGGAAGATTTTAAAATGAACTACGAAGAGTTCTAACACACTCAATGTTGCGAACTAGAAACTTGAACAAAGTATTCTATTCGGGTGGGACTAAATGGGATTCAAGCTTTAGCCAACTTTAGGTACCATCAAGATTTTATGCTCTACCACCAACCCAGGGATCTAGGTGCATATCCAAGGTGAGAGCTCCATTAACAACACCATCCTCCCTCTTTGGGATCTAGACATTAACATATAGGCCGACCATATGTCCTCCTAAGAATCTTTCCATAAGATGCTTCATTTCTCCTTATAAAATAAATCAGATATATCTCCGCCACTCTAAGCACATTCACAACCCCAATCAGTAATAAACCTTTAAATACATATTCAAGTAAACAAAAATATTATGGGTCCTTAATCATTCATATGCTGCTTATATCATAATCAAGTTATCGAAATATATCTTGTAAGAAGATTTCTTCTTTCACTTATTCAACAACACCAAATATAACCTCAATACATCTCAAGTATTTTTTTTCAACATCATGAATTACGAACATTCATCAGTATTACTTTCATTCCTTTGGTTTAATTCTTACTTCAAGGTATTCATTGTCATAATATTCCCTCCCTCTCAACTGGGGAGTTATACCCTTTCTTCTATCCAAGCTCCCTCTCAACTTAGGAAGATCAACAACTTCATGATATCAGAGAAACTTCATTCTTTCAGGGCTTTATTTATTTCTTATGGCATCAAGGTCATCATCATTATTATAAATTCCTTCATCATGCTCACAATTAACCTCTTCAACTAATTAATATCTTGAATATTATGTACCTACAAATATTCGACAACAAGTACAACCGAAAAAAAAATATACATAATCATGAAGTTAACTATGTCATTACGATGGAAATATCAACTCATTCATCCTTTTAGACATCAAATACCTAAACCTAGTTAGGTTCATAATCAACAAGGGTCATATATTTTTATATACAAGAATTTAACTTCTTGCTAGGGTTTTTTCATAAAAAATAGACTCCATCTTCGAGACACAAAGCCTTAGATATCAACAATTCAATCAAATAACAATTATACTATACATCTAAGATTTCAACAATATTATTTTAGAATTACATATTAGACTTCTACTAGGGTTTTTTACAAACCCTTGATTTTATCTTCAAAATATAAATCATAACAATATCATCATATCCTAAAATATCAA